>BTGA01000009.1:0-600000 GCA_037102615.1 Hanseniaspora uvarum | reverse complement strand
TTTATGTAAGTAGCTGGTTTGTATGATTATGTTTTCGTTCACATCAATATTAAATTATAGAAAGAAAACCAAGATTATTTATTTAAAAAACACACACACAGTATTTAATGAGATTTATGAAAAATAGAAATAAAAATATGTTTGTATTCAAAGAGGATTATATATATTATAATAAGAAAACATTTTTAAATTTTGATTTTTGCATCCTTGTTTTGTAATTTGCCTTAGGATTTTATTTCTTCAACTACATATATCAATTCAATGTGAATTCTTTTTTTTCTTTAATTTCTTTCCCCCTGATAATAATAATCTTCTAAAGGATTTAATTAAAAGTAACAAATAACGGATTGTATAATAAACAATTAGACTTTGATATATACAGCGACATATACAAAAAAAAAAAAACTTCAAGTTTTCTCTGCTTTATTCATCATCTGATATAAACGTTCTTCTATAATCCTCATCTAAGATTTTGTAGTAGGTATATGTAATTTTCTTTTTATCTCCAGGAGCATACATGCTTTTGTTCCACCAATCCGGTTGCCCTATGACTACATAACTACTGGTTTTTCTATCCCAAAAAGCTCCAAGAAAACTTTCTGGCTCAACAGCCAATAAAATGTCATCCACTCTATTCAAACGAAAGATTGAAAACTTATCTTTCAGTGCCAATTGAAACGCATATTGGATCAATATCTGACCACGAGTCTTTCTTTTATAGAATTCTGCCCAAGTCAGAATATTAGGAATGATGGTTTTGTCATTTGCACAATTGTAACGAGGCATTTCGTGCAACGCATCCAAGTTAAAACAAAGGTCCATTTGTTCTTTTATCAATCTACTGAACTCTCTTGCTTTTAACAAGGTTCTGTAAATGTAATCTTCTTGCATGTAGTGGCTCCACATGAAAGTAAGATCATGATCAAATTTAGCTTTGTCGTGTAACTTTCTTTTGTATGGACAAGGAAATCCCTTATGCTCAAGCAAGTAGATTCTCTTAGCTATTGTTCTGTTATCCATGAAAAAATGATAGTAATAATAACCTTTGAACAATAGTACTATTGTTATAACAACAGAAGGCATGATAATAATTTCTGGAAAATTTTCAATTATTGTCAAAAAATCTTGCTTTTGTGAAGGAATGTGAACATGAATTGGAACTTCTTTGTCCAAGTTGTTCAACTTTATGCTTGAAGGCAAATGGATAGTAGCATTCAAATACATAATAAAAGTTAAATTTATCTGTTGGTACTGTAATATATTATCGTATAAATATATATATATATATATCAATCTTGTTTATTGTTATTCATTCTATTGATCTGCTTTTTTTTCTTTTTAGAAATAAAATCTGAAATAATCAATACTTATACTAATCAAATTGTATCCAAATTTAAAGGGTTTGGACTGGTAATGTAAGATCAGATAAAACTAATGAAACATCAGCTTTCTTTTTTTTAAGGGTCAAGGATTTTGTTCACTATTCTATTAGTAAAGGCTTCTGGTATGAAAAAAAATGTAATTTAAATTTTCCACTCCTTATTAATTAAATTTTTCAGTCAGCTTGTTTTTATTTCCTTTTATGGAAAATCAGCTTTGCAATAATAAGACATATCCTTTGAAAATGATAACCCATAATAAAATCGGAATTAAAATCATTAGCATTGTGATCATTTATAGTACTCTTGGATTATTCTTTTAGAAGGTTTCCAAATATGCATTGAGTTATCAAAAGAGCAGCTCGCGATGGTCCAGGGATCAAATAAATCCCATGAACAGTCTGTTATTCCAAGCATATGACCACCATGGGTAAACAAAAGATTTGGATCATAGTCGTTTTCTCCTAAAATATCCCACAACTTAACCAATCCGTCTTCCATACCCGCAGACATCAAAATGTTTGGGTTGAATGGGTTCCATTGTACTTTACTGACAGAGTTTTCTTTGGAAATATGTTCATTGACATTAAGATCAGAGTGATTGAATGTCAAAATTGGTTTGTGTATGTTTCTGATATCATGGACGTTAATTTGTCCACTTGCATCACTGCATCCCACAGCAAGTAAATTGGAATTATGAGGATTAAAATGAATACTATTGATACCATTTTTTTGGTCGTCTTTGTTTAATGTGGACATGACTATATTCTGTGATCTTGTATCAAAAAGCTGTAGATACTTACTTTCGCAACCTAAACCAATCAAAGAATCATGATCATGCATATAAGATAAATCGTTTATTCCATGTTCATCTAATATAGACACCGCATTTGGCTCTGTATAAGTAGTTTTACCTTTTTTGTATAACTTGTGCAGATCCCATACTTGAAGTAATCCGTTACTCAACCCAGATGCTAACTCTGCTTTTTTCATGTTATTCCATTCAAGACAATTAACTTCTGCTGACTCTGCTTCAGAACATCCACTCAAATGCATCAAATAATTGGTGGGCATCAGATTCTTAACCGAACTGTTGATGGTTGTGCATTTAGTTTTATCGTACAAATAAACATTTCCATATTTTGTTGATGCTGTTGCAAATAAATCCGGATTATTAACATTGATGGATATTCTGTTACATTGTTCTGAGCTTGGAAAGACTATTTCAATGTTGTTTTTCAAATTTTGTGCTTTGTATTCTTTTATGAGTTCATTGTTGTTTTTGGTAGCTTCGTTCACTTTATTTTTGCTCTTATTGTTTTTATCTTTACTGTAGCTGTTTAAATCCAAATTTTTCAAAACCTGAAATTCCATATTCTCCATTTCAAAACAGCTCAAATCACTTCTTGGAATGTTTAGCGTAGGCATTTGGGTTAATATGACCTTTTCATCTTCTGGTAACTGATCAGAAGTATAACTGGAGATCATGTACCATCTATCATTGGTTAATGTATTGTGGTATGGCAAACAATTTACGGATAAAGACGGCCACTTTAAATTATTGGTGTTTATGTAGTCGTATAGTAATTTGCTGTTTTTCTTCCATATTCTGTAGTTACTTTGTTTGTGTAAATCTATTATTTCTGAATCTTCGACCTCTAAATCTTGTGAATCATCTTGCAATGTTACAACTTGTTTGACATTTTCATCGATATCCACTAGATCGATCTCAAAATTTTCAGACATAATGTATCAATAATTATGTTTTTGTATGGTGGAGTTAATATTCACAGATATTCTAACTCTTTATAAATTGTTTAGAGTGAAAAAGTTTAAAAAATTCACTATTGAGAAGCTTCCAAAAAGCTAGATCCCCTTTTGGTGTTTTTGGGCCTGAGAAAAAATAGGCAGATGTTACGCGTTGATCACGTGATTATTTTTAAGTTATGTCCGACAAACAACATTATCTGCGGCAAATATACAATTTTTTGCCTTGTAATCGTATTATAATAAGATTATTTTTTCCTCAGCTTACATATTGTACGTATATTTTGCATTGGCTAAACATCATAATTTCAAACAATATCTCCGACAATATTTCTGATCACGTTTTTCCGATCACGCTTTTTTGGTCACGCTAAATTATTGCCTTCAAAGTCGTCGTCGGTTCTTTCCACCGATAAATCGTTAGGAGTGATAAGATTTTTACTACTGGTTGCTAAGCGCACACTATATTTTTTTTTCACCACTGTTTTTCTTTAGGCATTCGACTAATTTAAGCGGCTCTCTATGATTCTAATCAGCTTTCCTCTATATCTCTGTTTTTGGCAAATATGAAAATTAAAAAAAATTTTTTTTTTTTTTAAATAATTTGTTCAGAGTTTCAATGGGCTGACTTCTATTTCTTCCTTTATACTTAAATCAGCTTTTATATTTTTTGAAAAACTCATTTATTTGACAAACCAAACAACGTTAATTGATTTTGTGATCTTTCTCTATACAACAAATTACTCGTCATAACCATAACAATGTCTGCCAACACTGAAGCCAAAAAGAGCCATTCCGGATCTGCTAAAATTCTAGGATCTGCTTCTTCTGCTATCTTAGAGTTAGCTATTTTCCATCCAGTCGATACCATTTCTAAGAGATTGATGTCCAACCAAACCAAGATCACTTCAGTTGAACAATTCAAAAAAGTTGTTGCTTCTAAATCTCTATACGCTGGTTTGAACTTCAACATCTACTACAAATTATTCCAAAGAGTTTACAAATACTCCGGTCAATCCTTTGTTAAGGAATGGATCGACAGAAACACTAATATTCAATCCAGATCTATTAAGAATGCTGTTGCTGGTTCCTTAATTGGTATTGGTGAAATCGCCTTGTTACCATTAGATGTTTTAAAGATTAAAATGCAAACCAATCCAGATGCCTTCAAGGGTAAAGGTGTATTCAATGTTGTTAAGGAACACGGTATTAGATCTTTATACTCAGGTGCTGGTTGGACTGCTGCTAGAAATGCTCCAGGTTCCTTTGCTTTGTTCGGTGCAAACTCCTTTGCTCAAGAATACATTTTGAAAATAAGAGACGATGAAACTCCAACTTGGGGACAAAACTTCTTTACTTCCATCTTTGGTGCTTCAGCTTCCTTGATTGTTTCTGCTCCATTAGATGTCATCAAGACCAGAATCCAAAACAAGAACTTTGGTAGTTCTGAAAGTGGTTTCAATATCATCAAGCAAACTCTAAAGAATGAAGGTATTACTGCTTTCTTCAAGGGTTTGACTCCAAAATTATTAACAACCGGTCCTAAATTAGTCTTCTCTTTTGCTCTAGCTCAATCTTTTATTCCAATGTTTGATAAGTTGTTATCTAAAAAGGATTAATTTGTAGGTAATAAAGTTTAAAACGAAGCCTTATCATCGATATACTTTTATTTTTGTTTAAACGAAAATAAATAAAAATTACCAATTCCTTGTAAATAGATAACTATATGACATGACTGCAAAAAAAAAAAAAAAAAATTAAAGCTTTAAACAACATAATGTTATATATTGATTTGTAATTCATAATCAAAGCTTATAAATGATAAATGTTTTGTAGTAATAATCACTTCTTCTTTTTTTGCTTCATAATTAGTTGTTATCACTAACAAGCACTATACGCTTACTGTTTTCAAAAAATTTCTTTTTTTTTTTCTTTTCTTTTTTTTTCACTTATTCCCATATTCAAATTTGATGTTTTGGCAACTTCTAATGATATTGCAAATGGAGGAAAATAACATAATATAAACCCCCAAAAAAACACAATCTTTCTGATCATACAAG
Organism: Hanseniaspora uvarum; assembly: GCA_037102615.1. Taxonomy (NCBI): domain Eukaryota; kingdom Fungi; phylum Ascomycota; class Saccharomycetes; order Saccharomycodales; family Saccharomycodaceae; genus Hanseniaspora; species Hanseniaspora uvarum. Next base: position 594,794 of record BTGA01000009.1, on the reverse strand, counting down.
AAAAATGAAGTTCCAAAAGACTAATGATGAAAGAAAGGAGTACAGAGACATAAGAGATTCCACAAGATCTAAATTAAAGTACGTCAAAAACGCCAATGAAGTTTTGAAAGATGCCACACCTGAAGCTAAAATCTTTAATGCTGAAAAGGTTTTGGTCGAACTTCCTAAAAAGAGATTCTATAGACAAAGAGCCCATGCTAACATTTTTTCTGACAAATCAGCCCCATACCCTGTAGCACCACAAGAAATGGATTGGTCCCAATTATACCCAGCTTATTATGATGCTGAAAAGAAGGAAATGACCAAGAAAGTCACCATTGCTGATATCGGATGTGGATATGGTGGTTTACTAGCTGAATTAGCACCAGTTTTTCCAAAGAGTTTGATTTTGGGTATGGAAATCAGAATGCAAGTCACCAGTTATGTTGAAGATAGAATCATTGCTTTAAGAGCTCAAAACGCTGAAGCTGATATAGAAACCGATAGCAATCATTATCAAAATATCTCTGTCTTAAGAGGGAACGCTATGAAGTTCATGAATAACTTTTTTGAAAAGGGCCAACTAGAAAAAATATTCTTTATGTTCCCAGATCCATGTTTCAAAAAGAAAAAGTTTAAAGCTAGAATCATATCCAATACTTTATTGACCGAATACGCTCATTCCTTGAAAGAAGGTGGTATTATTTATACCATAACCGATGTTGAAGATTTGCATATTTGGATGAGAACCCACTTGGAAGAACATCCATTATTTGAAAGATTAGATGAGGATTGGGAAAAAACAGATGTTTCTTGTCAATTGATGATAAATGCTACTGAAGAGGGTCAAAAAGTTGAAAGAAATAAGGGAAGCAAATGGATTGCTTGTTTCAGAAGATTGCCAGATCCTGTAATTATTTAAAATATTATTATTAAATATAAGTTTTAATTTAAAAAAATAAAAAAAAATAGCCCTTGAGTTTATTATTGTCATTTTTTCATTGCCTAAATTGTTGTTATTTCATATATAAGGTTTAATATTTCTCTAGCCTTTGTTTCTTAAAACTAACTGACCACTATACTTACTACTAACAAACTCATCGATTGTTGGCACGCTTAATTGTTGGCCTGTTAAAAGATTAGTTGTAGGTGTTACTTGTGAATCATCAGATCCTTCGATGTTGTCATCTTGCAATAATACATCACGCATTGGATTATTTGATTGTAATGTTTTATTAGCTAGAGGTTTTGTTACATTAATGTTACCTTTGTTATTCAAAGAGGTATCAAATCTTCCACTAGGTGTTGAAATGATAGATGCTTGATATTGCAAACCATCCAGCTGAGATGGTATTGAGTTATATCTCTTAATTGAATGGGAATTTGACGTCAAAGAGCTGCTTCTTACTGATGTTGCTTCATCGTAAAATACAGATGCCATATCTTCTAAATGTAACCCATTAGTTTCCGGATAGTAGTATTTAACCACTAGATAAGAAATAACACAAAAGAACAAAGGTAGTATGTAAAACTTGTAGTGAATCTTATCTTGCAATATTGGAGTAATATATCCAACAATGAAATTAGACAGCCAATTTACTGCAGTTGAACAACTAGAAATTAAAGTTCTACAGCTTTGTGGGGCTATCTCACTTGCCAATAACCAAGGAACAGGGCCCCAAGCAAACCCAAAGAATGAATTGAAGATTATAACAAATAATACTGCCAACTTTGGAGTATACTGAGGATTGTTCCATGCCATAATCAAAATAATGCAAAGCCAGCTGAAACCCATACCAATAGCACCAATCAGTAATAACTTTTTTCTCCCTATTCTGTCAACTAGAAAACAGGGTGGAATTGTAGACAACACATAAACTATAGAGTTTAGACCAGACATCAAAACTGTTTTTCTGCCTAGCATACCAGCTTGTTCAAAAAGCAAGCAAGAGTAATATCCAATGATATTGATACCATTAAACTGAGCGAGCATTAGTGCTGAACAAGCAACCAAAAATCTCTTTTTGTACTTCTTGAAATAATGCCAAATTGGTCTTTTGTGATCGTTGTTTAAAGTACTAACCAAATGATGCTCCAGAATGCTCATATATTCCTTTAAAACACCATCATCATTTAAAAAATCTTTTTTCCCTTGGATTTTGGCTAGAACAATAAGGCTTTCCATCTTGTAATATGGTTTTTTGTCTGAGTAGTTCAATAAATATCTTGGTGATTCGATCACAATAAAAGTACCTACAAACAACAAGATTCCAAAAAATAGTTGAAATAAGAAGGGAAATCTCCAGCTCCAATTATTAGTTTCAGCAGTAAAAATAGCGGTGGAAATGTAATTTGTCCAAATACTTGTAGAGTAACCAATAATATTGAATACAAACTGAACGGATCCAATCAACCCCCTACTACCAGAGCTTGCAATTTCAGACAAATAGATAGTAACATTAGAAGACAAAATACCTATGGCAAACCCAATAATCAATCTTGAAAGAATCAATTGCATTTTGTTTAGAGCTGTGAATTGTAAAAACCCACCAACTATGAAAATCAAAGATCCCAATCTGATCATATGTCTTCTTCCTCCAATATCGATTCCAACATAATTCAAATTATTCAATATAATTGAAGAGATCAATGCACCAATCTCCATGATCGACACAATGATTGATATTTCATGTGGTGTTGGATCGTTAAAGTATAGTTTGAATTGTGGTGTGACTATAATCGAAGCCATCACACCTTGTGAGTATCCAAATAATAAGGTTCCTACGCTCACAAAAGCAGCCGTAAAATATACAAGAGGCTTTCCTATGAAATTGCTCTTCAAGAGTATTTTTTTTCCGGCGTATTCAGATGTTTCTTTGCAGCTCTCGCTATCAGCAGCTCTGCTGTCGACCAGAAATGATTGTGATTCCATTTAGGTTAAATGTTAGATTATTTGGTTGTTTATTTTCTTATTTTTTCTTATTTTTTTTTCTTTCAAACTGTTATTCAAACAATCAATGTTTTCTTTGATTTGTTTAAGTGTATTTATAATTTTTGTCGTTATTTTAAATAAATTTATGACGTATAAGTCACTGATTGGAAGAGCGGGAGTTGATTAAAGATTCTTAAGAAAAAATATATTTTTAGTTGTTTTTTTTTTTCTTCTTCTTTACTGCTGAAATTGCAGTTTCCTTACTGATTTAGTTGTTAACAGCTGATGATCAAATATATGAGCTGTGTTGAAGATGCTTTAAACACTGCTATATTTCAGTAACAAATTCAATTTATAGTATGTGTTTAATGACAATATTTAAGGGTAAAAAGACCTTAGCCATATTGCCCCACACGCACAAGGGAAAAATACAATTTTTTTTTTCTTCTTTTCGGCGTTATCTAAGATAACATTAACTCCGAGCAGATTTTGTTTCTTTGAAAAGGACAACCAAATCAATATTTATGATAGTCGACTGTACAGCCACCTTATATTATTTGATTGTTAAAACTTTGGTTTTGAGTTGACATAATGCCATTTAATTCAAACAAAAAAAAAAATTATATTTAAACAATAGTTACCCGAAACGACATTTTTTCCTAATTGGGAAGAAGAGATTTTGTAAGCTAACCAACTGATCTCAACAACCACAACATGTTTAATCATAGCATCATATAATTAAGAACAAAAATCATTCATATATAATGGAATCATTTATTTATCTACAGGTTCACAATTTTTTTCAGGTTTCAAATCGTATGATGTATGCTTAAATGTATTAACAAAAAAAAAAACAAACATGTTCCTAGCTCTATCTTTCTTCTTATTTACAACAAGTAGTTCTTTATTCCTTTGGAGAACCACCACCTAGTACTTCATCTTTATATGTAGTCAACAATTGGCTTAGATTGGTAGTGTTGCTTTCCAACATTTTGACAACACCACTGGATTGTTGTTGTAATAATTGCACCAATAGAGCACGGTTTTCTTCCAAGGTATTAGAGTTTTGTAATTTACTTATGTCTTCAATTGAATATAATTTTGATAAATCGTTTTCAAGAATCATACCCATCATCAAAACTCTGTTTGAAAATGGTGATTTCTTCTTATTCATGGCATCTAGCAATCCTTTCAATGACTTTGGGTTTATTTCCTTATCTTGCGCAACCAAAATACTACTGGTATTGCTATTGAAAAAAATGCTCAATGGTGAGACCTTTTCCATTACGGCCTTATCATCTTCAACAATTTCTTCTTTGTTTAATTGTATTTTGTTCTTGGCAATAAGTTCATCCAAAATAGCCAATCTCATTACATTTGAGGATACTTTATATTTTCTGAAGTTTAAAGTCTTTAATGAATCTTTTATCGCTTTCTCTTCTTCGTATTTCATTGGAACATTATGAGTAATCAAAATTAATGGCTTTGTAGACAAAAGATGTCTATATTCATCGTATAGCAATTTTTTTCTATCATATATGTTATTGCTTAAGTTCTTAGAAGCAAAGGCACCAGTTAAATTGGAGACATGGCTTACTGATTCAACACCGTTCCTGGTGACTTGGGTAACTCTAAACATAGCACGCTTGTTGAATGATTAATAAGGTTTTTGGTTCTTAAGGCTTCTATTTTGTATTCTTTATATTATCAAGTATTATTTCGATTTTGAAGCAAACGAAAATTTTTCAGCAAGAAAGATTTTGGCGATGAAAAAAAAAAAAAGAAAAAAATTTTTCACTATGAAATAATTATAGATACGCACGTGATTAGTTGACAGTATTTGCAAAACGACTACAATACAACAAAGAGCATCAATAAATGTATTTCATCTATAAAGGTGAATAATAATTATATATAATCAATGTTTAACAAAATTTAATAATGGATCTTATTAAAATGTATCTAATCTTTTTTACAGAATATATGAATACTAGTAAAGTGTTTTTGTTTATTTCATATATTTTTTTTTTTTATATATCTTAATTACTACTAATTGAAAAACGGTTCATTTCATATTCAACGTAACTAAATGTACTTTAAGTAATCAAAGTAGCAAAAAAAATTTGAACCCCCATAGCTAGTCTAAATTTTGTTTTTTTACAATTTAATTCTACTGTAAGTTTTCGAAGGTTCTCAAAACCAATAAAACCGTTGATAATGTAGCCACTCCGATAGCAAAATAACAAGCTGGTGGTAAAGCAGACATAAAGTAACAAAAACTGATTACTCCAGCAATGGCTGAACAATAAGCTGGTAAATCCGCAATTACATTGACTATAGTTTGAGCAGCAACTCCTTCATTGCCGACTTCCATTGCTGGACGGATTTTGGCTAGCAACAATTGTCCAATAATTTCTCCAAGAAATTCTTGATCAGCACTTGAAACAGAAACAATCTCTGGGTATTCTTGTAAAATTGAATTGGAGTCTTTTGCAAATAAAAACACCTCAAAGCTTTGAATCATAGACAAAGTTTGATAAATCCAAAATTTCAAGTTTGCTCTGTAACTTGTTTGCGAAACAACAGATTGTTTTTTTAAATTTAACAACTCTTTGTGCTTACTATCCAAAAATTGTTTGATAACATTTGGATCAATATCTGAACTAGCTTTAAAATTTTGAAAAGCGGTCTTTATTTTATTTACCAATTGTCTTGTTTTTAAGTTTTCATTTTGCTCAAAGTTAGACCAAGCAGCAAATATATTTTCAGACAATTCGGCATCAATACTTTCAAAAGTCTCAATAATATTGGAAACAACCGAGTTTGATTTAACTTCAACTTTACTTTGCTGCAAAATTAAAGATAGTTTAGCTGTTAGTGATCCCAACAATTGAGATTTCATGTCCCCAGTATTGTCGTTTAAAACAGCAGCAGAATCAATGGCTTTTTTATATATCAAGGCTTCAGCTTCACCATTACCGTTGAAGTAAGTATCAAAAGCTTCGGCAACAAAAGAAGGATTGTTCACAAAAGATGTTTTAAAAGCCTCAAACCAAGAGTTTGATGAATCCTGAATGATTAATAAGTTTTCAGGAGCAGCTAAAGTAGTAACGCCTAAGACGGTAAAAATTAATGTCTGTATAGCGTATAAAGTTTTCATTTGTTGAATGCTTTTAGTAATAAAGTTAATGGTCTTAAGTAATTTCTTAAGCTCTATTATAAATATATATAGGTAGAATAAAAAATAAACATAAATGAATTAAGTTTTTTTCAGTTTTATCTCAAATTTCAAATCTAATTTTTCAAAAGCTGCTTAAATAGCTATTCAGGCTGAAATTTCCAAGCTGGTCTTTTCGTATTTCTAATAGAAAATCTCAAAAATTGTTTGAGAAATCTCCCTTGATTTTTCAATATAAGCAAAAAATTCAATTACCTTCAAAAGATGCACAATTTATCACTGCAAAGAAAAACACAGATTTCCCAAAAACGTTACTTTTTTAGTGGTTTATTGCATTATTGATTAAACCCATTTATATTTCATTTTTTTTTCTTAGGGGAAAAATTTCGTATCCTTCATGGATTGTAGTTATTAAAAAAAACTACATAAAATAATTAAAGTTACTACATTATTAATTTAATTCTTAGTTACCTTTTAATCTGAAGAATACATAGTTAATTTCGGTAGTCGTTTTTCATATGTATCTTATAAATCTACAAATTTCATTTATTAAATGTCATTTGTTGGCATTATTAATCTAAGTATATTCTGAACAATTTGATTTCAAAGGCTCTTAATGTAATCAAAAATTCTTTGTTATCAATAATTTCTACATCTTCGACTTCTTCAATTGGCATTTCTAAGTTGTCCAAAGCTACAACCTTATGTATAGTCAAATTTTTTCCTATACGAGCCAATCCTGTAATTTCACCTCCTAAAGGATCATAAACTTTAACTACTATAGATTTGGTATCTTTGCCCTTAGAAATTATACTGTAATTAGAGTTTTTAAATGTATCGTCTTCTGCTCTTTTTATGCTTGAAATTTTTATGTTGAAATTTTCCTTTTGGCTTTTAAATACTGGTTTAATTTGCAATAATTTACTTTCTACATCAAATGCGTTACTAGCGTATCTGTTGAATTCAATACTCTTGTCAATAGTGTTCATGCTCAAAGAGCCAGCGTGAGGATAGATTGCATAGTTAAATTCATGATCTCCCATATCAGCATGTCCATCTGGTCTTTTAGGTGATCTTAATAAAGATAACTTCATTAAATTACCTAAAGTTGCAAATCCATACTTACAATCATTAATGATACTGACACCATTATTAGCTTCACTCAAATCGGCATACTTGTGATGACATACTTCAAACTTGTAAAATACAGTATCTATTTTCTTATTACCAAATTGAATGTCGTATGTGCAAACTGGATTGTGAATGTTTACAGGGAATTCAACTTTCAAAAACTTGTTTTCTTTATTCCAATTTTTGACTTTCGTATTGAATTTTATAATATCATTATCTAAGCTTAATTGACAGGTCAAAAAGCAATCGTCTTCTAAATCAAACACTGATGTTATAGTTGATTTCTTTTCATCCAAAGTTATTGACAATAATTTCTTCACATACTTGTAATCTTCAATGTTGAAAATTTCTGTGTCCCAAGCTTGCCAATTGTCTGGTTTATCTTCAAAAATAACAAACTGGTTAGCACCAACTTTGTTTTTACCAGTCTTTATATCAATGTATTCCTTATTGTTTGTTGAATTTTTGATTGATGTGATATTACCTGTCTTCTTGTCCACTTTGACGGTTAAAACATCTGACCAAAGAGTATAGGTATTATTATCTTCAACAACACAAGTGCCATTATCAATAGAGTCATCCAGTTGCTTGTAAATTGTACTTTGAATTCCAATTTTTTTGGATAATTCAGAATATAAGTTCCAAGCATTTGTCAAGCAGTCTTTTAATATTTTTTGTGATTCATATTTGTAGTTCATCTCAATAGCTGAGCCAGGCAAAACATCATGGAATTGACATAATAAAACATCTTCCCACATAGAATTAATTGTATTGTATGGGTAATCATAATCTTCTTCATTTAAGGAAACATAAGTAGCCAATTTTTCCAATTCAACCAATAGTGTTTCACTTTTTCTCATCAATTTTTTTAGCAAAGCTTGGGTTGTATAAGTACCTCTATGGAACTCCAAATACAATTCACCAATGTAGGAAGGAATATTATGTTTACCTTTGTTCAATTTCAAGATGTTTTCAAAAAACTTTTCTGGAGAGTTATTGTTACTCATAGAAATAGAAGGAACTTCTGAACCTATTTTTTTGTTCACCTCTCTCATAATTTTTAGTTTTTTGATTTCTTCTTCAGTTGGTCCACCACCACCATCTCCTTTTCCAAACAAGTACAAAGATCCACCTTCAATATCTTTTGACTTACCGTTTCTGACTACTTTCAAAATGTCATCAACTGAACAATCAGAAGTATATGTATCAGCAGGTGGGCAATGAGTTAAAACCTCTGATCCATCAATACCTTGCCAAAAAAATGTAGAGTGAGGAAATTTGTTGATGTTGTTCCATGACAACTTTTGAGTAACAAAGTAGTTACATTGTGATAACTTACCTATTTGGGGTAAAGCAGCTGAATAGCCAAAAGAGTCCGGCAACCACATAGTTTGGCAAATTTTCTTATTGAAATTTTTGTAAAACCATCTTTGCCCATAAAATAGTTGTCTGGATAATCCTTCCCCACTAGGTAAATTTGTATCATTTTCAACCCAAGATCCACCGGCTATCAAAAATTGCTTTGGATGTTGTAATAAAATGTTAAAGAAATCTGGATGTGCATCCTTTAACCACTTAACTGATTGTGCTTGAGAAATCACAAATTGAAACTCAGGATACTCTTCAATAAACTTGATTTGAGAAGCCCAAGATCTAACGACTTTTCTTTTTGTCTCAGCAAATGGCCACAACCAACTCAAATCGATGTGGCAGTTACCAAAGGCGTACATGGCCGGAAATTCAGGTTCTTCGTTGTAATCTTCCAATTTAGGTAACAACTTTTCTTCAAAGTACTTTCTACATTTTAAAACACTTGAACGGTCGTCACTGTTAAAAATATCGATTATTTCCAAGCATGTTTTTCTAATATAATGCTTGAAAAAACTTTCTTGTGGAAGTTTTATACACAAGTCTTTGCATTGTTTAAACTCATAGTATAAATTTCTAGCATCCCAATCAGGGACAATCAAATCAAACTTTTGAAGGTGAAACCATTTGTTGTCCACTGGGGGGTCTATTTGGCCAATACCATTTCCAAACATTCCATTGTTACCACACTCAATATAGAATAAATGATTAAAGTCACTATCAAAATTTTCTATATTTAAAATATAATCTGTTCTTTCTTTGTTTCCAGAAAATGCAGTTACAGGCATGTATACTGATTGTTCTTTGCTTTTTTTTTCAACAATGACTAAACCTTCATTTTGACAATCAAATTGAAATACCCATCTTTTCTCATTGTATTTCTGTAGAAGTTTTTTTGGAATTTTCAACTGTACTTTAAACCAAGTGGTTGTCCATGAAGGTCCAAAGGGTTGGTTTTCGTAGATATTTTTCCAAAGTTTTTCCTCATTGGCTTTCTTGATTACTGTCTTCCATTCAGGTCTGTTAGCAGGGTCAACGGGATTTTCCTTGTTGTAGTCGACTTGATAATAACTACCATTAATAATCCACTGGTCATCTGATTTTACTGCTCTAAAAGTTTCATGAACCATAAACTTGCCTAAAGATTCATTTTTGTATGGACCGTTGAAATCAAGCAATTGATTTAGTTTCTTTTCATAAAGTTGTTGATACTCAACATACTTGGGATCATGATTAATTTGATTATATGACATTTTTTTTTCGAATGTTCTTTGAGTTTTTATCTTGTTCTTCTTTTTCTAAAAAAAAAAAATTAAAAAATTCGCTATTAAATGGTACTTTGAAATATGATGAATTTCATATATATATTTTTAAATATTTTAAGGGAAATTTAAGGTTGTTTACTAAGTGAAAAAAAAAAAAAGGGTTGACAAAAATAGTGAAGTTCCGCTTATCAATTTCGATTCAGCCGTATGTCACCGCTGATAAGTAAAATTTTAGTGTTGAAAGGTTAGGACCGCCATGTGATAGTTAAGGTAGACAATTAATAAAAATTTAATAATATCATGAGTTAATCAAAGTATACAATTGGTAGGTTGAATGTTTTAGAACATTTAAAATATTTTTTTATTGGTTTTAAAATATTCAATTGTTATTTTAAATTGTAAATTTATTTACTTATGTGCACGTGACTTACTATAAACAATTTATATAATTAGAACAATTAAAAAAAAACGGACTTAAGCCTTCATACTAGGGTAGAAGGGTGCACTGACACAAGTAAAGTGACATCTCATCTTTGAAGACTATGAAAACAAAAGTGATCAATGTGAACGTTTTTTATTAACTCTAACTGCTTTCTATCAATTATATACAAGAAGAAGAAAAAACAAAGCTTTATATAAAAAGAAAACCAAATTAAATAGAAAGTTTCAGCCCATAAAAAAAAAATAATAATCAGTTAAATGTCATGGTACTGTGTACAGATTACCAAGGCTTGTACCATTTCTTTTCAGCATTTTTACTTTGTTCATCTGAAGGCAAACCGTTGTTTTGAGTTTCAGCAGCCTTGGCTTTTTGTAAATCTTGGAACCGTTTCAATCTATTTTCTATTTCACTTTGTTGTGATCTTTGGTATCTACATTTTTCCCAACCAAAAATGGAACCAGAAAAAAACCCTATCATAGCCCAGTTAGTAGTTTTTTTTACGGTCTTTGTAGTCAGAAAAATCACTGTACCCAAACCCATACCAGTTGATAAACCTAATAACATAGCTTGTCTGAAGCAAGAGACTTCCAACAAATTAGAGAATTTAAAATCATCAAAACTGAAAGATCTTAAAATCAAATCTTTTTTAGTATATTCCGGATTTTGCTCTTTTAGTGCTACTAATTGCTTATATTTTCTTTGTTCATCTCTCATAACAATTTTTTGGCCTGGTGTATAACTCTTTAATTGGTCATCAAACTCGTCTTGTGAAATAAGTCCTTGATCTCGTTGTTTTTTAAGTTCTTGTTCTTTTTCTAATAAAAATTCATCTGGATTATAATCTGGTTTGCTTTTATCTTTGGTGTATATTCTTATGTTTTCAGGGTTAATTTTTGGTTTCAGTTGTGTTCTGGACTTTTCATCTGTATATTGAGGTTCATTTACTCCATCGTTATTCGACATGATATCAAGCGTGGGTGTTTTGTATTGGTCTTTTTTATTATCCTTACTCTCTTCATCATGTGCTTAGACTATAACCTGAAATGTTAGGATTCTCACTCAGGACAACTTGTAGCAGAGCATACAGGGGGAAAAATTTTTTTCATTTTTTTCTTGGTGAAGAATTCAAAGAAAAAGTCACGTGCGTGTTCATGTCCGATTTTTACCCGAAATTGTCCTTTTTTTTTGCTTTTCCTCTTTTTTAGAGCGTTACTTCCTCTGTAGCTTCTTAATTAAAAGTGAACAACTGTACCTCTTAGAAAAGCGCATTAATTTAATATATAATTTTTTTAAAATTAAAAAGTGTATGGATACGTTATGAAATGAATTATTATAAGCAACCCCAAAAAGTAAAAAAATAATACAGTTCTATTATTTGAACAAAATAACGTATTGATATCATTTGAAAAAGAAAAAAAAAAAATGAACACTCAACATTATGAACAGAGACACCAACAGATGAATTCAACGAACCCACATAACCAATATACATATTCATCACCACAGAAAAAAAGTACAGGCAACATTCCTTATCCCATAGATGAGTACCAATACAAGGAAATTGAACAAAGAAGAATTATACAACAACAAAGAGTCGACAGTAACAACCTAAGTCCGTCAAGAAAACTTAATACACCCCAACAAAATTCTATAAGGTCACCGCCACCACAGTTGGTATCACAAATAAGTCAAAATAGTGTTTTATCGAATGCCTCTATTTATCCGAAAGAACTAGCCTTTTTTGAATATTTTGGGCATACATACAACGAAGTGATAGCTGACAGCACAACCAACAAGACATTTACTCCATACATACAGCTAAAATGGGCGATAACATTATTTATATTCTCTTTTCATTCACCATTTGTTCAACACTATAACATTAACTGTGTAGAGCTTCACAGACCATTGAATCAAAAGGAGCTTCATCACAATTCCAGAATTATTTTGGAACATGCAATGAAGGTATTGAGCAGATTATGCACTCCGATTCAAAATACTGGGAAAAGAGAATTTCCTGGTGGTTATCCAATGGCTATGTATTTTATGGGCCAGCTATACTCCCAAAAACTGGACTTTGACTTTCTTTTAGGGTTCTTTGATAATGACCCAGTAGGCTCACAACAATGTAACATTAATAAAACTGAATATAACGAACTATTGAAGAACTTGCAGAGTAATCTATCAAATAACAAAATTCTTCCCTTAAATGACTTCAATGCTTTTAAATACTACGATAAGTGTTACAAAGCATTACATGTGGATGAGGATGAAAGTGCTAGTGACTGGATTCTTTGCGGTGTTTCAAATTTGTTCAGATTAGCTGTTTGCTTGGAACATGGAAGAGGTTGTGATTTGAACTTAAACAAGAGTATGAAGTTATTTTGGGAAGCTTGGAAAAATTGGAAGGATCCTGTGAGTGGATACAAGATAGCAAGCAAAATATTCAAAGAAGCTGAGAATTATGAGTTTTTGGATGATTTCAAAAATGTTATGAAAACAAGTGATATTTTTAATGCTGCTTTGAGGATCTTGAAAGAACTAGACTCACCCCAATCGAACTTTGAAATGGCAAAGTATTATGAAAGAATGTACGTTGCAGAAAGATTTGATCAGTATGATAAAGACTTATTAGCCAAACTAATATTAAAATGTTACTTACGATCTTTTGAGTTGAAGTATAACTTGGCTTCTTGGAAATTAGGCCAGATATTTGAGTTTGGGTTATACGGACAACAAGTTGATATTAAAAAGTCTTTGAACTTTTACTATCAAGACATAGATTTCCCATTGAATTGCTTGAGCATCTCAGGATGGTTGCTAACAGGTGACAAATCCACTGGATTGAAGCCAGATGATAACGAGTCTTTCAAATGGTTGAACAAGGCTCTAAATTGTGCAAATGGTGCAAGATACAACAAAATTCTATATGGATTGGGAATTTATTACCAATTTGGTATTGGTTGTGAGGGTGATAGAGAAAAATGTTTGGAATATATGACACAAGCAGCCAATTTGAATCATCCAGGAGCCAAGAAATTCTTACTTGAGAATTCTTAGATGAAATATTACTATTCAAATTCGACCAAATAAAAAAACAAAAATTCACGACTGAATAATTCTTCAAAGTCAATGAATGGAACAAAAGACAATCTCGGTACTTTCAATATATATACTAAGTATCCTGAAAAATATTTATAAACAGCTAACAGCATAAAATGACCCTAGAAGGTTGTTTTTTTGTTATTTTTTTTAGAACCAGCAAATAAACATTCGATCATCTACTTTCAAACGGAGTTATTAAATTACTCGTGTGATTAAAAAATCAGCTTATATGACAGTTACATGAAAAATACAACTAATGTAGCAATAAAGTTCAAACCTTTTTCATTGAAAAAAACCCCCACTAAAAAACAACAATGTTTTTCCGTTTTAAACCAATCATATAATCATGCCTAAAGAGCATAAAGCTTAATTTAACCGAGCTTTTCACCAGCTATGAGACTGAAAATTCCAGCCTAGACGTTTTTTAAAATTTTAAAAACCTAATAAAAAGCAATGGTTTTTCCCGTTTAACGTGAGTTTCTTTTTTCTCTCATAAGAGAAAAATTTTCCTAAATGAATGATTCATGAAGAGCTGAATTTTTCTTGGACTTTTAAAAAAGTGAATATTCCATTGATGTTTAAATTTGTTATCAAACAAATATCTAGACATTGAATTATTAATATAGAAAAAAGTTATCAAAACCAAAGCAAAATCAAACACTAATTCACAAACCTATTGATCATGGATTCTATTGTGAAAGCAGGTGTTAAGCAATGTCCTTTCATCATCAAGAACAGCAACAAGTTAGTCCAAAACAAACAAGTATTCACAGACAACTATGTTAAGTGTCCTGTTTTTAAGCAAGTCACAAGAAACTTCACCACTTCTTGTCCAAGAGCCAATCAAGCATCTTACTCTTTAAACACCGAAGAAAAGACAGCCGCCCAAACTCAAGAAAAAACTGAAACATCTCAAGTTTTCCAATATACAAATTTCATGGAAGATGAGTTGAACAGAAAGAGAGCTGATAATTCTTATAGATATTTCAACAACATCAACAGAATTGCCAAGGATTTCCCTATGGCTCACCAAGACAACACCAACGAAAAAGTAACTGTTTGGTGTTCCAATGATTATTTGTCCTTGTCTAAACATCCTAAAGTCATCAAGAAGGCACAAGAAATCATTGAGATGTATGGGGTTGGTGCAGGTGGTACTAGAAACATTGCAGGCCACAACCAACATTGTATGTACTTGGAAAATGAAATTGCTAAACTGCACAAGCAAGAGGGTGCGTTGGTTTTCACTTCTTGTTTTGTCGCCAATGATACAATTCTTACTACCTTGGGAAAGAAGTTCCCAAACATGATATACATCTCAGATGAATTAAACCATGCTTCTATGATCACTGGTATTAAGAATTCTAGATGTGTTAAGAAAATTTTCAAGCACAATGATATGGAGGATTTGGAAAATATCTTGAAAAGCTTGCCAAAGGAACAACCAAAGATGATTATATTTGAGTCTGTTTATTCCATGTGTGGGTCTGTTTCTCCAATCAAAAAAATAGTTGAATTGGCCAAGAAATATGGTGCTTTGACATTTTTAGATGAAGTCCATGCCATGGGGTTATACGGACCTCATGGTGCTGGTGTTGCTGAACATGTAGACTTTGAACAACACTTAAAGAATGGTTTAAGAAAAGATCCTGAACACAAGACTGTTATGGAGCAAATTGATTTGATCACAGGTACTTTGGGTAAATCATTTGGATCTGTTGGTGGTTACGCTGCTGGGTCTAAGATTATGATTGATTACATCAGATCATTTGCTGCTGGTTTCATTTTTACCACTACTCTTCCACCAGCTGCAATGGGTGCTGCTGAAGAAGCCATCAACTTGACTAAGAAAAACATTACTTTGAGAGTCAAACAACAAAGAATCACTAATTACTTGAAATTGAAGTTGGCTCAAGAAAAAGACATTCCAATGATGAAGAACTCTTCCCATATAATGCCTGTTTTCATTGGTGATGCTTTATTAGCTAAAAAGGCTAGTGATATGTTATTAAAGAAACACAAGATTTACTGCCAAGCCATCAATTACCCAACTGTTGCTAAGGGAACTGAAAGAATAAGAGTTACCCCAACTCCTGGCCATACTTTTGAACACTGTGATGTTTTAATTGAAGCTTTGGATGATGTTTTCACCCAATTAAACATCCCAAGATTGTCCAATTACAAGGACGTTGCTGATTTAGAACTATTTGAAAAAGGAGATGGTGAAAGATTGTGGACTGAAGACATGTTGAAATTGACCAATACCGACTTGCAAGATAACGTTTTTGCAGATCAAAGAGAATTTTTAGGAAGTTCCAAAGGTTATTAAGTAATGTAAAAAAAAAAAGAAAAAAGACCATGTAAATTGAAATGAATCTTTTCTTTTTTTTTTTTTAACTTTTCATCATAATAGTTTACTATATAAAGTTTTTTTGTTTTTGTTTTTGGGTTATTTGATAACTCATTAAATGTTCTTTTCAATGATATTATTCACATATTTTAAGCTTATTTTTTTCTTTTCTCCGAATCCCTTCATTCACTAATGGGAAAACTTACCTTTAAAAAAAATACAAATCATGATCAATACCTTAAGAAGAGAAAAAAGAAAGCTTGATTTGATAAATAATCTAAATTGATTTTAATGAAAATTCTCATTTATAGTATACAATTGATTTATATAATGCTATTTCTCTAATTACTTTTCAAATGCAGTGGAGGTAGCAGTATCAATCTTAGCGTTGATATCTTCAGCAGTGGTCTTGGCAGCAGATTCGCTAACAATGACAGGTTCTTCATCGGACTTTTTGGCTGGAGCAGCAGTCTTGTTTAGTTTTTCTAAGTATGGCTTTAATGGAGAAGATTCTAATTTTTCAACAGCTAATTTGTGGAACTTGGCAACATGTTCATCAACAACCTTTTGGTTCTTGTTGTAAGCTAAAGGCAAAGAGAAAGCACCTAAAACACCAATCAATAAGATGGTGGTGAAAGATAAGGTGTTTAATAACTTAACAACAATGTATAAAACAGAAGAAACCTTGATGGTGTGGAATGGGTTTTCAGCAAACAAGAAGGTTCTGAATTTGTATTGATAACCTGGTAAGTTGATTAAAAAGTTGTCAATTCTAGGTTTAACGAAACCAACGATATTAGGACATTTATTTGGTTGAACATATTTGGTGATAGCTTGGTATTTGACTACCTTGGAGGATACAAGGTTAATTAAGGCAAAGGTGAAGGCTAATTTGTAAGTCAAAGATAAAATGTGGGTGAACTTTAAGTTTTTGATGATTATGATGGCTAATAAAGCAGCACCTAAGATCTTACCAGTGTGGACTGGGTTCTTCCATAATAAGATGTCACAGGTTTTGTTAGTACAGGCTGGTGCAGACATTGTTAATATTCTGTTTGATTATTTTTTTTTTTTGTTGATGGTTTTTGATTTATCAACAATTTCTTATATCTTTAATTGTATTAATAGATAAGATTTAATATATATCGTAGTATAAATATAAGAGTTAACACCCTTATAATCAGTTGTAAAAAGAAGAAACCTAAATACTCCGTCTTATATTTTTAAACCACCCTAGGCAAAAAAAATAGGGAGTAAAATTTTTCTCTAGAAGAACTCAGCCTAAGAAAAAAAAAAAAAGAAGCATAGATACACTGTTTTTACTTGGCTTATAATAATAGAGTTATATCGGAGTTTTGACTTATTTTTTTTTACAAAATGGATCAATAGTGTAATATTATTATATTGGGTTATTTGTATATATCTAATGAGTAGGAGATGAGAGAGGGCTTGATAGAGATGAGCATTTTGTTGCCGTAGACAAACTTTTATCTCCAACTGGACAAGTACGATCGTGTAGCTAAAAGTGGATGTTTACGATCTTGTGGCTAAAATTGGATGCGTACGATCTTGTGGCTAAAAGTGGATGTGTACCACTGGATATGCTTATGCAATTTATCTGACTTTTAAAAGATGACTCTCTTTTTTTTTTTTGCTATACTTTCTAGTATCAGGCAGTTTGTTTCTTTAGCGTAATGGCAATATAACGTATTTTTGTATCGTATATTTACTTCTTAGATAGTAATCTTGATAAGAAATAAAAAAACGTGACCGATCACGTTTTTTTTCAAACATCCTGTCTTAAACAGCATCTTTTCTTTTTTTCTTTTTTGGTTTTAATTTTTCACGATGATATGGCAATAAACCGACTCAACATGTCTCAATATCATAGCATGGATACAAGCATTGATCAAAGTATGATGTTTGATGGTGACATCAGTATTTTGCCATCAAACATTGATCAACTAGTTCAAGAACAAAACAATACTATTCCTACAAGCACTCAAGTTGACGAGAAAGAGAACCATCCATTCAAAGATGTTTCTGCTGATCTGGTGTTTTCAAGAAGTATTTCGTCATCAAATAGAAAGCTGAGACTTCCTAAAACACACACCAATGTTAATAAACTAAACAAATTTTTGTTTCAAGATCATAAGCTATTGATAAAACCTTTGGTTTCAACCTCAGATCAAATCATAGAGATCATCAAAGACAGGTGTAAAATATGGAAAGTCATCAATGATAAAAACATCAACGATAGAATCATGTCTTTGGATATACCATATATTACTGATACTTTAGTTAAAGAATATCAAAAGAATATTTTTTTTGAAAAACCAACAGCATTAACGACATTAAAAAAAAGTAGAGGTAAAAATCTAACACAATTTGAATACAACCTAATTATGCATAATCAACTAACAGCAGAGAATTTACTGTTACATAATTTTACAACAATGAAAAATAGATACGTAAAATTACAATCTCTTCAATTAAATTACAAAAGATTTTTTGATCCAAAAACAAAAAGAATAGTTGTTATCCATCAAAAGACTTTCAAAGAAGTGATACCCCCTTTTTTACTTATGGAAACAATACTTCACATTCACTTGATCAATAACCATATGAAAATTGAGACTCTTTATAGAAATTTGATACAAAAGTTTTGCAATACAACAAGACAAAACGTCATAAGTGCTTTGCAATGCTGCAATATTTGCAGAAAGGAAGCTATGGAAAATGATAGTGAAAGTGAAGAAAATGAAGAACGCATAACAAACATATTTAAAGAAGATAAAAGGAATATGGAAACAGTACAGATCGATACTTATAGATTGAGTGATCTAAAGGAAGTTGCTGTTTTTAAAGACTTAACTTCGCAATTTACCTGGTTAGAGGAACTTGATATGAATATAAACGACGAAGATTTGAGAGTTAGCAACTCTATAAAAAAATGGATTTTAAACACCGCCATAATAACACCAATAACATTTTTTTCTACATCCATAGATTGTGATAAACTCCATCATATTGTTTCTTTAAATACAGATTGTATAAATGAAAAAATGGGTGTACTTTATGTATCAATCAATGAATACAGACACATGAGACAAAAAAACGTTGAAGAGTTTGAAAGCAGAAACATAGATCAATGCTACGAATACGTTTACCATTATAACGTCACTTACAACAACCACAGCAAAGGCCTACCAAAAAAATTACTATACGGAACAACATTTGATTTTAATGACTTTGAGGAATTAAGAAGAAAAAAAGTAGATAAGTACACTTCATGGGACAATGTATTTATAGAACAATAGTTACCTTATGAGTTTATATATGTAGATATTTAATACTTCTTGATGAAGTCTTTGTGGAAGGTTTCCCATTGTTGGATCCATTCAGTACCTGGAGGCAAGAATGTTGTTCTCAAATGCCAAGTACCTGGTACTTGCCCAAAGCCGGAACCTGGAACGGTACAAATACCGGTCTTTTCCAATAATTCTAAGCAATAGAATTCATCAGGTTGTAAACCCTTTTCAATAGCAGTGGCAACAGCCTTTTCAGATAAGTTTAATTTAGGGAACAAATACATGGCACCTTCAGGTTTTTGGCACTCAATGCCTTCTAAACTGTTGAAGGTTTCCCATAGCTTCAAAGATCTTTCCTTTAGAGCATCAAATATATCTTTTCTTTCTTGTTGGTCTAAGCTGTAAGAAGCATCTCCCTTCTTTGGTGGTTGAACCATTAGATCAACTAAGGCTTGACCAGTAACAACTGAACACAAGGAGATAGAGCATAACTTGGTGAAAATGGCTCTCAATTCATCACTGAAACCTAAGATTTCCATGTATCCACCTCTTTGACCACATTCACCAGAAACACCCTTGGAGGTGGAGTGTAAGGAGACCAATTGAACGTTGTCATATTTACCTTTATGTTCTTCTTGTAATTCTTTTAAAACCTTTCTCATGGAAATAAAATCACCTTGATAGCAGTTTTCTTGGTAAACTTCATCAGAAATCAAAACCAATCCATTTTCATTACAAACATTGATGATATCAACCATTTTTTCTTTTCCTAAAATAGCACCAGTTGGGTTACCTGGGTTAATAACAACCATACAGTTGACTTTGATTTTTTCGTCAACTTGCTTTTTGATTATGTCCTTGATACCATCACAATCTAAAGACCAACCCTCTTCTTCCTTCAAATAATAAGGAACAGCATTACAATCATTCAAAGCTAAAGTAGCTGTGTATAAAGGATATTGGGGAATAGGAATCAAAACACCGGTTTTACGTCCATTACATAAAATTTGTAAAACGTAATTAACAGCAGATGAGGCACCACCAGTCAAAAAGATGTCGTTTGGATCAGCTTTAAATCCATCTCTTTCTGTAATAAAGTTAGCTACACTGTCCCTAAATCCCTTTATACCTTGGGATGAAGAGTATGCACCAACTGACAAACCAATGTCATTTAGCATTCTTTCGGCCCTCAAAACTACATCTTCAGGATATTGTGCCTTTATGTATGAAGGGCAGTCTTTGTTTTTCAATACCTGCAAGAGAGAAGGATCTTGTAGAATAGATAGAACCTTTCTGTAGTATGTGATAGGTTTTTGACCTAATTGTTGTGGATTACCGATGTTTGAAAACACAATCTTGTCAAAAGGAACAGCTGATGGGTCTTTTTGTAGCTTTAATTTCAATTCTTCAGCTCTGGCTGGGATTTTTCCTCTAACAGCATACTTGGCCTCGATCACATGTGGATTGATTTCCTTCAATGATAGCTTGGCAGAGGTGGTATTTAATCTTCTCAAACACCAATTCAATTGTGTTTTAACTTGTGTTCTTAGCATCTATATTATTGCTATGTCTTTTTTTGTTTTTTGGGTCTTTACTTACTGTGTTTATTTCTTCTTCAATGATACTAAACTCTATATATATGCCTTTTTTTTTCACTGTAGATTACTGTGAACGTTTTTTTTTCTTTCTTTTTTTTTTCTTGTTTATTTTCAAATTATTCAGTCGGCTATTCTTAAAAAAAAGTAGAAAATTCAACTAATAATCTCACGACTAAATATTAAGCGGCAATTTTCTTCTAAAATGTGGAAATAGTCATTGGACACCTCATATTAATCACCGAAACTGTGTCAGTATGCTGTTATGAGAGATAAACGGAATTTAAAATGCTTTTTTTTTTATATACAGTATATAGTGCATCATTTTTTTCACCCTTTTTTGAAGGGTGAAAAAAATTTTAAAAGTCTAAGTCTATGGAACCAATGGTATATCCGTTCTCTTCTAGGATATTGTCAAATTGTTGTTCTGTAATTTTATCTTCATGATCCGAACCGGATGTGGATTGAAGACTATGCTCTTTGATGAAATTGTCAAATGCATCCAATGAGGAAAAGTCCACTTCCTCTGTTTTATATGGATTCTTAATATCAGTTGATTCCGAATCATCAACGTTTATGTTATTCTTGGCTTTTTCATTCATAATCATGAATTCCCGCGTGATCTTTGTTTTATCCGTATGCAATTCACCAAAGGGCGCATTGAACTCATTCAATTTTCTTTTGTCTTCTTTAGTGAACACAGAGTGTTTTTCATCTAAAAACAAATCAGTTTCAGCTGGTTTGTTGGGTACAAATTCCAAATCGTCATCCAAGGTAATTTTATTGTTGCTATTCATCATCTTTTGCACAGACTTTGATTGTGTATCCAAGAGACTTAGATAGTCGTCATTTTCCTCCTCAATTCCAAACGCACTGTTTTTCAACTTCTTGTTTATCCAGAAATTGTCCAGTTCTTCCTTATCTTCATCATCACGAGCCTCACTAAATTCATCCAGCACTAAACTTTTATATCTTATCAACCCATTGTCCGAACTTTTCAATTTATTGGTCGTTGTTGTGTTTTTGGTAGCTGCAAATGACCCTGTTTTAGTGACAGTGATGTTTTTTCTCAAAAGCTTTCTTTTGGCATTGGCATCTAAATTCTTTGAGTTTATTATACTCTTGTTTCTATGCGTATTTGTTAATATGTGATTATTACTTTTGAGCTCCAGCGGCACTCTTTTATTTGGTGATACGTGGTTCAATTTATCTGGTGACAACTTTGACAATCTCTTTTTGGAAGGAGAAATTGAAGAAAGTAACCGCAAACTTTGATTGCTATCTTGTCTATCGTCATCATTTATGTTTTCGTCATCGCTGTAGTGTAGATTCAATACATTACTTGACATCATGAGTGCTGAAAAGAATGTAATTTCACGTTATATCTAACTTTTTTTTTGATAATATGTGTATTTTAAGTAAACTACTCTATGATTTTATTTCTGGTTCAGCTATACATCTGTTTCTTTACTTCTAAAGCAAATATGGACATATATATTAGTCCTTTCAATGATTCTGCATTTAAACGTGCTGAACTGGATCCTCTCCTATTTTTGTAAACCCCCATGCAAAAAAAAAAAAGATCATATCGCGTTACTCTGGTTCTTTCATCATTGCTCGTATTTTTTGGTGTTGCACGTGTTTTCTTATATCCGTTCAAATAAGTCCCGTGACATTATCGGAGTTTAACTATTTTTGTTTTCAATTAAAAAAAAAAAAAATTTTTTTTTTCTTTCTTTTTTCAGTTCTGCTATTATACTGATTTATTCGATATATCTTCACATTGGAGTTTCATTAACAATCATTTCAATTGAAAGTTAAAACCAACACACTATACACAAATTAAACCCCATGCTTAATAAATTATTTATGAGATCTATTTCTCAAACCAATACTAGACCACTTTCTATGCTTGTAGGTAACAGAACTGGTCTACTTTCAAACAGCATAATTAAACAATCCATTCCTAAACTTCAACCAATTCAAAATAATTCCCTTTCAAATGCTCTAGACATAACTACACCACAACCTTCTTTTAGCATATTACAATTAATCACAAAGAGATTTTTAAAGGTCAACTTCAGAATAACAAGACTAAAAAAGAAAAGAAAATTCGGATTCCTAGCTAGAAATAAAACAGTCACTGGTAAGAAGATTCTTGCTGCTAAGAAGAAAAAAGGTAGAAGATTCCTAACTTATTAAATAAAATGTATATCAAGAATTTAAATTTAAGAATCATGTAAATATGAATATGTTGTTTCAATACTGCTTTTTTTTTTTTTTTTCAATTTTTTCTTTTAAAATTATATACAGGTTGTACTATTAAAGATATGCTTGCTTACTTCTTTGTATACTCAATTTCAACTGGTTCAAATTTATCACATTCAAAAGTCAATGAGCACATGAAGATCAAGTTTTTTTTACTGTTGACGTTATGTGTTTCTATACTTTTATTCAAGCCATTTCTGACACTAATTACATTTTCTAGAATTTGTACATCTGTTAAATTATTGACATTACCCATTTGAACGGTTTTAGTTAAAAATTCTGGACCTTCAGTATCAATCATTATCTTTCTTTGCAAACTAGAACTATTTGAAGCAATGACTTC
Source organism: Hanseniaspora uvarum (assembly GCA_037102615.1). Taxonomy (NCBI): domain Eukaryota; kingdom Fungi; phylum Ascomycota; class Saccharomycetes; order Saccharomycodales; family Saccharomycodaceae; genus Hanseniaspora; species Hanseniaspora uvarum. The sequence continues at coordinate 571,527 of BTGA01000009.1, read as the reverse complement.
ATTTATATCTTTACCAACTGTACCTCTCTTAGCAGATGGCATTAAACCTAAAGGACCTAATATCTTGGCAGCTGCACCCAATTTAGATGATATGGTGGTGGATGCATAACATCTTTCAAATGAAGAAGCATCAAATTCACCAGTAATAATTTGATTCAAAGTATCTATACCAGTAACATAGTAATTTTCTTTGTCTTCAAGGTATTTTGAAGAAACTTCTTTCAAATCACCTACTAAAACCAAACTCTTATTTTTGATAACTTCACCATTATCGTGTACCAAATTGACTTGAGATTTTATGTTTATTTTATTGATAGGAGAAGCTATCTTGAAGTTTAAGTGACACAAACCGCTAGATTGTTTACTAGCCAATTCGTTTCTAATATTTTGCAATACTTTGATCATGGAAACAGGGGCTCTTCTGGAATATATTTCATTGGCTTCGGTTACAAACTTTTCAAAATTGGCTTGTCTTTCGGCTTCAGCCTTTTCTTCTTCATAAGTACCATTCTTTATAGATTCCACCATTTTAGACTTCAAAGCTGCTTGAACTGCTTCTTCTTTTACTCTTTTAGGATTCTTGTATGATTGTCCTAAAATTGGATAGTATTTTAAAGTCTTTGTTCTCTTTGCTACGGTGACTCTTGCGTTAGCAAAAACTTGTGTCTTAGTTAATAATCTACCATAAGAAAGCATTATATATATATCAAATGTTTGGTTTTATATTTGGTCTTTCATTAACATATTTACCTCTTCTATCTGCATATTATGTCTTTGATGAAAATTTTTACATTTTTTAAAAAAAAAAATATCCATACTTGTATTTGGTGAAAAAAAAAAATATATATATGAGAAGAGCTATTGCATCTTGTCACATGACCGATTTATATAGTTAATGACATATTACAAACCTAAGTACTACTGACATGTTTTCTTCTACCTGTCAAGGCATTCTTAGTTTTCACATAAACAGGGGAATTGACATTTATTCTGTTATTTGTCTTCAAAATCTCCAAAACCAATTTCTCGTGTGGACCTTGAACTAAAATATCACTCTTGGTTACAGTCAGCTTAGTAAATCCAGTGATGTTGTTCTCGTCATTTGAATCTTCAAAGTTGTTAAGAATGGCTGCATAGGTAGGCATCTTTAACTCTTCAAAGGTAACAGAAGCATTACATTTTAGTTTCAAAACATTTGCCAATTGCTTCATATCTAGGTTGTATGCCCACAAGTTGGAAATTCTAGTGATGATTTTGTTTCTTGAACTTTCTTGCTTTATCATTATTGGCAAGATTTCCATTGGGGAAATAGTACTGTTCAATAAAGATGTTTTTATAGGCGTGTGATAAACTGGAACAGTCTTTTCAGAGTCCTTGTAAGCTTGGAAAAAAAAGTTGAATGCTGATGCATTGTTTAAGATCTTATTTGCAATATCTTTTTTATCAATGTATTCTTCATCTTTAGATTTTAAAAGTTTAGCTAAACAATCATCCAATTTGACTTTCTTTTTGGTTTTAGTATCAAATAGTTTATTTTCAGCAATATACTTATCGATAAAAGCTTTTAGTTCACTTTGGGTGTAATAGTCTTGCTCGTCGGCAGACATTACCAATCTTGCTGCATCGCCTGTTTTTGGCTTGTATAATATATTGGCAGCCATAAAATCAATTTTTTCAACTTTTTTCTTATCATTTGACTTCTTGGCAGAAGACTCAATCAAAGGTTTGTAACTAATAAAAAACTTCAAATCATCATTATTCTTTATAGTTTTAGAATCTGATACCATGCCTATAATTTGTGCATCTCCATTCTTTGAAGTTTTGACTTTAATTAATGATGATTTTTCCCAAGCCTTGAACAATTTAGCTGCTTTTTTAAAGGTGGAATTCTTTACATTAATTTGATCTATTGGAGCATCATATGGTATGTAGTTTAATATAAATTGTGAAATAAAATTAGAGCCAGTACATGGGAAATCAACTTTGACTTTTTGCGTTATCAAATAATACAAAGCCATGTTCAAATAATCATCAACTTCCTTGGCACTAAGAACTGTTTTACCTTCATCTGGATCTTCATGTGATTCTTTAATTTCTAATTGCTCTATATCTGGAGTTTGCTCTTGCTCATCGTCGCTATCAGCCGCAATCTCCTTTACTGCATTTGGTGGATCAAAGTTGACCTCAAAAGTTCTCTTCAAAAAATCATTCCATGTATGCAAAACAGTAACAATCATACCAGTTTCTCCTGCTTTATCGGCATCTTCCATCAAAACACCTACTGCTTTAACAAACTTTGGCTGTTTATAATCAGATATACCCACAATTGTACCTTTAACTAGTTTATCTATATATTGCGGTTCGCTGTAAAAATTTTTGTATTGGTTTGGTAACGCACAGCCTCTTATTGACAAATCAGACCCATTAACCATTATAATCTCATCCAATACATAACTATTGGTGACTACCACAGGTATTAAATCCTTGTAAATCCAAGTTGTGTATACCGTAGGGAAAAATTCTAGTTTATTCTTCTTTAAAGTTTTGTTAAAATTAAACAGTTTATAATCTTTACTCAAAGAATTAATTTGTACCCATGTTGGTACTTTATAAGTCGCTTCTGATTCTTTGTTTTTTACAGTTGCTGAATATACTATTCCTTTGCTAACTGTTGATTCAAATTGTGTTTTTTGAACAGATTTATTATCAATGGTGTATTCATCTGTAATTAAATCCGGTAACTCATCAAGAAGTAAAACGTTGCCGATGATGTCTTTGTTCAATTTTTTCAAATCAGACGACTTAATATTATTACTAGTTTTAAAATTAGGTTGTTTTTTAAACATTATAGCCCTTTCTCTTAAATGGTTTGGTTGGTGTTCATTAATCCATATTTTAAAAATTTATGTTACCATTCCAGAATAAGGTGAAATTTTACGTTTTAATTCATCTACTTTTTTTTTTCAAATATAATATTTCAAGAAAAACACGTGATGATCACGTTTTTGTAAAAAACAGTTATTGAGTTCTTGTTATAAGAAGAAAAACGTGAGGATTTATAGATTTTGTGAACAAAGCTTCTCAATACTCATTTTGAAAGATTTAAGTTATGTAAAACTAAGCAAACACAAGTTATCTTGATAATTTCTAGAAAGAAATCATACAAAAGTGTATAACCAAAATGATCTCTATTGATGATTGGTTTGCAGTTTCAGATAAATTTAAAGAACAAATATTATTTGCTGTTTCATCTCCGAATATTCAGAACTCATCGAGTACAATATCTTTTAAAGTTTGTTTGGTGAACACAAATTTGACATTTGCTTTGATAAAAGGGTCATCAAGAAGCAAACAAAAGAATTTAAATATATGCTGCAGAACTGGGATTCCCGTAGACACATCTACAAAATGTTTCAAACCTGTTTTTGTTGTGCCGTTTGAAGACTCCAACATGAGTTTGGGAAAGCAACTTATAGACTATAGTTGGGTTACTGTAAAACATCCAAAATTTCACAAAAACAGATTGTTCTTGGTATTAACAACTGAAAATTACAACATCGTGTATGAAGTACCTGATCCTTTGATCACTGCGGACTCTCTCATAGGTTTACAAACTTGTTCATTGATACACTACCAAAAGCATTCAAAAAAACTCGGCATAACTAATGTTTGTGATACATCATTTGGATTTTCTTACACTCAACCTGTTTTGCCACAATTAAAGCTTGATCTTGATTTTCCTTGGAATGATCAATTTTTGAAGCATGATGAGAACCTTGCGCTTGATGCAACCAATGACATAATTAGCAAAGCACTACCTTTTGGTAAAAAAGACAAAGATTTATTTAGTATTTATCACACAAATATGCTTAAATCAGTTACTGGTAAATCATGGCTCCATGATGACAGATTTGAAGACTACGGAGACCTTTTTTTTGTCAGTATATTTACCTCAAAAAATGCCGAAGATGCATGCATTCAGTTTGAAAATATGTGTTTTACCACAAATAAAAACAAAGCTAGTGGTATTTTTAATAAATTTAGTTGCAATGAAGATAATCTATTTATATTTGACTTGTGGAGTTACATTTCTTTGAGACGTAGACTGATAGATTCGGTGAAATTAGCAGAAAATGATGTTTCGGTATTAAGACAGTCTATTTCCAAAATTGAGGATGCATGGCTGAATATCATTAATCAAAAGCAATATCCCGAAAATGGTAACATATTTGACTGTTTATCTGACTTTTTGATATATGGAACTGTGGATGCTTCCACAATCTCGTTTTTGGATAATTGTTTTTCAGCCAAAAACTTGAAAAAGCTAGTTAATAGTATCAAATCAGCATACGAAAACGCCAAAAAAGTAAGTACTTTGCTATTAAGTTTACATCTTTTGAAAAGCAATGTGGAATATTTTGTTGCTTTCCTAGAAGCTAAGAAAGAATTCAGTTGTTTAATCGAAGATGAATTGCTCAATGATTGTAATCTGCTTTTGAATAATTTGGAATGTTTTTTTAACCATAGTCCCCAAACAGATTGTTTTACCACGACTATGCTATTTGAGCTTTTACCTAAAGAAATAAAATCTCATGAGACGTTTATCACGTGGATTACTGACTTATCAAAAAAGCATTTCAATGTTAGCAACATTAACAACACTAGTATGGAAACGGATTTAACAATCTACAAATATTTAAAAGAATGCACTCAGAAATTTTTTAACAATCCAAATATAAACGCTTTAAACAAAACTCATGAAAATACGGATGTCCTGAGTCTACTAGTTGCAAACGTTGAAAAAATGAACTTTAAGAAGTTCATGGAATTAGATGATGTGACAGATCTCCCAGATAAGATTCAAACTTTAATTATTGAATATATGGGCTTCTGATCACGTGTGCGAGAGCAGTAAGCGAAAAAGGAAAAAAAATGGTGGTAAAAAAAAAGCATGTAGCGTTTTATTGTGGTGGTTTAAAAAAAGAAAAAAGAGAGTAAATTCAATATGGCATCTGATACGAATCCATATTTACAATTCTATAGACACAATTGAAAATTATCATATCCCACAATTCTTCAATTGTGGTGAATCTTTTTTTATTGTGAAGGATTTGATTAAATGTGAGTCGTTAATGGACAAAAACGTTAGAAAAAAAAAAATTGGGGTGGTAAGATTTGTATGATTATGTGGCAGCAAATTATACACCCAATAGTCACCATTTATATACTATTTATATTTTAGGATAATTACATCATTATACGTTTTTAGGTAATATGAGTAGTTTTGGATAGCATTAAATGGTATATAATGAAAAAGTAATACTATTATTTTACATAACTTGAATTTGCAGTACAACAGTTGTTACATTTGTTAGTAGAAAAACCCAAATTTAACTACATTTGGAAAATTGAAGATCGATTAACTTAAATCCCCCCACAGTTAACCATAATCAACACATTAATAATTATAAATACAACATCATATAATTATTATCAATTGAGTCAATCGATTTCTTAAATAGAACATATATAAAGAGAAGAACTTCACGGATTTTTAGAGAATATCTTTATACTTATTCTATATTCAACAAAATAGTAAAATAATATAATAGCAATAACCAAAAATAATTAAACAAACATAATGTCTTCCAAAGGTCAAGAAAATAATCTTGCTGATGAATCTCAGGAATCATTACCAAAAGGATTACACATAAACGATTACAATGAAAAGACTATAACCTTGAAAGATTTCTACCAAGAAAACTTTAAAGTGTCCAATGGTTTACCATCAGCCATTAAAGCATACTTAACTCGTTTGTTTCCTTTAATTCACTGGTTACCTAAGTATTCATTAATTTGGTTATACAACGATTTTGTCGCTGGTATATCTGTTGGGTTCTGTTTAGTCCCCCAATCCATGTCTTACGCAAAACTAGCTGGATTGCCTGTTGAGTATGGTTTATACTCTGCCTTCATTGGTGCTTTCTTCTATTCCTTGTTTGCTAGTTCAAAGGATGTTTGTATTGGTCCTGTTGCCGTTGCTTCTATTCAAACAGCTAAGGCTATTCACAATGTAGCTTCCGAGCTTGGTGATAAATACGACGATTCAATGGCTCCAATCATTGCCACTCAATTGGCTTTATATTGTGGTGCCATTGCTGCTGGTATAGGTTTTTTGAGATTGGGTTTCTTAGCCGAATTTATTTCTAGTGTTGCCATTACCGGGTTTGTTACTGGTTCCGCTGTCAATATTTGTTGGGGTCAAGTTCCTGGTCTTTTAGGATACAGTAAAAAAGTCAACTCCAAAACATCTACCTACAAAGTTATTATTAACACTTTAAAACATTTACCTGATGGTAATATCAATGCTGTTTTTGGTGTTGTTCCATTAGCTATATTACTTTTCATTAAGTGGTTCTGTTCTAAAAAGGCACCAGCCTTAGTAGCCAAGAAGACTCACTGGTCAAAAAAGAAACAATTAATTATAAAACAAATATTATTCTATGTTGACAATTTAAGAATTGCTTTGGTTATTGTTGTTTTTACCTTAATCTCATGGGGTGAATGGAGACACAACAAAAAATCCAAGGCTATCAAGAGAATTGGTGATGTTCCAAGTGGATTCAAACATGTTGGTGTTATGACATACGATAAATCTTTAGCTCCAAAGATTGCCAAGCAAATTCCTGCAACTGTCATAGTTTTAGTTTTGGAACACATTTCTATTTCCAAAGCTTTTGGTAGAGTCAGTGATTATAGAATTGATCCTAATCAAGAAATTCTATCCATTGGTGTTTCCAATTTAATCGGTACCTTCTTTAATGCATACCCAGCCACTGGATCCTTCTCTAGATCTAGTTTGAAACATAAATGTAATGTCTCTACTCCAATTTCTGGATTCTTTACTGGTGCTTGTGTTCTTTTAGCCTTGTACTGTTTCACCAAGGCCTTTTACTTCATTCCTAGTGCTACTTTATGTGCTGTCATCATTAGTGCTGTTTTCGATTTAGTAGCTTCTTATAAGACTACTTGGTTCTTCTACAAAACAGCACCATTGGACTTTGCTGGTTTTTTGATCACTGTTTTGATCACTATATTTTCCTCTTTAGATAATGGTATCTACTTTGCTATGTGTTGGTCTGCTGCTATCTTGTTATTGAAGAGTGCTTTCCCTAAAGGACAATTTTTGGGAAGAGTTAAAATAGCAGAAGTTATCACACCAAATGTTGTAACTGAAAATGGATTAGTATTTGATCCTTTAGAAGGATCTGGTACCGATTCTGTATCTTCAGATGAATTTTTAGAAGAAGGTAAAAAATTGACTACCATAACTTCTGTTGAAAGAAAAGCTTCTGACGTTTCTGAAATCTATGGTCCTCAACAAAATATTAAGTACTATACCAGATGGATTCCTTTGAATAATGCTTACAATAAGGAAATCAATCCAGACGTGGAAGTTTTGCCTCCACCTGAAGGTGTTTTAGTCTATAGAGTTAACGACAACTGGAGTTACTTGAATTGTACTAGACATTATGACACCATATTTGATAAGATCACTGCTACTTATGCTAAAGGTAAGAAAGTTGATACTGATGGTAATGAGTTCTTTGAATACAAGTGGAACGATGCTAGTGACATTCCATATTTCTGGAATAACTTTACCTGGCAAAAAATCAAGACCTTCAATCCTGCTGATCCAGTCACTGTCATAACTGCTAAGCATGAAGAAGATACCGAATCTATAGTAGAAAATGAATTAAAATCTTCTAAACCAAAGTTAAAAATTGTTCACTTGGATTTCTCCTCTGTTACCCAAGTCGACACTACATCTGTTGCTACTTTAGTTGACTTGAAGAAAGCTGTAAGAAGATTTGCTCATGACGATTCCATTGAATTCCACTTCTCAGGAATTATTTCTCCTTGGATCAAAAGATCTTTGGTCAACGCTGGATTTGGTGCTCTAAACGATGAAAACTTTGCTTCTAACCATGTAGTATCATATCACGTTTCCAACGAACATCAAAGCACTGGTGATCAATTGCTAGTAACTAACGAGACTGGTTCTTCAGTTTACTACGATGCCATTACTGGAATTAATTACCCATTCTTCCACATTGATATTCCTGAATATTCTTTGTGGAACTTGAAATAGATTATATATTTGATATTTATAATTTAACTACAGTTACAGTTCATTTCTTAATAGTGTTAAATCCGTTTTAGCTAACATTTTTTTTTATATATAACTTGATAATGATTTCTTTCTACAGCGAAAATGAATTATACCCTTTTCGATATCGTTAAACGGCTACTCAAGGAAATCTAATATTTTTTTTTTTTTTCACCTACAAAAATGTATACTTACAATATTTAAAATAATAAGTAACACTTGTTCAATCCCCCACAAAATACACCACATATCTTTGACAGATGGATGAAGATATGAGTGAAAATTTGTTTCCACCAATGAATCAAAATTCAAATGATTTGGAAACTGCAGATATCAACACAACAAGTTCATCTATCTTTAAAAATCAAAATACAACCATTAACAATCCTGAGGAAGAATCCGTTGAAAATTATGAGATGGAGCTGAATAGAGAAGCACCTGGACTGTTTCCACCACTCAAGAGCATAAACAGATATGAGTCAAGTGATGATATGTTTCAAAATGAAGATGTATTGACCGATTTGGACAAAGACATTACCACAGAGACAGAATCACAGGAAACTTTTAACAAATACAAACATAAGAACATAGATTTCAAGACTTTTCAGAAACGGATTCTGGAAAAACTTCCTGTAGATTATGAAAATCAATTGATTAATGATAAGTTTTTTTTAACCAAGATGTACACGCTTAATGAGATGATCACATTTGAAGATTTTGATAGCTATGAAAGATATTTGTTTTTTGAAGATAAACTTCGTGATTATTTAAACAATCTAAACGATGGAAGCATTGAGAACCCAGAAGATTGGGCCAAGAGAAATAACAAGGAACACAGAACTTCTGAAGCTAATACAACTGGTTTAAATATACCCATCATTGCAGAGGAGGGATTGAACGATCTGTATCTCTACAGCAGAGAACCCGATATAAGATTTTTTAAAAAGATGAAACATAACAAAAAGACATTGAAGCTAATGCGTGGTTTTAAAAAGAAGTTTCAAAAGGAGAAAGTTCGTCCTCCAGAGCATAAACTTGAAAAACTTGGAAGTGGACCACCAACAATCATACTTGATGATGCAAACAGTATACTCAATTTCAAGTCATGCAATAAAATTGACGACAAAATATATCAGACATCGGACTTTATCAGTGAGTATAATGATGAGCGTTTTGAAAGAGATTTTGAGTTGAAAAATCTTCACACAAATGTACTTAATAGCAATACAGACAAAAAATATATTCCTGAAAAAGACACCGTTCATAAATCCTCAGTTAAGAAAGAATACGGATTGCAAAGAAAACTTAGAATGAGGCATCTTCAAATGCTGAGTATTGGGGCATCTATTGGAATAGGACTGTTTTTGCAAAGTGGAAAGGCTATCAGCATTGCAGGTGGTTTTGGTGCCTGGCTGGGGTTTTTCATTTCAGCCACCTTGATAACCGCAACTTTGTTGTGTTTTGGGGAGATTGTTGCACTGTTACCTGTGAACACTGGTGTTCCAGGGATTCTCAATCGTTTTCTTAATCCTAGTTTGTCGTTTAGTGTGAGTTGGGTTTACTTGATATCATACTGTATTTCTGTTCCATCTGAAATCTTGGCTAGTTCCTTATTACTGGGGTATTTTGAAAACACCCAAAAATTTATGGAAGATTCGAGAGGAAACTTTGCTGCTGTATTGGTCCTTTTTACCTCATTCATAATTTTTATCAATCTACTGGATGTGAGAGTATATGCGGAGTTTGAGTATATAACTTCAACGATTAAGATTATCATCATTGTGGGCATGATAATTTTTATGATTATTCTGAATGCAGGAGCTGTGAAAACATCTAAATTCTCGTCTTCGTATATAGGTTTCCGGTATTGGGACTCAAGCAAAGACATTAAATCAGAACCATCTATAACATTAGGTGCTTTTAGACCTACCTTTGATTTAAAAGACATGGGCTTTGGTGCAAGAAACGGAGTCAAGGGGTTTGGTGGAGTGATATTACAAATCATTGCTTCGAGTACCGTTGCATTGTATTCTTACATTGGTACCGAAATTGGGTATGTGGGAGCAGCTGAGTCATCCGTTCAATTGAGAAGATCTATCTCTTCAGTAACTAAAAGAATCTACATAAGGGTAATTTTGTTTTATCTTGTTTCAATATTTTTGATTGCATTGCTGCTATACAGCGGAGATCCAAGACTACTAAGATACAGAGATGATGGTCATTCTATTGATGAAAATTCTGTTCAAACTCAGATTCAAACCGTTCTTAATGCTTTGCACTTAGATACTTGTAGATCGATTAGTTCATACAAAAACTTTGATTCACAAACTACCGCAATGCAATCACCATGGATTATAGTCTTTTCCAACTTTGGTTTATGCAAACTGGCAAAGGTCATTGATGCGTTGTTTGTAGCTATAGGGTTGTGTGCTGCTTCTTCGCAACTTTATGTTTCAAGCAGAATTTTACACTCAATGTCCATTCAGGATAAAGCACCTAAGATATTTTCAAAATGCAACAAGTATGGTGTGCCCTATGTAGCCGTTTTAAGTTGTGGATGTTTTGGGTTCTTATCGCTTTTGGGTATCCATAAGAGTTCTTTGGTTTCTTTGAATAGAATGGTTCAGATGGGCACACAAGGCGCAGTCATAATGTGGTTTTTTATGAACGTTGCTTTTTTACGTTTCTTTTATGCTGTTAAAAGAAGACCTGATTTGTTGGATAGAGATTCAAAGGCATATCCATATAGATCTCCACTCCAGCCATTTACGGCTTATTATGGAGCGGCTTCCACTCTGTGTTTGTTCTTGCTTTCAGGATTTTCAAATTTTGTTTCATGGGAAACTAAGGATTTTATAGTTGATTATTTGTCTTTGCTAATTCTGTTTGTTTTATACATTGCTTATCAAGTAATAATGAAACCTAAAGTCTTTTGGAACATTGAAGATATAGACTTAGATATTGGAAGAAAAGAGTTGGATAGACAAATATGGAAGGAAAACAAAGAATACATGCCGAACTTCAAAGAAGCTTTAAAGAAGGTATTGAGTTATGTTTAAGACATTAAAAAAAAAAATTAACAAAAAAACATTAGGGATGATAGTATTGGTTCTTAATTTAATGGTGTTTTAAACAACTATTTGGTATATACATTTTTTTTAGTTGCATTCTTTTATTATCCATAATACATAAGCCATAATATTTATTATAATTCTAGAACAAGTCTACCCAATCATAATCAAACTTTTTATGTTTTTTACTTTTTCTTGTACTATTAAACTGTTTATCATTAATAAAATCCTCATCTGAATAACCAGCTTCATTAAGGTTTATTTTTTTGGATGATTCTTCGTTTCCTTTGACAAATGAGAATCCCACAAGATTAGGAGTTATATCATCGTTATTACAATCGTGTTTGAGACCGTTGTTAGGAAAATCTGTATATTGGTTACTTGAGCCCTGTGAGTTTGATGAAATAACCGTGCTTCTTCTAAGTTGATCCCTGGTATTTTCCGCTATTGATTTAATAATATATTCCATATCATTTGTATTACTTCTACTATCTTCGGTTGAATTTGATTCACAATTTTCTTTCTTTCTTTGTGCTTCTTTTTTTTTTTCACTGATACTTCTGGTATCTAGAGGATCCATTTCCAAATCAGATTGTGAATGGTTCGAAGCTGTTTGAATTTTATAAAACGTTGAGTTTGTAAATGGTATTATGTCATCGTTATCAGGGGTGCTTTCTAAGCAACGTGATGATACGGATCTCAAATCATTGATTTTTGTTAATCTTAATTTTTGATCAGCCGTGGATGAAACAGATGACTTTCTCTGTAGTTTGCCCATTTTCATAGATAAAACATCACCAGAAGCCAATAAAGAAGACCTTCTGCTAACCGGAGTATTGTGATTTGAGTTGTTAGTGCTAGGACTTGCAGTAAAGTTTATGAAGGGGACAAATGCATTGCCGTTCTTAGCAGTAACTGCTGGAATTTGAACCGAAGGGTCCACTTCAGCTGCTGTGTTAGAAGTGGATCTTGAAACATCTGAGTTGATGACTGAACGTCTTTTAATAGACATTTGTCTTCTTATGGCACTTGGGTCTACTGTGTTTTCAGAATCTTTTGTATTGCTTGAAGAGCTGAAGCTTCTTTCAGATCCAGAACAATCTAAATAATTCTGTGAAGAAGACTTTAGATTGTTATTTGATGCTGATGTTTTAAGGTTATTTGAAGGTGAAGGATAATCTAGAGAAATAGAAGCTGTGTTTGAATGATTTTTATCATCGTTTGAGTTTGGTTGCTGCATACTTATAACTGAAAGCCTTTTGGCTTCTTCTGTAGAAAATCTTTTATTTATATCTGGTTTTTTATTAACAGAAACTTCAGATAATGGCCTTGAAACAGAATTGAAAAGGTTTTCTCCTTCAACTTCTATATTGTTGTATATTTGAGCATTGTCCTTATTCAAAACGTGGTTTTCTTCGTTATATTCCACGTTATTTGAAGATTTATTGGAATTTACCTTTGAAACATTGTTGTTGTTTGCCTTTTTAGCGTAGGATATGCTCATGGCTCTTTTTGGAATAGATTCATTGGAAACGTCTAAGGTTTCTGTTGGCACCGTTTTCCAGTTGATATAATTGTATGAGTTCATAGTTTTTCTTGGATATATATTAGGTAGGTAGAATCCTGTTACTTGGATAATTAATAGTGTATTTTCTTTGGGTTTTAGGTCTTACAGCTCTATATTAAACTTTAATTCATACTGTTTTTTTAAAAAAAAAAAACCTTATTGAAATAAAAATACTCTCTGTAAAAAAGTATATATCTATTTTTGTTTAGCTTGCTTTTCTATAGATGGAAGAATTTTAAAGATGAAAATAATATTAGTAGAATAACTAGTACGGCAAAAAGGTGAATAATAGTAAAAAAAAAAGGTTATATAATGTGGAGTAATATTTTCATTATCACATAGTCGACCATGAATATAGGTAGGAAATATTCATGTAATTGGGAGTGGATACAATCTAAAAAAAAAAAACAATGCGGGGACTAGGTGTAATTTTGTACTATCTAGGATTTTTAGTCATTCTTTCCCCTGTTTTTTTTTTCTGTATGCCTTAATTAGACAGAGAAACGAGATTAGGCTGGTATAATCAACAATCCCCACGCTATGGAAATAGATTATTTTTTAATCTTCGCAGTAGATAACGATTCTGTAGAAGGGGGAAAAACTAGATTAGGTCTGTTCTATACACAGTTTTTTTTTTTTCTCCTATATGGACCACGGGGAGAACGAATGGCTGATAGAATATGTGGCTGATATTCATTTAATCACTATGATTTTTATCATCATTCAAATGATTTTGTTGAATTCTTACATCAGCGTTTTTTTTTGTTGTTGTTTCATTTAATCAATGAAATGTATGACGAAAAAAAAGAGAAATCAGAAGAGATTAGAATGCATAGTTTCTGTATGTTTCCTGGAATTGTGTTGTTTCTATATTTAAAATGCATACATTTGATAACTTGCAATCGGAGATAAGCCATTTTGCGCTGTTTATTTTTTTTTTTTTGGTGAAAAAATACATATGCCAAGTAGTTCAGCGCTTTTAACTTGATTATGTAGCGTTACAGCAAAATATTTCCTAATTAGGATATGATTGCATAGCGCTGAATACGATGCTTAGCCCCTAAGGGTAAAAAAAGCAGAAACCAATGGCTGAAGTGCCAAAAATAAAGTTAGAAATGTACCAGTTTCTACAATTTAAAATTATGAATTGAAATAGCATTATTCAAAGTAAATCTATTTATATATATATATATGAAAAGACCTCATTTCAATATTTAATTTGTGAATGGCACTCAAAAGTGAATTTCAAAGTAAAAATAACCCAAAAACTTTCTTTTTTTTATTCATTTTCTCAATAAAGGAAACACCAAACTCTTATAGATTCTATAAGTTTAATTTCTTTCTTTATTCTGTTATTTCCCATTCAGAGAAGAATCCTTTGCTTAACAAGATATTTTTATAATTTTTTTTAATTTTTATAAAATCAATCCAGTTCTTTCTATATTCCATATAGTCTCTTTAACCTGCATCGTTGTAAAAAAAATTGTTCACCAAGAATGTATAATAACCATGAAGGCCAGCATATCTACAATCATGATAAACCATTAATAACCACACCAATCAAGAAAAAAAAAATACAACTTCAGAACTTGGAAACAAGCTCTAATTTAGATTTTGTTTCTTCTCCTCAATCTACTTTTAATTCTCCTTTGGTTAGATCTAGAAACATTGGTGATAGATACATCGATACTCCTTGTAAAAATAATGAATATAGACAATCTTCCCAAATTTTGGTTGACAGCTTGAAATCAGATGACCTCAAAAATATAGAGAAGGACTTTTTAAGCTTGGAATTAAGCTCAAGCAGAAAAAGTTCTGATGTTCTTAAGTTATTACCGGAGAGTTCAAATTCTAGTCAATCGCATTCCATATTCAATACACCGGACATTTTAGATAAAATTCTATTTTTTACCTTCAATCATGAAGATCCTCTAAGTCTGCCTCCTGTTTATTCCAAAGAATATGATACGAATCACATCATTGGTGTGAACAAACTATTTTATTCTTTAGGTTTAAAATATAAACAAAATAAGCTTGTCATTAAAAATTATAAGCAACTACAAGCCTTTAATGACTATTATAGATACAAAAATAAAGAATTTTGGTTATCTCCAAAAACTGTAATTATAAACTTTGGAAGTGACCAAGTTTTTAAAAAACAACTTCAACAGCAAAACAAAGTGATTTTATTCAATGAGCTGAATATTAACTGTAACAATATTGTGCATTTAGAAATCAGAAGCAATAGGTATATAAAAACCCTTCCTATGAACTTGAACAATCTAGATAAATTAAAAATTATCAAGTTACCGGGTATGTGCGGTTTAAGCAGTGAGTCCTTTAAACAATTGATAAATGCTAAAAACGTCTCTAATTTGATAGAGCTAGATTTAAGAAATTGCTATACTATAAATGAACATCAAATCTACAAATGCTTGACCAATGCATACGACTTGAAACACTTGAATTTAAATAGAAAACTACTATACTCTCCTGCTCAAAATGAAAATACATTCGATAAAGATAAGTTTGATCATTTTAAAAGTAACTTTTCTTTGTCTGATAATATATTGCATGCTTTACAAATGTCAAAACCTAAATTAGAAACATTTGCCATGTCTGGTTCTAAAATTACTGAGTATAGTGTATGGCAAATGATAGCTCAAACACCCTCCGTAAGAATGAACCTTAAACGTATATCATTGAATGAATGTTTAAATTTACAAGAAAACTTCTTCAAGATATTTAAATCGAACATATTACCAAACCTACAAGTACTGGAACTGAAATATTTTGACCACATAGAAAACATGGATATGATAGCCAAAAGGCTATTTGAGTTCAGATTATCACAAGAATTGAAACATTATAAACCTCTTTCATTGGTGCTAAATAACAATTTATCAAAATGTGTGCAAGATTATCAAACTGACTACAACAATCATGTGGGTAATTTAGTTGTCAAAGACTTTATGGACTGGGTCAATAGAGAAGATAAAGACAAACGTTTTATATAGTTACTCTTTTTAAATAGACTAAAATAATGAATTAAAGCCTTTTTTTTTCTCTAAGGCGGGTGACTTTTTAATTTTTCCTATTTTGGATATGTATAAGATTTTCAATACAAAATCCTTTCCCCATGAAGCTGAAAGAAATGTCCTTTTTTTTACCTTTCGTTGTTTTTGGTTTGTAAATTGAATTCAAATTGTTTTTATCGAAGAAATTTATCTCCCCCATAGAACTTATATATATATATTTATTGCTAATGAATAACGGAAATTCATATAATAGCAGCAATGCTAACAGAAGCAACAATCAAAACGGGAAATCTTATAGAGGCTATTACACCGGAAGTAAGCCAAGTGAATCGAATACATACAAGAAAAACTTCGCAAACAACAGATATAATCAAAGACCAAATTATGACCAATCTAGAAATACTTACTTTAACAACAATTTAAATAATACAGCTTACAATCGCAATAATAAATCCGGTGCTAACTATTACGAAGGCTCAGGTTATAACAGCAATAATGACACTTATTACAAAAAACCATACCAAAAATCAAATAATTACTACAATGACCACCATCATGAACAGAAACAAGCATATTCAAACAAACAATACATTCCTAGAAAGCCTATGGCTAATACATATCCAGTCAAACAAAAAAATGTCGTGGATACCCTTCTTGAAGACACAAAAACGTCCAAATACTTTGATATTCTTGCGAGATATCACCGATACTTTAAAAAACAACTTGATAACGGACTTTTGAATGAACAAGATTTTGTCACCAAGTTTGAAGAAGTGAAAAAAGCGCATATTGGAAACGAAAAGTTGGATGATGATTTGAAAATCAAACTTGGTAAGAATCATGAGAAATTAAAATTGGATAAACTTCAATATGATATTGCCATCATGCATTTTGAAAACATAGAAAACATAAGAGGGTTTGAGGCAACTTTTGCTCATGAAATTAATCTAAAACAGAGTACATAAGGATGATCCTATTTAAGCTTCAAATCAGCAGGGCAACTCTTTCTTTTTTTTTTTTTTTTCCTTTTTTTACCGTGTAGAATTTGTTTGATGTTTCAACTGTAGGACTTTTTTTTTCTCCATAGAAAACATGAAAATTTAATATATTGACTGGTTCTAAAAACAAGGCAAACCAAACCAGATAGCTTATATTAGGTAATAATTGTTTAAATAACAAGAGAAAGTTTTCTTATTTATAAACCTATTTCTTCTTCTTTTTTTTCTTTTTTTTTTATTATAGCAATACATTTGAAAGATCCATACAGTTGATAAAGAATAAACTCCATCGACTTAACTTTCAATTGAAAAAAAAAAAAATTATTATTATTTCTATATCTTAAACTTCATTTTTAGTGCTTAAAACTTTAATCTATTAGATATTTTAAACAACCAATAAATTTTTGGTTTTCAAATTTTACATTAACACCGAATTCATTACGTCTACATAATGTCTAAGAAGTCCAACAAAAAATCCAAACAATCATCAAAAAAAAGAACTAAGAATCAAAGAAACTCCAGCAAAAAGTCTTTGAACCAACAGAGTCCTGAACCAGTTGCCACTACATCTGAATTAGTCTCACCGGAGATTTTGCCAGTCAATGAAGCATCAAATACAACAGGAACCAGTGATAATACTATTACCGGTAAAACAGTGGATAATTATGAAAAAAATACCGAGTCCGGAGCTAAGAAGTTAATTCTTTCATCAATAGATAACGAGGAGGAAAATCCGAAAAAATTGAAAAGCAATGACAGTCGTATTTCTGAAGATAGTGAAAACGTTTCTTTAATAAACACTTCTAACATCAATACAGCAAAAACCAAAATAGACCCAACCCAAAGTTTTCTTTTATCAGAAATGGAGTCTGTAAAGTCAGTAAGAACCATTAAATCTCAATATGAGGATGTCACCAATGATATTCCTGGTTTAGTCATCAATGAGATTTTGTCAAATGAAGAAATAATTACTCAACAAACTGATTTGTTGTCCAACGATTTAGAAAATGCTACATCACCAACTTATGGGTCTTTAGCCAACGATAAGATTGACGATGTTATCCCTGAAGAAAATCAAATGGCTGAATATCAAAAGACACTAATTTTGGTATCCATGTACTTAGGTATTTTATTGGCTGCTTTAGATGTATCCATCATCTCCACCTTATTGTCTCACATTGCATCTGAATTCAATGCTTTGGATAAAATCACACAAATTGTCAGTGCTTACTTATTGTCCTCTGCCACTGTACAACCGCTATATGGAAAAATAAGTGACATTTACGGCAGAAAGAGTGTTTTAATTGTGTGTAACATCATCTTTGCTTTAGGTTGTTTCATATGTGGTCAGCAGGACAATACCTTTTCTCAACTGATTTGGGGTAGAATCCTACAAGGTATAGGTGGTTCTGGTTTAACTTCAGTTGCCACAATCACAACCTCAGACCTTGTTTCATTGAAGGATAGAGCGTTTTATCAAGGTATTGGAAATTTCTTTTATGCCATTGGTATAGCCTCAGGTGGTGTTATTGGAGGGATTTTAAATGATAAATTTAACTGGAGATTCTCTTTTATGATTCAGGTTCCTATTTCCATCATGAGTTTATTAATGATCATCATCTTTATGAAACTGCCTAGTGGATCCAAAAGATACACTGGATTGACAAATTTCCAAAAATTGAAAGCCATTGACTGGACTGGTTCTTTTGTCTTGATGGCATTTTTGTTCTCTTTCTCTTACGGTGGTAGCTATACCGTGTACTTGATTTCAATCATCTTATTGCTATTATTAATCAAAATCGAAACATCATTGACTTCAAAGGAACCTATTTTGCCAATCCATTTCTTGAAGAATAGATCTGTATTTGGTGCAGCATGGTCAAACTTTTTGTGCATGGCCACTTCTGTTACTTGTATGTTCTATTTACCGATGTATTGGACCACCATATTAGAGTTATCAACTACTGAAACTGGATTAAGATTGACTCCAAACTTCTTTTCTACAGCCTTTGGATCTTTGGGTGCAGGTATTTATATGAAGAGAACAGGTAAATACTATTGGTTCTTGATGGCCTTCTGTGTAGTTGGTATTCTAGGCTGTTTGAGATTAGTCTTTATCAATGAAAACATTGTCGTTTGGCAACAATACCTATGTTTGGTTGTTCCAGGATTTGCCATGTCTGTTATGATTACCGTTGACTTGTTGATCATGATTGCTGCTGTCCCACAAGAAGATCAAGCTGCTTGTACCTCCATCTCATATGCCTTCAGATCAACTGGTTCAACTGTTGGTATTTCATTGGCTGGTTTGATTTTCAGCAAAACTCTACATAGTCAGTTATTAAAGCGTGTTTATCCTTTGATTGGCGATGAACATTCCGAAAAGTCCATCTTGAAGATCATTGAAAATGCTGAGAAATCAAGTGATTATATTAAAACTGCTGCTGAATGGGTCAAACCTGTTTTAAAAACTTGTTTCCACTATGCTTTGAAAAATACTTTTATTTTCACTTTTGTCTGTTTCTTATTAGCTTCAGTTTCTGTTAGCATTGCTGAAGAGTTCCAATTGTTTGCCAAATAATTTACCTCTTATATATTTTAAAGATATCAACCATTATTACTACTATATTGTAGCTGAATGATCCTATTTTATGTAGTTGTCAGTTTTACGCGTGTGTCACGTGTACTGTTTAATTTCCTAGTGTGAAACATTCACTTTTGGCTGAAGTTTTATAATTTCAACCAGCGAATTTTAGGTTCTTTTTTTTTGAAAATTACTTATTCAAAGCGTGATACATTTTTTGTGATCTTGAACTTGTTCAACTGCTTTGCAATCAATATCATACCATTTCTTTAACCAAACCAAACATAAACTGTATAAGCCAGGTAGAGTTCTTCACTATTCAGTCATTTAAGAAAAACAGCAAATTTTAAAAAATGGATTTGACTGAAGAAGATTGGCTTGCGAAGTATGCAACAAAGCAATCAAATAAACTCAACAAGAATGATGATTCCACACTCTATCAGTACTCAAACACAACAAAGAATATCATAAAAAGTTTTTCTGATGTATCAAATATTGCCACAAAGACTCTTATAGAGCTGAATAACTTCAAGATAACATATGATCATGAGTTTGAGGAGTTAACCGCAGTTTTCGATACAAAACTCTCAAACGATTCTATAGAAAACAATAAAATACCGGAATATATAATAAATGAGATGAACAGCTATAAACAGGAAATAAAGGCAAAAAGAGAAAAACTTGCAGAAAACGATGTTATTGAAAGACTTCATAAACCAAAGACTAGGAGCAAGAGTCCTGTTAGTTTACATAAATCTCCTACACCTAAGAATGTCAATAAAAGTAGCAAGTCTCCTTCATTAAAACCAAACAAAAGTCTTTCTTTACAGCAAGACAAAGAAGAGCTATCGGCAAAAATTGAAAAGGTTGTTAGCAATACCAATAGATCAACAATATTCAGAAGTGTTTTAAAAAGTAGTGCTGAAGCCTCTGCTGAACAGCCATCACATGAAGTAAGTAACATAGCCAAGCCAAGTGCTGTCATACCAAGTATTGTTAGAAAACCGTCACTTTCGGGTTTGGAAGCTGCTCCTTCTGGGTATTTGAAAAGCAAAACTACAAAAGCTAGTAGCTATTTCAAACCATTGCCTTCTGGTTCAATAAGTATGAACAACAAGCATTTAAATATGAACAAAGAAGAACATCATCTAGAACCATTGAAGGAAACTGATGATAATGAGGCTAAAAAAGTCTCTTTGAGTACAACTTCAAAGAGCAATGTATTTGATAGATTGACATCCATGAGCACAGTTGCGTCTACAATGAGGTATGGTGGAGCCAGAGTTACAGGAAAGAGGGTATCTCCAGTAAAGCTTAAAAAATCACCTATAAAAATAAATACTAAAAAAATTACCATAACCCCTAAGAGAAGCATAGATGCAAAGATCAAAGGAGCTGCTAAAAGAGATCAAAAGATTGAAAGTCCTACCAATGGTATGACTGATGTTGTTGATTTTTCAGCAGGAGGAACTTTTTCTACACCGGCCAATGTTAAAGTAGTTGATCGAGCAATTCCAGTTGCAAAAAGTTTAGTTGATAAAAAGCCGGTTGTTTCTTCGTCACGAGTGATTAAAAACAAGATTAATATTCCTTTAAAAGGTCACAATGAAGTCAATGAAAAGGAAAATAAGGAAATTAACAAAGATATAAAAAAATCGCCTTTCAAATCACCAACCAAACTAAACTCTGTACTTTATGATCTAGATTTAAAAGATCACAGACAAAGACTAGGAGATATCGGAAAGTCAAACAACGACTATGTAAACGAAACATTGCCCGAGATTGTCTCAGATAGTGATACTGAAGATAGCAAGCAAGATGCCAAAAACAGATTAATGAAAGATTGGGCTGCGGACAGTTCATTACTTTCCCTGATAAGATCACAACAAAGAGACAAAACAAAAGATCCTACACGTATTTTCGGACCAATACAAAATGTAGGTCAACTTGATAAGATATTAGAGTAAATATATAAACAAAATCATACTTTATAACCTTTGGCTTAATGCCATTTCCCTGTTCCATTCTTTTATCCACTTAGTATCCTTGCTAGAAGCAAAGTATACAGTTAAGCCTTTATTGATCAATGGGATTATAGGAGCTTGGTTTTGCAATATTTTATTAAATGTCCACTTCTTACTTACCTTTACTAACCCACCATCAAGTGTTTCCATAAACACTTGGACATCTTTGCCTGCATTTTGTCTATCCAAAATGGAGTACTTTGGTTCATCCCCTACGACGTGTTCTGGGGCTGAGTTAAATATGTTTATTAGTTCTTGAGGAGTCGATAATTCACTGATATCAGCTATGGAATCAAAGGAGTCATGACTTGGAAACATAACAGTTGCACTGAAAATCATTTGGGAATCAACAACATCTCCTTCTTCTAAATGTGTTTCATTCGGCATTGGTAATTCACCTTTTGTATTGACATTTTTGTATTGTCTCAAATCAAGGGCTGCTTCTAACAGTCCTTCCTTTCTTTCTTTTTGAAGTCTAATGGATTCATTTTTCTTATTGTTTTCGGCAATTTCTAATATCTTCTCATTGACTGTGCCCAACAGGTTTAGTAATGATTTATTTTCTTTGTCCAACAACAAACCAAATTTGATACTTTCTAAACTCTCATCATATAGCCTTAGCATCATAAATGCTTTAGCCATTCTAAAAAAAGCCTTGATGTTTTTACTATCAATGCTTAGAGAAGCCTTACAATCGTTTATACATTTTCTATAATTTTTCAAAGATAATTCACAAGCGGCTTTGTTACTGTATACAACTGATTTGATAGAATTGAATTCATTGATGTCAAAAGGTTGAGCACCTTCTTCTATTTCAAGTGTGTCTTCATCAGGATTGTAATTCTCAGCATCAATGTCCAACCCACGTTGATAAAATGTTCTTGCATCTTTGTAGTTTTTTATCTTAAACAAATCGTTACCTTGGTTTTTAAAGTTTGTTATCATATCAGTCGGATTACCTTCGTAGTTCATAGCTCTTAAAGCTTCAAGAGCTTGAAAGTTTTCGTCAGATTCGATATCTGTTGGCAAAGAATTCATAAAAAATGGCATTTTGTTCAATTCTTCTAGTACTTCCGCGGATGTTTTATTTTGAAATTCAGATAGTTGCGGTGGCAAAGCAGGTTCACCAGGTTTAGGAACGTAACGTTCCAATTTAGACGTATTAGACATGTTTATGTTGGTTGGTTTATTCAATAATCATCAATTTTAATGAACATCGTTTTTCAAAAAGAAAAAAAAAAAAAAAAAAGAAAGAAAAAACAAGCATTGAAGCCTTATGGCTTTCGGATTTATTTATTTTTTATAAAAGCGTTAAATTGTCAATGAATCGACTGTTGCACTATTTTAAAATTAAAACAGCTTAAAATACCTTAAAGTGGTAACTAATAAATATGACTTTATATAAACACAACCATATATTCTATCTGTTTAAAAAGCTTTCCCAACCATCTGGCTTTTCAAGCTCTAAAGCATCATAATATTGGTTACCGCAACTATATCCTTGGAAAGTGAAATCATCTGGTTGTTTACAGTCACATCTATATTTCATGTAAACTTTATCATCAATAGGACAGTGAGTGTAAGGAGGGTGCATGTAAGCAATGGAATCAAAATATTTTATACTTTCTTTAGGTAAGAATAATGCAGCTGCGATGGAATGAACAGGAGCATCACCAGCTCTTTCGTAGAAGAAAATACCTGTTTTATCCAAGTATTCAACGTATAATTGGTACTGCAATGATCTATAAAAGTTCAAATTAACAACTTCAAAATTGGACCAGAAGTGACATTGGTTGAACAAATTACCTTCATCTTCACTGATAAACTTCAAAAAGTTATTGTTATTCAAGTAATGCGGTCTTTGTTGAACAAAGTTCTTAGTGGCCGGCCATAAATTTGGAATAGTACTTTCGTATTCATGCAAGGAAATTGAAAATCCGTAAACCAACTTGTTATCGTTCATGTACTCAAATAGGTCGTAATCCATATCACAATAAATGGCAGTATCAGGTTCAATTCTCCAGTAGTAATCAAACTGATCCATTATAGGATGTTGGTAAAACCATTTAGAATTGAATCTACACATGTGTCTGTACGATTCAGAAGAACCGTAAATTATATCCTTCATTTTCTCTCTGGTTTTAGCTGCTTCATTCAAATCAATGAAATCTGGATATGACCACATTTCCTTTGGCAAGGTAACAAAATGGACTTCACTTTCTGGATTTATAATTCTTTTTGTTTTGGCTTTGAATTCTTCGGTAAAGGCTATGTCATTAAAGAAAACATAAGAATAATGATAATTTTTGTTAAATCTGTCTTCGATTTTTCTTATTGTAGGTAAGATGGAGTATAAATCCTCATTTCTTACTAAAGACATAAAACAAGCCTTTATAGGATCCTTTGCCTTTTGCTGTTCTGTTTTAAACATCTTTTCGTAATCTTTTGTCATGTCTAATAATCCATCAAACTTAGCTAGTTCATCTTCAGTAAAGTAATCTTCTAGAGTACCATCGGATTTTGTTGGGTACAATAATTGAGGTTCACCGTCTACTGAATCTTCTGAAACAGAATATATGTAGTATATTGGAGTAAACAGCCCTTTCCAAATGGTTTCAACATTTTTTTTAAATTGTTCCCCATAATCGTAACCATAGTTCTTGGCAGAAGAAACGTCCTTATCAGACTCTAATTCATCTTCTATAAAGTTGGAAGCATCTTTTGAATCTTCAGAAACAAATTTATCACTGCCCCATTTGACCAAATTGCTGGGTATTTTCAAAAAATCGCTCACACCTGCTTGTTGAAATGAGTTCTTTACATCGGCAATAGTCTCTTTCAGTTGTGAGGAAGTACTCAAATCAGAGTCATGATTAAAAGAACTAATGGTTATACAAAAAACTATGACTAAACTCAAAGCAACAAAACAAATAATCTTGTATGCCTTTCTGTGTAGTCTCAAAGCAACCATGTTTGTGTTTTAAGAATTGCTGCTTCAACTATGGGGAGTATGTTTTTTAATTTTTTTAACTTATTTTTATATTAATGTTTATTAATATTAAAGCTTACCCGCTCTATGTAGAATTTATATGGGAAAAAATACGACAACGCATAGGCCTAGAACAAGAAGTTGTGTACTTATAAACAAATTGTCAAGTTCAATCTATTTACAGTAAGTCACGTGTAAACTTGTACTTAATGCTTAAACTATTTTTTACATTGCGAAAAAATAGTTGGTATTTTAAATCCGAAAAGTTATTGTTTAAAATGTAAACAAATTATTATTTTCATTATTTTATAAGCTTATAAAGCTTATGGTTGAAACGCTACCCGATTATTACAAATCTATTTGTTTTGTGCCGCTACCAAGTGTTGATTCAAAAATTGTGTATTATGTGTTTTTCACACCCCGGCACGTGATACCTCCGTTTTGTAATATTGTTCCGAGATTTTCTCACGTAGTTTTTTGTTGCTGCTTTCTATAAACACCTTGTTCATGTTGTTCCTATGTAATTTTTTTTCTTTTTGGGGTTAAATAGTCATTTTACAATTTAAACATATATATCTTGAATAAATTAAGAAAATGGCAAAATACCAGTTTAATATAAACATCTAATAAGAAAACCACTACCAATTAATATGATGTCTAGATCTCTATCCCCTAAAAGATTCTCTTCCACCTTGAAGGCTTTCAACACTCCATTAGCCCCACCTCCAGCTGCTTCTTATTCTCAAGCAATGAAGGTAAACAACTTGATTTACGTCTCAGGTCAAATCCCAATGACCCCAGACAACAAGCCTGTTCAAGGTGACATCAAGGCCAAAGCTGAACAAGTCATTTCTAATATCAATGAAATCTTGAAAGAATCTAACTCAAGTTTACATCACATTGTCAAGGTTAACATCTTCTTGACCGATATGGCAAACTTTGCTGATTTCAACTCTGTCTATGCCAAGTACTTCTCCGAACACAAACCTGCTAGATCTTGTGTTGCTGTTAAGGAATTACCTTTAGGTATGGACTTAGAAGTTGAAGTTGTTGCCGTTGAAAAAGATTAATTGTTATCTGCGATATATAGATTAATATTTAAAAATGGATACATTTTTTTTTTTAAACTTTACTTATTCATTTTGTTCAAGGAAAATACATTTTTATAATATTTAATAAAAGTTCTGTAGTGAGTACTTGGTTGTAATCATGCTAATTAAACCGCGTAATTTGTTATCGGGATCGGTAAAATATATTGAAAATTCATATATATGTTTAATTTTTTTTTTTTTATGAATATTTATTCACGACGGAATTTCATCACGTGAAAACGGGGTTCACGTGTTTTTTTAAAAATTATTTTTTGTAACATTTTTTTTTTGATATAGCCACAACAAAACATTTTTTTTTTTTCAAGATGGAATTAAATAAGAAATAAAATTATATCATTTTATTCAAATTTTTAAAATTACCTTTTAAAGTAATATTTACTAGTAAAATTCATATTTTTCACCTTTCCTTTTCAGTGAAAAATATAAATCCAGAATTTTTTAATAGTCCAAATTACTGGATTTTTCACAATTTTAATGTGCACCACATCTTATTGTAGAAAAAAAAAAGAAAAATATTCACGATGTCTTGTTAAATTAAAAGTAATTTATGGTGTAGAATTTAAGCTTTGAATACTTGTTACAGCTAATTTGCTTGTTAATTACTTTTATGTAGGTAAATGGCTTGAATAAATTTCTTTTCCTCAAATTTCCCTTTTCAGACAGTTCTTCTTTTCTTGTTCAAGTGGTTTTTTTTGGTAGAACGAAAAAAAAAAATGAAAATATGTAGGTTAATTTTTGCTGCGTATTAGGCTACACTCTTTTTTTCCCATTGCTAGTATAATTGTATTAGTAAGAAAAATCAAAGAAAAGAAGAGTTTCTTGAAAAAGAATACAACTAAAACCACACTAATTATAACCTATAACAATGGCTCAACGTGTTACCTTTAGAAGAAGAAATCCATGTATGTAGAAAAAAATGAGATATAATAGCAGCAGTGATACACAACTGCTGACAAAATTACCTAAACACAAATAATGTTAATGAACGATTGATGAAATGGAAATGCGTATTATGAGAAGTTTTAATTGAAAATGAATGCAAATGGAATATGCTGAAAATTGGAATATAGATATCCATCGAAGATGTGTCTTAAAATAATATTAAATCAAATTAGAAAGTTAAAATAAGAGTTTCAACAAAAAATAAGGATTGAATTGATAGAGTCTATAGAACCAAAGACATAAGCTTAAGAGTGATTGAATTCAAAGTTTTGGAGAGTGACATGTTAGTATCATGTAGAGCATTTACTTAAAAAAAGCTAACTCATACTCTAGCAAATTGAGATTTTACTTTTGTTCAGGAGTTTGGGATAAAAGAGTTTAGAGGAGCTTTGAACAACTAATGTTCGTTAAAAGGGGAAATATAAAATAGAAATGTGAATCAATACTGAAAGGTTTAAGGCAAAATGCTACAAATGAATTATAATGAGACTAGGAATGGTGACCTTTACTTGCAGAGTTACAAGCAAAACAAGTTCCATACACGAAACAGACTCATTTATAAAACATTTTGATTTTGCATTATTTTCTGCATGATTCAAGATGCATTTCTTTATTAGGCTTATCAAGGAATATCAATAATCAATATCATTCAGCACATTTTCGCATTACATTCTAAAATAATTTCAACGGAAATCTCCAATACCTCCATTTATTTCCAAATTAACATTAAACATCATAAATGAACTAGTGAGTTTTTACTAACAATTAACTTATATTTTCTTTTTATTTTTATCAAAAAAATATTAAAACCAAGAGAAAATTAATACAAAAATACATTACAATTTTAAATAGACAACACCAAGTCTAACCAAATCAAGGTTGTCAAGACCCCAGGTGGTGTTTTAAGAGCTCAACACTTAAAGAAGGCTGCTACCAGACCAAAATGTGGTGACTGTGGTATCGCTTTACCAGGTGTTGCTGCTTTAAGACCAAAAGAATACGCCAGCGTCTCCAAGACCAAGAAGCACGTTTCCAGAGCTTACGGTGGTTCCAGATGTGCCAACTGTGTTAAGGAAAGAATTGTCAGAGCTTTCTTAATCGAAGAACAAAAGATTGTCAAGAAGTTAGTCAAGGATGCTGCTAAGAAATAAGTTATTAGTATTATAGAACAAAGGTGAGTCGTTTAGTACTACTTAAATCTACTCAATACCTTTTTTATATATATCAAAAAAAATAAATTATAAAAAGCTGAAGAAATCAATAAAAAATAAAATAAAATAAAATAATAACTGTTATGTCTCTAGATATTTGTATATTTCATTCAATTCAATTTGATTGTTGCTGATAGGTTCTCCGTGATTCTTCATTTCAGTTGATTTTTAAATCCGATTGAAATATGTAGTTCACTTTAGATCAATAATGCACGTGAACACTCCCGTGACTTGATTATACCATATATTAATTTTTTTTTTGCACACGGTTTTAACCCTCTGTCATTTAAATCTTCTATATATAACATTGAATATAATTACTTCTTGATCAACCAAACAAAAATCCTTTCACACTGAAACAGTCATTATAATATAGTGATATAGCTATAAATTAACACATAATGACTTCAAACAGTGATAAACTAAAAGGGTCTAACAGTCATCTTCAATCATTTGAAGATGATTTAGATAACCTTGATATACAATCATTTGAATTTGATATAGAAGATTTTATCAACAATGACGCTAGCAATCATAATATCAATAACGATCTAGACAAAAATCCATTACAAAAAAATTTGGGGTTGCAAAACCATGATGCAAATAGTGTTTATGAGCTAAACTCGTTGAGAAAATCAAACAGCAGATCTTCCCTTCTGAGCTATTCATCACAAAAGAGAACTTTTAATCCAGTAAACGATGCTAAAACCGGAAATTTTATTACAAGATTATTAACAATATTTATAAGACGTCACAATAAGGATTCAAAGAAGAATAGATTAAATTTGGATAATTCTAGTCAATCTGTAGAAAATATAAACAATTATGATACCAATGAAAGGGAAATCAGACCTTTGGTAACACCTGTGCTAGAATATAAAAAATATCCATCTAATTGCATAATGAACAACAAATACAATGCTATTACATTCTTTCCAATCATTCTTTATGAGCAGTTCAAGTTTTTTTTCAATCTATATTTCTTACTTGTGGCATTATCTCAAGCTATCCCTCAACTTCGAATTGGATACTTATCGTCTTATATAGTACCATTAGTATTTGTGCTATCAATAACCATGGCCAAGGAAGCGATGGATGATATACAAAGACGTAGAAGAGATAGAGAACAAAATAGTCAATTGTATACCGTTGTTAATACAGACTCGGATTTGCAAACCACGTGCTTGAAGCCAAGTAGTGATTTGAAAGTGGGCCACATAGTGAAGTTGAATAAAAACGACAGAGTTCCAGCTGATATGCTAATGATTCAAGCAGAAGATCCTAATGGAGAGGTTTTTATCAAAACCGATCAATTGGATGGAGAAACAGATTGGAAACTAAGGACATCTAATAATTTAACACAAAATGAAAATATACAAAACATCATCAAGAACACTTCAATAATCTGCGAACCTCCATCAAAGGAAATTTATAAATTCCAGGGAAAGCTAATATACAAAGAAAATTCTAGTGTAGCACTATCTTGTGACAATACCTTATGGGCAAACACAATTATTGCTTCCCAAGGTCATGTTTATGGTATAGTCATGTACACTGGTTTAGAAACACGTCAGCAAATGAACACTACTTCCCCAACGGTTAAATGTGGACTAATAGAATCCGAAATAAACAAAATTTCCAAGCTTTTATGTTTATCCGTTTTTGTTCTTTCATTAGTATTAGTTTTGTTTAAAGGTTTTAATAACGATGAGTGGTACTTAGATATTATGAGATATTTGATTCTATTTTCTACTATCATCCCTGTTTCTTTAAGAGTCAATTTGGATTTAGGTAAATCAGTTTATTCATACCAAATCGAAAAAGATCAAGATATTCAAGGAACTATAGTAAGAACATCTACTATCCCAGAAGATTTGGGAAGAATTTCTTACTTATTATCAGATAAAACAGGTACCCTTACACAAAATGACATGGAAATGAAAATGCTACATTTGGGTGATGAGTTATATTCATATGAATCATTCGAAATCATAAAGAGTAAATTGGCTAATTTAAAAGATGTAAAAGAGCTTGAAACAAGCAATAGTGCATTGGTTACTACTATATTGACATTAGCTTTATGCCACAATGTAACTCCAACCTTGGAGGATGGAACCGATGTATTTGATGCTAAGGCTAAAAACATTTCTTATCAAGCAGCATCTCCTGATGAAATTGCCATAGTAAAGTTTACCGAATTTGTTGGTCTAACATTGATTAAAAGAGATAGACAAGATATAACAATTTACCACAAAGCAACCAATACCAAATTGACTTACAAAATGTTATACACCTTCCCTTTTAACTCTGATACCAAAAGAATGGGTATTATAGTACAGAATACATTGACAAAGAAAATTACATTTTTAGAAAAAGGTGCTGATACTGTCATGTCAGCAATTGTTTGTGCTAATGAATGGTTAGAAGAAGAAGTTGACAATTTGGCAAGAGATGGGTTAAGAACTTTAGTCATTGCCAAGAAGGATTTGACAAATGAGGCATATGGATTATTTGATAAAGAATACAAAACATCTTCATTATCAATGATCAATAGAGATTCTTTATTAGCAGATACAATTAGTAAACATCTAGAAAAAAATCTACAACTATTGGCATTGACCGGAGTTGAAGACAAATTGCAAGATGATGTAAAGAACTCTATAGAAACTTTGAGAAATGCTGGTATTAAAATATGGATGTTAACTGGTGATAAAGTGGACACAGCAAAGTGTGTATCCATAAGTTGTAGATTAATATCTAGGGGACAGCAAATATTCCGTATAGAGAAACAAGTATACACAGGAAACAATGAAAATGAAATTTTGGATAGATTAGATGAAATTAAGTCTGATAAAAATGGTGTTTTGATCATAGATGGTGAAAGTCTGTCAACATACTTGGCTAACTACAAGTACGAATTTTTTAAGGCTTGCATAGATCTTCCTGCTGTTATTTGCTGTAGATGTACCCCACAACAGAAGGCTGACATTGCTTATATGATAAGAGACTTTACTGGTAAGCGTGTTTGTTGTATAGGTGATGGTGGTAATGATGTATCAATGATTCAAGCTGCTGATGTTGGTATTGGTATTGTTGGGAAAGAAGGAAAACAAGCTTCTTTGGCTGCTGACTTTTCCATTACTCAGTTTTCTTATCTAACAAAGTTATTGTTGTGGCATGGTAGAAACTCATACAAAAGATCTGCAAAATTGTCTCAGTTTGTCATCCACAGAGGGCTGGTTATTTCGGTTTGCCAAGCTTTATATTCCATTAGCTCTAAATTTGAACCATTAGCGTTATACCAAGGGTTCTTGATGGTTGGATATTCAACATGTTATACTATGATGCCTGTATTTGCATTGGCATTTGATTTTGATATTCCTTATAAGTTGTGTAAATTATATCCAGAATTATACCAAGATTTAATTTCAGGAAAATCTTTAAATAAGAAGACTTTTTATGGATGGTGCATTCTTTCATTGTATCAAGGTATAGCTATACAAAGTTTATCCCAGAAATTTACTAGTTTGAAGACTCAAGATTTCACCAAAATGGTTGCCATCAGTTTTATCTCATTGGTATTGAATGAGTTGATAATGTCCGGATTGGAGATCAGAACTTGGCAAGCTTTCATGACTTATGCACAAGTGTCAACTGCTGTGTTCTTTGTTATTTCAATTCCTTTCTTAACTGAATACTTTGATATCTCATATGTTTACTCATTCGAATTTTTCCCTGAATTAATTTTCATTTTGGCTTTGGGTATAATACCAGTATTTATTATAAGAAGCATTTACAGAAAGTGGAATTTACCTAGCTATGTCAAAGTTCAACACTTTGCAGTCTAATGTTCATTAAAAAAACAATATATATTTTCAAGTTCTGTTCTTTTTGGGTATTCTCAAGTAATCAGAATTTTGCTTTTTAAGTAATATACCATTGTGAATTGTTCGTCTATCACTTTCATCATCACTTTCATCCTCAGAGTCCATTGGAGATAAGTTTATTGGTAAGTAATTTGTTTTATTGTGTTTTTTCTTTGATTTTTGGAAGTCTTGAGAATGTGCATATGGTAAGCTGTTGTGAATCAAATTTAAAGCTGAACTTGCTCTTCTAAATCTCTTTGGGAAAACAACAGATGATCTCATAGAGTCGTCTTCACTTGGATGAACAGAATTGTTTTGCAGAATATTAATGTTTTCTGAGTAATATCTTGTAACTTCATCCATGATTGATAACTGTTCTTGAAGACTGTTAATAGCTTCAAAATCAGATCCATCCATTGATATATTTCTGTTCATATTTTGTGCATCCATAAATGCCTCATCTCTTTTAAAACCAATTTGATATGGCAATTTCATGTGATCAATACTTATGTTTAGTAGTGTGACGTTTGTGACTTGCAAATTTTCGACTCTCAAAATAATCCAAATGAATCTTCTGAATATTTCCATAAAGGCAATAAATATAGATGTCATTGCATTTTGCTGAATTTCTTTGGGGAAAATAAAGTATACAACCCAACTAAATCTTAGCACTATATCTTCAAAAATTGCTAAATAGTAAAAAGATTTCTCTTTCCAAGATTTATATTTATTGGTTTCCCAGTTTTTTGATTTACAGAGCAATAAGGTTTTTCTCAACCCAAAGGTGTTTTTATCCCAAGATTGCAGCAAACTGAAATCTAAGATTATATCCCATAAAGCCGTTATTATAGAATTAGCAATGGCAATAAAAATAAATGCTCTTTTTGCTTTTATATTTAGTGGATGTAGTCTGTAAACCATCAATGCGAGCTGAGAAAATACCCCTAATAAATATTTGAACCCATTTGGAATATGTGGAAACCAATCTCCAGAGTCTAAAAATCTTCTCCAACATTGAAGAGATCTTAACCAATTTGGAATGGCTGATATTATACCCATTAGATGAGATTTTGAAGAAGAACACTGGGAATAATCATCTCTAGTTGCACAATAATCGTAACAATATATCAGATATAAATTAGTCAGTGAATAACTCAAAGAACATAATATATCACCTAAAAAGAAATCAGTAAACTCAACAGGATACCAAAAGGCTCCAAAAAGTCTTATAAATGGAGTTAGTAACCAAATAGTTGAATGCCTGTTATGGTTGAAACTTTTGTTTTCAGTCTCATTTTCTAATTCATCTTTTAAAAAAGGATACAACCACTGAGGTTTTAAGACAACCAATGGTAAGATACAAAACACAAAAATGCTACAATATGGTTCCAGCATACCGTTCAAGCTTAAAGACCCTGTTGACATCAAACAACAAATGGATAATATGCAAGAAATTAAAAGCAAGTTTCTTGAAATGTCAGTGTTACTAAAGTCGTTGTAGTAATTACTCAAAACTCCTAATTGGTTAGTTTTCAAAGGTTTAATTTCACCAAACATGATAAATCTATAATTGATTTTGAAATGAAACCATATGTAACAATTTAATTGATACAACAAAGCCATCAAAATGATCAAGTAAAATCCACCCCAAACAGGAAGAAGGATTTTATGCTGTACAGAATCCGTTGCTTTTATTGACATACCATAGCTCAAGGTTTTGATGATTATTACCAATGAAACACCAATTTGAAGACCAGACAAAAATAGCTCTTTAAGTGTAAGATTATACTTGTGTACCATAAATTCATTAAACTCATTGTTCATAATTGAATCACTTTGTTTCAAAAATACTCTTCTCTTTTTAGAATCATGTTTATCTAGAGCAAGTGTAGTGGTATAGTGATGAGACAAGATTTTCACAGCTTCATGAATTTTTGACGAAAATACAGGCTTTAATGTAGGTTTGTGGTCTTCTAGTAAATTGCTATGAACGTAATCAAACTTCTCTTGTAACAAATCATTACACATTTTAGAATTTTTTAATAAAAATTCTCTGATATATGGCAGTTCATTAGCACCTTTTATGTTTTTGTCGTATTTTTTCACTATCTTCAGAACAGCCTGGATATTAGTATTTCTATACATTTCTAGTTTTTGCAGTAATGCAATTAACTCATAAGTAGATTCAGACAACAATTTGTTGATTTTTTCCCAATTCCATATCCATTCTGTTTTTATGCTCATGATATTAGTACTGTCATCGTTGTCCAAGTCTTCATCATCAAACAAATGTATGTAGCTATCTCCTTCCTCATCAATTCCTGAAAATATTGGTTTCTTTTTTGTATTGTTGGAGCTTTTGAAATTTTTAAAATTTGGAAGCGAAGGTAAGATGTCGTAGTCATCCAACCACTTTGTTACTTTGTATTTCCATGTGAGTTGAGATTGGGATGACAGTTGATTATAATCAAATGTGTTGTCTATTGAGCCATAATTTTTATTATGTATAAACTTTTCTCTTTCTTTCATCATTAAGATGTATATCTTGATTTGCAGCAGTATTGAACCCATGCTTGTGTAGTGATCTTTTATGAACATATCCTCTATGTACTTTGCCTTTATTTCTTCACTGTCAAGATCTTTACTCTCCAAATCAGATGGGTCAAAGTTTATTGAACCTAATATAGAATCAACTTTTTCGTTGTAAAAAGACTCACATTTGTTGAATTCTTGTTTGATTACCCACTGGTCGATAAACAAGTCTACTGTATTTGAATCGTAATTTTTGTATTGTTTAATTAGCTTTTTCCCATGTTTGTAGTTCAGATACTTGTCTTCCCATTCAGGTATGCTAATTTCTTTTATATGTTCCGAAAATTTCATTTCTGGCTATTTTTTAATATACTCTTTGTCAGGGTTTGACAGTACCTTATATTAATTGCATCTCCCTATGTTTGACTTTTTTCTCTCCCCTTTTTGAATCGTATTATGACTTTTTTTCTCATCGGTAACGCATATTTTGGCTTCCGAGTTTTAATCAATTCGAGAGTTTCCTCATTGAGTAATAACCTAATTTAGCAATTGTCGGACTTAACATAAGGCAACAAATACCACCTTAATCATTCTTATCTATATAGAGTACCTGCTTGTATATTAAAATAAAGTTTATCCATACATAATACGGAGTGTATTTGAATTATCAAGTAATAATGCGTCATAAAAATAAAATTGAGGTCTCTCATGATGAAAATGGAGATAGCAAAACACCTGCAGTGAAAAAGGCAAAGAAAAGGACCTATTCTCTAGAGGAGAAAGGTGTTATACTAAGGGATATTTTTGCTTCAAGCCATGAAGTTTATTCTATTAAGGAGTTGGAAAAATTGGTACCTAAGAAATCTAACGGTGTTATAAATCTTATGCAGTTAAAAGAAGTCTTGGATTATTGCATCAATGAAAGCATTGTAAGCTGTGAAAAATGTGGAATTTCTAATGTTTATTATTATTTTCCAATGGTTGAGAAAAACACCCATATTGAATTGCTTAGAAAGCAACAGAATGTTTTAAATTTTCTTGAAATAGAAATTAATAACTTAGAAGAAGAGTATAATAATATCATGGATACAGGAAAAGAATGGATTTTTGAGAATGAGAAATTGATCAAATCGAAAAACATGGAAGCAAATTTGGAAATTGAAATTAAAGAACTACAAAATGTGTTAGAGATTTGTGATACAGAAAATATGGAAAAAGATTTGACCATTTTCAAAAAACAATCAAATCTTTTGAAAGACAACATATGGGCCTTGACAAAGTTTATTAAACAAAAGATGAACTTGCTTCATCTAAGTGACACGCAATTTTTAAATGAGGCCGGAATAGACAGTAATGAAATAGAAATATTAAATGATTATGAGAATTAAATATATAACAATTATAAAAGATTTACTGTTTACACGTAGCTACATGATGTTTTAGATTATCTGTTCTTGCAAATCTTTTACCACATTTTTCACACATGTGAGGTTTTATTTTTTTATGAACACTATTAATATGTCTTACCAAGTGATCTTTTCTACTAAAACTTGTATTCTTACCTCCTGATGGCATTGAAACATTAAGCAGGTTATTCGACTTAATGCTTTTATAATCAAAGTTAGACAAATCTTCATCTGGAGCAAAACAATAAGGACACGTATAATAAGAGTCTGTTTTTTTAGTAGCCTTACGACCTCTTGTTTTGGAATTCAAACTACCCAACAATGACGGAGAGCTTGTTAAACTTGCTGTAGAGATATTTGTGATGTTTGAACCTGGTCTCATTGATAGCGGTGTAGTGCTTCTCTCTAACAACATCGGTGAATTATTAGAAGTTGTTGTCTGTATTGATCCTTGTGGTGATAGTATTGACATTTGGTAGCGAGTGTTAGAACCTAAACTTCCATTTTGAAGATTTGTAAATCCATTGTTAGATCCTTGTCCAGAATTGGTCATTGATAAGTTATCACCATTGTTGACACTGTGTACTGATGTATGTGGGTAATTGGACTGGTGAGTATTATAAAAAGTGCTTCCTAAAGTTGAAGTGTCATTTCCACTATTTGTTCCATTACTATTTTGACTTTGTACATCCTTTTCACCTTTCTTGCCACTTGAATTTGACTTTTTGGATTTATATGATTTATAAACATGAAAAGATGCTGGTGCGTCCTTGTCTAAAATAATGTTTTTAGATCTTTGTTGTGCAGCTAGTAAGTCCATGATATTTCCCTTTTGATCTTTTTTATCTACAAATCTCTGCCCACTTTCATATAACTTTTGCAACATGATCAAATTTTCCTGCTGTTCTTTAATCATATCTTGTTGCTTCTTTTGTTCATCCATTAATTCATTTTGGACTTTCAAATGGAACTGATCAATGTTGACTTTATTGGATGTGATCAAATATGGATTTTCTCTTTGTTGCGCTTCCATAGCTTGAATAAAGTCTTTGATTAAAACTTGTTGCTGGCCTTGTGATTGCATATACAATTGCTTCAACTGTAGTAAGTTGCAATTAGCATTAACAATTTCTTCAAAAAACCTAACTTGCTCGATTGCAGTAGTTTGTGAAGATATAATCATATTATTCAGTTGTATAATATTCTCTTGAATCTTTGCAGCCTCATCTTCTAGTGAAACATGATCTGGTGATGGGTTAATTTGAAACCTCTTAAGTAATGATTTATATTTACTTTTTCTACTCGAACCATCCAAGCCAAGCCTCTTTCTGTGTGGGCCAACTTTATTAGAAGCTGCATGATTGTATTGATTCATAACACTAGCAGCATTTCTGTTAATAGATGTGGCGTTGTAAGAATTCAAGTGATTTTGCAAAATTCTCAATTGAACTGGATTAAAATTGTGCTTTTCAGACATTTCAATGTACTTAGCCTCAACTTCTCGAGATTTCTTATTTTTCAAAATTATTTCTTTTAAATGTTCAGGCAAACTTTCTAATTCTATGATAGTCTTTGGGTTAATTTGTAAAGCTGGATTTGCCTTCAATAGTTCTTTGATTCTTTCAGCAGCCTCATCTTGTTGACGACTTAGCTGCTCGGCTCTTACTCTACTGGTGTGTTCTTGATTTAAATTTAATTTGTCAAAAGTAGAGTACACCTCATTGTCTTCATCAATATTTTTAAGATCGAATCCATTGTAAGTATTGAAATCAGACCCTTCAATGAATTGCTGCATTTTTTCATTTTCGGCAGCTGTATTTAACAAATTCATTAACAATATTTTTAGTTCTTTTTCATCTTCAACAAGATTGTCGTCATATACATCTTGTTCCTTGTTTAACATATCTTCTTTAGATTCATTAAATTCATCACCAAATTCTCTTAGTACTGGATTACCAAAGGCATCAACCAAGAAAAATTCTCCATCAATTTCAGATAAATATACTCCTATACCAGAACTAGAGTCTGATGTATCTTCATGAGAGTTTGCCATGTTTGGTGATCTATTACTTTGCTGAGTTTCGTCTGGTGCAGCTGAAACCATGATATGACCTCGATCTTTACCTGTTCCTTCTTCAAACACTAAGTCTGCACCCTGTTTGACACCTTCAAATGCCATTTGGTTAGCTGGATTTGCATTCTTAGTTTTCATCATCTGATCATATTCTTCTTGTTTTTGTCTTAATTGGAGAAGATAGTACTGTTGAGCTATTGCGAGCTGATCTTGTTCATTAGAATTGTTTCCATTAGAATTGTAGAACATATTTTTGTAATCGCTTATGAGTCCGGGGTTGTTATTTTTTACTTTTGAAGAGTTATTATTGATACTGTCCATGTCTTGCTGGTTGTATACTTGATTGAAATTATTAATATTTGTTGAATTAGTAGGAGTAAGATCATTTTGGTAAGTTTCTTGTCGAAGTGGAGCTGATTGGTTATTTTTACTAACTTTATGTCCGTCATCCAAGTAGTAGTTAAAATCGTAGTCGTCATACAAATGATAACTCAGATTCTCATTACTCAAGTTAGGTCGTACATTTGATTGTGAAACTTGTCTATCCAACGGAACTTCGTTCTTAACATTAGCATTATATATGCTAGTGTTTGAATTTGCAATATATTGTTCTAACTGCTGGTCATAGGTTGAATATAAGCTCTTAAAGCTTTCTGGGTACACTTGTTGTTCGGGATTACTTTGATTCATCACTGATGATATTGAAATATCAATAGTTTATATATCCAAGTGATAGAAAAAAAGAAAAAAGAAATAGAAGATACAATTAACCTAATAAAAATAAAAATGTTTATATTTTAAATAATAAACAAAAATTTATTTTGCTATCAGCTATAATAAGATATGAAAAAAAGAAATAAAAGGATCGTATTGCACTTTTAGGATATGATATAAAATCACAATAAACTATGTTAATTTAGAGTAATAAATCGGTCGGTAGTTGTTATGGTTAGAAGCATTATACTTTAGTAAAAATATGTACATTTTTTTTTCAAATTTTTTTAAAATATTTAAAATGAATCATTACAACAGTTGAAATAGAATTTCAAAAATTTGAAATTGTCTATATTTCCCAAAACAGCATCAACCAGGTGCGGGTGCTCATGGAAGTATTTACGCGAAATAAAGAAGCGAGTAAAACAAAGAGCCAAGAAAAAAAAAAAAACGAGTCACACTGAAAAAAAGGAAGGAGGAGTGTTGCTAGTTCATAAAAAAAGGAAGGCGAAAAATGGTCAGAAATCATTATATGAGCCATAGAAAATGTGTTCATAAGCATATTATACAAAATTTCGGACTAAAAGTTTTTATACTTCATGTACTAAACGTAATCATTTTTTTTTTTTTTATAACGGAGTTACATGTAATGAAATGTATGTCTTGCCATTGAGAAATGTGTATACACAATTGAGTCTCTGTTTCAATTATTTATTCATTTTTGTTTTTTTGCTTTTTCTTTTTCTGAGCACTTATTTCTTATTTCCATGTATTCAAATACATAGTCAGACTATCCTTTCTTGAGCATATTATTAAGTCCTTTTATAACCGACGCTCAATTGGCATTTGTTAAAGGTATATGAATGCCTGGAGTAAAAACGAACAAGTAACTTATAGGAGGGTATTTTTTTTTCTCCGAGAAATCGTATGTAGAAGGGTTCCCCTAAAAAAAAAAAAAAATCCCAGAACAAGGATTCTTCTTACAATGAAGATTTCAATTATAAATACTGTGAAATGATTTTGAAAACCAATTACCATTAAGAAAACCAAGGTTAAGAATATATTATTAAGAGCCAACCAAAAGATAATGTCTGTAACTGAAGAAACCATACCAGCAATTTTATTTCTAAATGAAGCTGTTAAAACAGATCTGTATTTTGATTTAGAAAAGAAATACGGAATGTTTGATTTCCGTTTTGCTAAGAAAGGCAAAACTCCAGTTGAACAACAAAGAGATTTCTTGAGCTATATAGAACAAAATTTTTACCCTGCAACCAAATATAAACTAGAAGGCTTATATTTAGGATACTCAGGCTTCCATCCAATGGGTGATGGTTTGACTGAAGAATTGATAATTAAATATCAACAATTACAATTCTTAAAAGTCGTTACTTTATGTTCTAGAGGTATAGCCAAGGTTTGTGTAGATTTTTTAGAAGAGAAATATAATACTGTTGTTAAAAACTATGATGATAACGAATCTTACGTTGCCAACGATGTTGCTGATTGTGCATTGTATCATGTTTTAGAAGGATTTAGAAAGTTTTCATATCAACAAAATAAACTGAGGGAGGTTTTACATTCTGATATCACTAGAGGTTACTTGAGAGGAGATGCTGAAGATGAATTGAAGTTTTGTTTTGGTCATGAATTAAAGCTTCTTGAACAAGAAAAAGAAGATATCACCTATGTTAGAAAAGAAGACCCCGATTTGAACCAAGAGATTGAAGTTTTGAAAATAGATAGTGAAAAGACAGAAAAACCTGTAGATGTTTTGCAATATATGTATACTACTTCCCCAATGCATAAAAAAGCATTAATTTTGGGTTATGGTAAAATAGGACAACAAATAGCTAAGAAGTTAAAGTACGGATTGTCAATGGATGTTTCATATAGTACAAGATCAGGAAAAAAGACTGATGTTGAAGATTCACTATTAAATGACGTGAAATATTATCCATGGGGTAATTGGGATAGTAATCTAAGTCAATTTGATGCCATCATATTGTGTTTACCTTTATCACAAGATACTAAGCATTTGATTGATGAGAGCTTCCTAAAGAAATGTTCCAGACATGAAGAAGACAACTTGAATCATTTGACTTTGGTTAACCTAGGTAGAGGTATGCTAATTGATTGGGAAAATATTCCTAAGAGCTTTATCAAAAACAAAATCAGACACGTAGGTTTGGATGTATTTTATGCTGAGCCTACATTAACCAAAGAATGCGATGATTTGAACGATATCAATTCTTCTGTCACTCCTCATATTGGTTCATCCACTTTTGAAGTATTTAATAGATCATCTGAGTTCTGTTTGGATTTGATAAAGAAGGTATTAGGTTAAATTATTTATTTTATCTTTAAATTAATGATTATGAATGTATGGGAGACATACGTGTTTTTGCTTTATAACCAATTGATTAAAAGACTGGCAAGTGATGCTCTTTAATTTTGCTTGCGGACTTTATTTCCGGTCACGTGACTATAAGCCAATTATTTGTCACCATTTGCCTGCAAAAGAAATCAAAGCACTCTAAACAAAATTGCACAAATAAAGAAAAAGCTACCAATGTGGACAATTAAAAAAATAATTTATTTTAAAGACCCCATCGTTCCATATCAGCAATACATTAAGGTATCATTTGGGTTTCTGAGGCTTTATTGCTTGAATAAATGGTAGTAATATTGATTAAATCTCTATCTAACTCCCATAGCTGAAAAAAAAAATCAGATTTTAATAGGTCGAATCCACAAAATAGCTGTCGGACTTAAGCATCAACTGAAAAAAATCACACCAAAAAAAAAAATGGTATGGGAATTTTTTTCTCCAATTTTCCTTAGTATAGGGTAAAAAAAACCTGTGAATGTTTTTTTGAACAGGTTTTTTTTTTTGAAATACAGTATTGAATGAATTTAAAAATTTTTATATGAAATATATATATGATTCAATAGAAGAATAACTATATGTAAAACCTGTAAAGAATACGCTTAATTACACCTATACACAAATTACTTACAATACTATTTAGTGCTCACCTTTTTTTTTTGATCTTAAAGAAACAAAATAACACAAACTAAATACGCAATTTATCAATTCCTATAGACTATAAAGAAATTATAATAATTTGTTTTAACTAATCAATCATATTCTCCGAAACATATATTCAGCTATTCAATTGCAATAAGTAAATATAATATTACCAAAACAAATAATACATATAAACAATAACAATGCTATCTAGAGTCAACGCCAACAAGAACTTATTAAAGGCTTCTTTCAGAAACTTTTCCATCTCTCCAGCTGTTTTCCAAAACAAGGTCACCAAAACCAAAACTTCCGAAGAAATCAGTAAAGAATACAACACCATGATTGTTGAAAACGTCAAGGAAAGAGAAGACAAAATCAAGGAATATAAGCAATTCATGAAGGAAGCTGGATATGAACAAACCATCTATGATATCAAGAGCAGTGAAGATTTATTCGGTCCAGGTCCAAAGGATAACACTGTCCCAACTGAATACGAACAAGCCACTGGTCCTGCCAGATTCGAATTGTTAGGTAAGATGGCCGGTATCGATGTTTTCGATTACGGTTCTTCCACTCCAAACAGAATTGGTACTCCTCAAGATCCTATTCCAGTTTTGTCTCAAGATCCATATTCCTACGTTGGTTGTGGTGGTATTCAAGATAAGAACATCCATGAACTAATCTACTTAAGACCAACCACTGAAGAAGTTGCCAGATGTCCTGAATGTGGTCAATGTTACAAGACCGTTTTAGTTCCAGGTGCTGGTGCCCATGGTGGTCACGGTCATTAAATATGTAGCTCATAATTACGTTTTAAAGAGCTGTTATATATTAATCCAGAATGAATAAACACAATCATACGATATTTAAGAAAATTTAATTTATTAAACTTTACTTTTTTTGTTTATTATAGCAAGAGTGATTTTTGCTAAGTTGTTATCAATAACTTTAGGATGACAATTACTTTTTGTTTTGTTTTTGTTTTCTAAAACAAATGAATGTATGAATCACATAAAGCGACAACATTGGTTTACTGCATTTTTATTAATACAATGAATTTCTCTTTTTTTTTTTGGTGACCAATTATCTTATTTTAAAATCAGTTTTAGTTGTTCAAGATAATAGCATTTTCAAGTAATGCTATATAAAGCCATTGCTTGGATTTTGACAGACCTCAATCAAACAACAAACTATTCAATTCTGCAGATTAAAATCAAGAATTTTAGTTTATAAAATTTAACATTTCAGTTGGACTAGACTTTCTTCAATATTGTTTTTTTACTGTTGATATAATAGTTCTTATCTACTTTGATAAAAGCTTCAAAAAAAAATATTGACTTTATCGGTTTAATGGAAATATCGTGATGAATACTTATTTTAATAAAAAATTTGTAACAAAAAAAAAACAAACTTTTTTTTTTTTAAAATTTCCACAAATAACAAGGTAGTTTCAATATTTTCTTCAGTTGAAAATAATTACTGTTTTAGGAAATAATTATTGCTCTTTTTTCAACCTGAATAATTCTGCTCCATTATTTATTGAACTTCGGATATAAGCATTGCTTGCCTAACTGGTGAATTTACGTAAACAGGGTAGTATCACTCTAGGTTTTACGGCTTAATATGACTTAATGACCAACATGTAGCACATGATGTAAATTAAACAGAGCAGCGACTGCTTATTTTACCATAGAAATGTACATTGATATACTATAAAGCTGACTTGTTATACCATGCTTTTACTATCCTTTGTTGTTTTTTTTTTCTCCGCAACACAGTGTTTATTACTGAAAAATGAAAAACACATAGAAAATTTCCGTTTTAGGAAAAATGGTTACTTTTAGGAGAAAAAAAAAAAGATTTTAGAGAAAAAATCTTAGACTAGGAGCACGAAATTTTTGCAGGACGGTTTTGGCAGCAGTGAAAAAAAACTAGTTACTTCAAAATTTGCAAATGATTCCGTTTGGCTAAGTAAAAATTTGTACGGTTTTTGAGTCTTTACTGCTTGTAATATGTCAGTTAATAATACTGTTTTATTGAAGAGTTTAATAATTTTAGATAATAATAAGAAGAGAAGGTGTAACAAATACCATAAATCACATATACAGGTATGTACACGAAACAGATAAACTAAAATGAATTGAAGGAGTTTATAATTGAACCCTATGTGTTCTGATATATAGGAAATTTCATTATTACTAAACAAGGAAGATACTAAAAATTAGAGTTCAAGTGCAAAGCAAACCAATGATGGATAGAGGACTATGCAAAGAAAACTACGACGGTTGTACGGAAACTTCATTAAAAAAGACAATACTGCTTACGTTATTTCGAGAATAATTGAAAGAGTTAGAACAAAACGAAAAGAAACTAGGCATATTTTAATGTAAAAGGAAAATGATAAAAGTGCTGAAATAGTATTGAACGTTACTGTTCTGCATGGATTTGCACATTAAGAATAACCTCAATGCTACTTGTCAATAGAAAGAAAAAATAGTGTTAAGTTCAAAGCAAGTAAAAGTTAACGAATGTAATAATGTAATCCTGAAATAGTTAGTAGCATTAGTATATCATTGAATATTATACTGATTTTTTACTATTACCACTGTCAAGATTAATCTTATTGATTCCACTCAAGAACAAATTGCTGATTTTTGGGTAATGAAATGTTGTTAATGATGAACTTCCAAAAATATCACTTCAAGAACACATAATGTGGTTAAAATAGAACTTCCTAACGATTCTTTGAGAGAGTGTTATATTAGTATTGATACCTCTC
Organism: Hanseniaspora uvarum; assembly: GCA_037102615.1. Classification (NCBI taxonomy): domain Eukaryota; kingdom Fungi; phylum Ascomycota; class Saccharomycetes; order Saccharomycodales; family Saccharomycodaceae; genus Hanseniaspora; species Hanseniaspora uvarum. The sequence goes on along the minus strand of BTGA01000009.1, from coordinate 527,419 downwards.
CATATGAAAATTCAAAACTCAATTTACTAACAATTTTTAAATTTATCCAAATTATTATTTTTTAAATAGCATGCCAAAAAAGAGAGCTTCCAACGGTAGAAACAAAAAAGGTAGAGGTCACGTCAAGCCAGTCAGATGTATGAACTGTTCTAAGTCTGTTCCAAAAGATAAGGCTATCAAGAGAGTTCAAGTTAAGAACATTGTTGAAAACGCTGCTATCAGAGATTTATCTGAAGCTTCTGTTTACAACGAATACGCTTTACCAAGGGTCTACGTCAAGAACCACTACTGTGTTTCTTGTGCTATTCACGCCAGAATTGTTAGAGTTAGATCCAGAGTTAACAGAAAGATCAGAGCTCCACCAAGAAGACAAAGATTCAACAAGGCTGCCGACAAGGTCTCCCCAGAAGGTGCCGCTGCCGCTGCTTTATAAATTTATTCAAAATAATATAGCCCATTTTTAACTAAAAAAAAAAAATTAACATGGAATTATAGAGTGATAGTATCATCTATTGTTCAAATAATTATCTGTATATATAACTTTGAATATAAATTAAACACTACAAGACTTGAAAAAAGTCTGCGAGATTACAACTTAAAATATTATGCACGAGGATGACGATTAAGTGTTAAAGTCGATGTGAATATATCCGAATCAATATTTTCAACTTGTATCAGTATTGAAGGCATATGAGAATCTTATATCCGAAACCATATGTTCATTGCATTCCACCAAAGCTGGAGGGCCAACATTTGCTTATATCCGAAACAAAATTCTAACTTCATTCCATCAATGCCGGTGCGCCCAACACTCCTTATATCCGACTCCAATAAATACGTATTTTCATATATTAATCGATGTAATCTTTATCTGCAAAGCGGTAATTAATAGGAAACACTTAGCCAAAAAAAAAAAAATTAAAACTTTAAGATATGATTCATCCAAGTGTCACTTACACATTAATATCGTCCTTCCAGCTATTTTTCAATTTCTCCCTTTGTGTGTGTCTTACGTAAACTTACTCATAATGGAACCTAATTCCATACTACTCGTACCTTTATAATACCCCCCCCCCCAACAGAAGCATTTTAACGTAAAAAAAATTTTTTTCTCTTCAAAAAAAAAATTGAAGGGTACAACCACTGGTAAAAAAAAAAAAGGAAACCAAATTTTTAAAAAAAACAAACTTAATTTAAGGATATTTCAAATACAAAAACAACATCCAGAGTCATAGGAATTCGAAAAAAAGAACCAATTCCATACAATTAGAACGAAGATAAAGAATGTCTACACTTAAAGATTTTTATAATTTCAAATTCAGTCAATGTTTTGGAGACAAACAGGACGTTGTTATCACTGAAGCCGATATTATAACAGCAGTTGAATTTGATTCAACAGGAGACTTTTTAGCTACTGGAGACAAAGGTGGTAGAGTGGTTTTATTTGAAAGAAACCATGATATTGACAATAATGACATAATGATCGATGAAGAATCTAAGAACGAAGATAAAGGCGTAATAAAGTCAAGCAATTGCGAATACAAATTTTTGACAGAATTTCAAAGTCACGACGCCGAGTTTGACTATTTGAAATCATTGGAAATAGAAGAAAAGATAAACCAAATCAAGTGGTGCAAACCAACAAACAATGCGCATTTCATACTTTCAACTAATGACAAGACCATAAAGTTATGGAAGATCTTTGAAAAAAATATTAAACTAGTATCAGAAAACAATTTAGAAAAAAGGAGTGATAGCATAAACAATACCACACTAAGGAGACAAATTAGTAACGACGGAATATTTGGTTTGAATAAGAAAATACCTCTATCACCTCCATTATCATTTGATAAGCTAGTATTGCCTAAGTTGTCATACCACGACAAAATTATAGCTGCTCAACCAAAAAAAGTATACGGAAATGCACATACTTACCATATAAATTCTATTTCCCCAAACACAGACGGAGAAACTTTTCTTTCCAGTGATGATTTGAGAATAAACTTGTGGTCATATGAAGTACCTGATCAATCATTCAACATTGTTGACATAAAACCGGTAAATATGGAGGAATTAACAGAAGTCATCACTTCATCTGAGTTCCATCCTGAACATTGTAATTTGTTTATGTATGCTTCCAGTAAAGGAACCATAAAACTATGTGATATGAGAAGTAATTCTTTGTGTGACAACCATTCACAAGTGTTTGAAGAGTATTCTGATCCATATAGCCACAATTTCTTCACAGAAATTACTTCATCTATATCCGATGTCAAATTTTCCCCAGACGGTAGATATATTGCAAGTAGAGACTATCTAACAGTAAAGATTTGGGATATTAACATGAATAAAGAACCATTGAAAATTATACCTGTGCATGAAAATTTGAATAGTAGACTATCTGAAACTTATGAGAATGATGCTATTTTTGATAAATTCGAAGTCGGGTTTGCCAAAGACTCTAAGACTGTTATGACTGGTTCATATAATAATCATTTCATGATCTATCCAGGTTCCGATTTTAACGGTAATTATAAAGACGTTAGTATCAATCCTAACAATGCTGTAGTCAAGAGCTATGACAATAGTAAAATATTTAATAATAGTATAGAAATTGATGATGACGATAAAATGGATGTTGACCATTCAAGAGACCATGTCATAAAATCCAGTACTCCTGATATAGATGTGATCTCTTTACAAGCTGATAAATCAGCCTTTAAAAATCCAGGTACACCTAACACAAAGAATAAAAACTCAGAAATCGAGGGAAATAAAAGATTAAAGAATATGATGACTGGATATTGGGGTAAGAATACTTTCAACAATAACGATTTGTTCTATAAAGATGATCAAGATCTTTATGATGGTATAGACTTCAAGAAGAATGTTCTGCATTTCTCGTGGCATCCAAAGGAAGATACAATTGCTATAGCTGCAACAAACAATTTGTTTATTTTCTCATCAAAATAAAGCTCTGATAGCTGCTACAGCCTTCGTTAACTGAACTTCTTTCTTTTTTTTTTCTTCCCCTATTGGATAATACTTCTTTAACAACTTCACTTAAGAGTAGACACCAGAAGAAAAAAAAAAAAAACAACAAATAAACTTTACAACTCATGATTTAATAAACAATCCTTTTGAAGATAATACCTTAATTATTTTATTAATGCTTTCTAGCTTGATTTTTTCTTTTTTTTTTTTTTTCTTAATAAATTAATATCAAATATATAATGATATATCTATGTTATACTTGTCAGTAATCTTTTTTTATAATATAGCCTATAATTTCAAAGGCCTATTTTTAATATTGGTTATTTTTCTTAGAATATTAATAAACCTAGTTCTTTGGGTTTCTGTTAATTTCATCGTTCCAGAATAAGGTCTTGTCACCATCACCCCAGAAGAACTTCTTGGTTCTGATGTTTTGGTATTCTCTGTTCTTTGGCCAGTCTTCATCCTTAATATGGGCTAAGTGCTTTCTGTGTTCAGCATGCTTAACTTCTATACCGTAAACGTAGTAACCACATGAAACTATGGCTGGAACAGCAACAAACAAGGAAATCTTTAACCATAAGTTGGCGGTTTTATCGGAGTGTTCTTCGACTTGCTTGGCATGTTTCAAAAAGGCCTTGGCTTTGTTGATATCTGGGCTTCTTAAGTAGAATTGCTTGTATTCTGGACCTAATTTAGAAATAGCAGAGTTATTTCTGATAGCGGTAATTCTTCTGATACCTTGTAACATTTTAATTATATGTGTTTATTTGGTTTCTTTTTTATAAGATTTCTTTGAATATTAGTTTGAAAAAAAAAAAAACTTGATATTTTGGAAACTGGTGAGAATAACAGCAGGAAACCCACTGCTAGAAAAATTTTATATATGAATGTCTTTCCCCCCTTGGTAACCGGGAGAAATCATAACATGTACTATATGGTGAGATTTTTACGAGGGAACAGCATCACGTGCGTCATACCCACTAAAAAACCATATGCTATAATAACACTAAAACTAGCTTTAAACTGCATAACAACCAATTGTATCCAAGATTGATATATAATAGGTACGTTTGAATTCAATGAGCACAAATCAACCTTAGGTTTTTCTTGCAAATGTCTTTTTCAAAAATACTTTAAAAGCTCGATGGAGCATTTTTTCCTTTTTTTTGATTGGTTTATTTATATCCGATAAATAGCCTAAGTTGCATTTCCTTATACCTCATTACCCAAGGTCACCCATCCTTCTCTAAGATTATTTTCTCTACCAAACAATTCTAAGTTGATGGAATGCTCACCACACAATCTTTCCAAGATTTCATACAATTCATTAGGTTTTCTGCCTGTTTCTCTTGTTTGAGACACAATCAAATCCAAATCTTGTTGACGCAATAGCAACCAATTATCAATGTTTCCCTTATATCCGATCAATAAGTGTTCTTTGGAATGATTTAACCAATGACCTGTTCTTCCAGTAACAATGGTTCTGCACAACTGGTTGATTTTAATCCAGGACAATTCATTCCCTATTTTGTATCCGTTATTCAGCAATAGCTTTTTACCTAAGTTTATTGAACGCACAGTTACCCACAGTGCCATAATACCTCCGTCTTTATAGATTTTTCTCTTATCGGTGTAATCAGCAAATGAATAATTAATGGTGGGTTTGTGTATTTTGTTGAGGGGCAAGTCAAATAGTTCCTCATCGTTACAGCTTCCGTTAGGAACATTCATGTGTATATTCCATGGAGGATCTGCTATGACTGCATTATAATTATGTTTTTGAATTTTATCAAAATCATAATGTCTTATGTCACAGTTTACAGCTATTGGTTTCTGTTTTGATCTTTTGTAGTTTGAAAGATTAAACGTGAATAAAGGATCTATAGCATCTTTCTCCTTCTCCAATTCAATGTACTCAACACTTGCTTTGTAGTCATTGGTAAAATCAACTGGGCTATAGTCAAAATAGTGAAGATACTTGCAACTATTTGGGTTTTGCTGGAATTTATGACATGTATCTAAATAAGAACAATCTCCTAGACTTATATCAGTAACATTTTTCACTATGATCGGTAAGAAATGTTTGTTTTTACTGAAACATTCAATTTCCTTACTTGAAAATTGATTCTTGTACTTTTCCCATCTTACCTTTTCTTTAGTTTTTATGTTGAAATACTTTAATATTTTCATAGAATGCTGAAAATTATGATCATCTGTACATACAGGTAGAAACTTGTGTTTTTTTGGTTGATGCTTTAGTCTTTCTCTATACAAATGATAGAAAGCTGTTTTTTGAGATAAAATATTCTTCATCTTTTGGTAATCAGTTTTGGTAATGCTATTGTTTGTTTCAGATATTGCAGAATTTGTTTGATTCAGAAGTTGAAAAAACAATTCAGATTGAGATTGTTTATCAATGATTTTGTTCGGCATACTTTTAATCCTTTTAGGTGGATCATCGGTTATATCATTCTGTTTCATGATAACTCTTTCTAACAACACTTTTATGTCAATAATGCTATGCAGTATCAAGAGATTTTCGTTAACATTGTCAAAATAAATGTCATTGTTACCCACATTAACATAATGGTCAATTATTACATTCAAATCATTGATTAATGTATCTTTGTTCAGGTCATGGTTAAAGTACCTGTTATAAGAGCTTATCATAATGTTTAGATTATACCTGGTTCTTGTATGTTCGTATATCATGGTGATAAATGATAACAAATCCACATTGATATCATTGTAGTAGTTCACTTTCATGACTATGTTGTATTGGTGCAATAATAGTTTACCCCTCTTAACCGATATGTATGGGATCAGATCATTACTATATTATCGTAGGTTTTCTTTTTTAAGAAATTGAAACGCCGCTTAATTTTTCAATTATATATATATATATTTTTTTTTCAGATTTTGGTTTTCTTCCAGCTTCAGCAAATTCGTTGTTGTTTTAATAACCTTATGCCTCATTACATAACCAAAAGCAAAGACAATAAGAAACATAATTTAGATGTCTAGTGGTAATATTCGAGCAGAAACTTTTTTTTATGATGAAAAAACAGACAGGACCATTCCTTTATTTGAACTAAACAATAACTTAACTCACAAAACAAGAGTTTCATATCACAGAAATGCCGATACAATCAACTATCATTATGGACCTTTCCATCCAATGAAACCTTTTAGATTGAGACTCACAGATCATCTTATAACAGGTTATGGTCTTCATAATGTCATGGATTTATACGAAGTTGATTTAGAGCAAAATAACAACATCAATTTACTGGAAAATAAAATATTAAAATTTCACTCGAAAGAATATTTGACTTTTTTAAAAAACTTAAATGACAATTCAGATCAAGAAAATAAAAAATACTTGATCAAAAATGATATTGATGATAATGATTGTCCGATTTTTCATGGTCTTTACAGGTACTGCCTGAATTATACCTCAACAACTTTATCTGCAATAGAAAGCATCAAACAAAACAAATCAGATATTGCTATAAACTGGTCTGGTGGTCTTCATCACGCAAAAAAATTTAAACCTTCAGGGTTTTGCTACTTGAATGATATAGTTATTGGGATTCTTGATCTTCTTAAAACTCATGCTAGAATTCTGTACATTGATATCGATATTCACCACGGTGATGGAGTTCAAGAAGCTTTTTATTTGACTGATAGAGTATTTACTATTTCATTTCATAAATACGGTGGGTACTTTTTCCCTATGACTGGTGCTTTACAAGAAACAGGTGTTGAAAAAGGTAAAAATTATTGTTTGAATGTTCCACTTATGGATGGAATTAAAGATTTCGAATATACTCAATTATTCAAAAGCATTATAAGTCCCTTAGTTGAAAGTTACAATCCGGAATGTATAGTATTGCAATGTGGGGCAGATTCCTTAGGGTACGATAGATTGGGAACCTTCAACCTAACCGTGAAGGGGCATGGTGAATGTGTAAAATTTGTGAAATCTTTAGGCGTTCCTTTGGTTCTTTTAGGTGGTGGTGGTTATACACCTCCAAATGTTTCAAGAGCCTGGTGTTACGAGACTGGTATTGCTAATGATCTTATTTTGAGAGAAAAGTTACCAGAAAATTTACCATTTAAAAAATATTATTCTCCAGATTATTCTTTATACCCAGAATTAGGTGATAGTATATTAACAGATTTGAATTCAAAAACATTTTTAAATGATACTAGAATCAGACTTCTTGAACAAATTAGATATTTACAAGGTGCTCCTAGTGTGAGAATGGATAACGAATACATTCCGTCTAAAGATATACAAGAACTAATGATGTACTTGAAGAAACCTGATGACGAAATACTTGAGTATGATGATATTTATGATTTGGATTACGAAAAAACAGATAAAGTGCTTGAGAATGAGAGAATAATGCAAATGTTAAAAGAAGATAGTAGAGCCGGCTACATCTAATGTTTGCAATATAAAGTTAAGAACGTATATATCTATATATTTCTTATTTCTAAATAATGTAACTGTAACAATCATATAAAAGGTACAGATTTATCTGATAATGATTTTAAATTAATCATATTTTTATAGCTTGTTGGATCTTCATCAAACATTTTCCATATTTTGATAAAGTTGAAACAACTAGTTAAGCCACCAGCAGAACCTAGTTGTGTATGTAAAACTTGACAATATCCAATAACTTTGATTCTTTCATCTATGTAGTCATCAACTTCCGGTGTTAATGATAATGCATACATCTGAACACTTGAAAATACCATCAGCAAATTGTAATTCAAAGACCCTTGTAATTCTATTAGTTCTCTGGCACTGGGACTTTGAAAAAAAAGTACTGATAAGGTTTTGATACTATTATCACTGGTTTTAATCACATTTTTGTAAAAATTGTTAGCATCTTCGTAGTGTTTTAAGGTATTTGGGGTTTTTTCCAAAAACAGTTGTCCAAATATTTCTTTGAGTTTTTGCAAATTTTGCTTAATAAAGCCGTTTAAATTAACATCTCCTATGTTAAACTTTTGAAATATGATAATATTGACCAAAGCAGTGTGCATTAGGTGTGACATATCAAAAATACTATAAAATTTGGAGTTAATTTCAAGAATACCGTTCCCTCCTTCATCAAATAGCTGCTTTCCTAATTGCTGGTCTACTAGCAAACCATCTTTTGTTTTTCTTACATAAAAGTCTCTGCATTTGGTCAAATCCTTCATCAATTCATAGAAAGTACTTATATCTGGATTATCAAGTGTTTCCTTAACATCAGTATAATCTAAAAGTTTTACCAATAAATTTGTCAACACATTACCACATCCTTGAAAAATGTTGTAAACCTCATTTTTGTCATTAATACAATAAAAATCACTTGTTACATCATAGTTTCTACAGCCTTTACAATCTTTCGTGTCTATTCCAAAAGCTCCGTCACTTAAAAAACTAAAATTCTCTCTAAATAAATGATTGTACTCTGCAGTTTTCAAAACTCCTTTTTCTGCTGTTATTGCAGAAGCTAAAAGATCAAATGTCGGAAACCACTGTTTGAATAATTTGAAGAGATTTTCTTCTTGTACATTCATTTCTTTTTTAGTTTGATTGGAGTTAAATTTTGATAAACTGCTAGTGTCTTCATTGTTGTTATTGTCTTCTTTTGCCAGGGCTAACAAATATTTTTGATATATTACCTTAGCTGCTAAGTGGTGTTCTTTCCATCCACCACCATTTTCAGAAGATGTATATATTACAATGAGTAAAATAGTTACAGTTAACGATCCTATGTTTGCCTTCAATAAGCGTTCATCACTAGCCATAGAAGATATTTTTAAATTTAAAATCTGCAAAGCAGCGCTGGCATATTTTTCTGATGGTATTATTTCATCCTTTTCGCCATTAGTGCCGTTTTCTATCACAATTCTATATTCGGCTGATAACGCTAGTATGATCAAAACCAGAGGATCCTTTAATAGTTCGTAAGAATGATATTTACCTGAAATCTTGTCCAAGATGTAGTCAAATACTATGTAGTTAATAGTACCATTTCCTTTGGAGATTTTATCAAATGGAAAAATCCAATAAGATACGTTGTGATAAAAGTTGTAAAAATTTTTTATGTCAATGGATTTTATTCTCAAATTAGATTGATTAATTGACAATATTTGCTCTATATGTTTCCACTCAATTCTCTTTCTAACATGTTTGTGTACTTTTCCAGAGTCTAAACCATTTGTCACAAAATCAACTTCTAAAGCTTCGTGGGGTTCGTCATTTTCCCCACTATGCAAAGTAGTATTTAAATTGGCAGCAAATGAATTATATTGAGAATTGTAATCAAACTCTATATCTTGTATTGGTAATGATTTCGGGACACCAATATTAATAATTGATTTCATTAAGTCATCTAAACCATAATTCCAATCAAAATTATCATTCAGTATTTCTGGTGTATAAGTAAATCCGACAGGATCCAATTCTTGTGATTTTTCAGTTTTTTGCTTTTTGGGTTTAGGCACAGATGACTGAGTTTGGCTTTGGAGGAGATCAATTGACAAATTGCCTCTTATATAGTCTTTTATAATATCTCTATTATCTATATCTTCATCTTTTGCAAACTTTCTGAGAAGTTTTCTTATTTTTCTTAATTGTCTTTGTTCTTCCAAAGTCAAATAAACACAATCATTTTCTTTATTAGCCTTGATGCATTTAACGCATGCTGGAAGTGATTTTAAAAAGCCTTGTTCAGTACCATTTGCATTGTTACTACATTTTACTTTTCTTCTTTTGCACTCCTGACAGCCAAAAAGAGATTTTACAATTTTTTTAGGATTATCATTTACGTAAACATCCATACTGTAAAAAATTCAATACAATATTTTCTGAATTAATGAACCAAACAGTATTTGGATGCCTGTTTTGAATCAAGTTTTTCTTGGTTTATTTTCAGGATTTGAAAAATCATTAATTTTCACTTTTTAATCGCATTTAAGGAAAGCCCCAGGCATTATCGGAAATAAGAAACATAAATCAATTTTTCAAAAGTGTAATTAATAGGTTTGAAAGTTGTTATTAAACCCTACTGTATAGTCATCGAAAGGAACCATTGATAATTGGTTAAAAAAATATCTAATTACAAAACAAACAAACAATAAAAAAAGGATCTTTTTTGAGGAAATATATATAAGAATAATGTTAAAATCCTCATTTTACAAAGTACATCAAGGGACTAGATTATTAAGCACCAAAGCACCTACTTCATCCATAAAGAAAACTATACATTTTAAAAACTTTACGCAAAATATCAAATTTTTAAATAATACTTTGGTTCCACTTATAAAAGAATTGGATTATCATTTTCCTGTGATTACCATTAACGTTAATGAAATGAATTTGGAATTAACAACGCATGATGCAGGAAATACAATCACATCCAAAGATACCGAATTCATTGAAAGGCTTGACGAAAAGATCAACGAAATAAAGCTACTTTCAACGAAATAATAAAAAATAATAGTCCAAAGAATTAAGTAATTTTAAAAAAAATGAATACTAACTATATAACAACAGCTAATCTAACCAATGGACCAGATTTCTTTTTCATCTTCAATTTCATCACTCAATATACTATCCATGTCAACACCGGATGCTAATCTTTCTCTTTCACTTGCAGCCAATCTACTTCCAACTCTTTTGTTGTATTCTGTGATTGATCTAACTTGAATTTCATCTTCATTCAGGTTTACTAAAACATCATCAGTTAAACCAGCAGCCCATTCATTGAAAACAGTTTGTTCAGTATCTTTGACTAGATTGAAAATTTGTAAATAAGCCTTTTCAGCAGCTAATTTAATTGGAATAATGGATGATCTAACTTGTGAGAAAACTTGAGGAACTAATAAACCTAAGTATGGTTTTATTAAATCATCATAGTGAGTTCTACCAATGGTTCTAATGATTATCAAAGCCAATCTCTTAGAATCAACACTGGCACTTTCAGGAATAACAACGTTTTTAATTAAGGTATTCATCAACAAGTTTTTACTATCCTCACTTATTTCAAATGGTGCTAAATCTTCATCAGATGTTGAGTTGAATACTGTAAACTTAGAATTCTTTTCACCTAACAATAACAATGATTTTCCAATAGCAGACAAAGCATAATCACAAACTTGGGGATACTTACCTTGTTGAGTCATCTTGACAACAAATTCAACAAATTTAGCTTCGGAATCAAACAAGTGTCTTGGAGAATTCTTCAAAAAGGCATTGATGGTCAAAGTACCAAACTCTAGGGAGTTTTCGGCATATCTGTAAACAGATCCAACTTCTTGAGCTTCAGTATTCAGATCACCAATGTTGTTAAATTTGAAAACTTTATCTTCCAAAATGTTTTTGGCTTCTTCAACGGTTAATATTTCACTGATGTAACCAATTAACTTGGCATATGCAATATTTAAAGTCTTGTTGTGGTCTAAAGTATCAGTGTTTAATTCGTCTTCAACCAAGTTGATAACTTGCTTTTTACTTTGTTCAGACATCTTCGAACCAACTTTAGAAATAACTTCCATCAAAGCCTTTAGCATGGCTGTTTTGACACCAGTATCTTCTGAGTTCTTACTGTTGTTTACTAACTCACTGATTAATGGATCAACCTTAGGTTGATATTGAATTAACAAACCTAAACCAGTGGCAGCTTTTTCTCTTAGTTCCAAACTTTGCAAATCACCTAAACCTCTAACATATGTTCTTTGTAATTGAGGAACGAAAGGTCTTAAGAATAATGGAACCTTGACAAATAATACATTCAAAGCAGATAATATGGCAGCCTTGATATCAGCATTAAATCTTTCACCAACAACTCTGATCAATGGACCAACAATTTGGGTAACATACATCTTCAAGTTAGCAGATGGAGTTTTGGAAATCAAAGAAGTTAAACCTATAGCAGATATTTGTCTTTGATCATTAGAACCATACATTAAACCTTGTAGGAAAATTGGTAATATGGCTGCAGGGCCCTTTGGTAACTTGAACCCTTTAATAACCAGCTCTTCTTCCTTAGTTTTTAGAGTTAATCCACCAACTGGAGTCTTGGTGATCAAGTCTAAAGCTTGTTTGGTTGGCTTGACTAAGTGTTCCAAAGAACTCTTGTCTTGTTTCTTAACCAACATAGTCAATGATAAAATACTGTCTTTGACAATTTCATCATCATCATTGTCCAAAGATAGAATCAAATGTTGTAAGAAGTCATCAGTGTAACTTTCATAATTCAAAACAGTATTCTCAAAGAATTTAGGTAAAATCTTCAAAATAATCTTCTTTTGCATTATATCTTCTTCATTCTTAACTAATGATAAGATTTGCTGTAACAATGGATGTAAACCTTCATTATCAGTAACAGACAATATGATTCTGGTTAAAGATTTCAAAACATCATCATATTCATCACTATTGTTTTTAGATAATTGTTCTAAACTCAAAATTATGGCATTGATAATAACAGACAATTTTTTGTACAGAGCAGTGTCAGCAACTTCAGCTAAAGAACCTAAAGCATTGGCCTTGAATGCATCAATTGGTTGTTCCATTAATGAAGGAACCAAAATTGGGAAAATGACTTCAGATTTGGTAGCCATGATTTCTTGTAAGGCTTTCAAGGAGTTATCAGAAACTTCAGCATTTTCGGTATCACCTAAAGTGTTTAATAAATGTGGAATAACATCATCAATGGCAGATTTACCTACAGCAGTTTGGAAAGAATCAAATGCAAATGCAGAAGATTCTCTGACTTGAGCATTACCATCAACAAGTGTTTGTCTAATTATTTTAACAATAATATCATTATATTCTTGTAATAATTGTAAACTACATGATTCAATCAACTCGTATAATGCAATACAAACACCTTGTCTAGAGTTAGAGTCAGTACTTTCATCCAAGTTTTCGGATAAAGTAGGTAATAATCTTGACATAACATCGCCACCAACTCTTCTTACCATGTCACCCAAAGTTTGAGCAACAATGGTTCTTAAGACACTAGATTCTGAGGCCAAATTATTAACAATAATGGTGGTTAATACAGGTAAGATTTCCTTAACAGTTCTTGGTGTATTTGGAACAAGTGCTTTCCAAACATCAACTGCAGCAGATCTAACTATACCAGAAGTATCAGATCTTAAAACAAAGATTGAACTTAAAACAGAGTCTCTCTTTTCTTGACCCAAAACATCAATGATAGATTTGGATATTTCACTGTGTCTAGCAGAGAAATCGTCATCATCTTCAATATCTTCATCTCCATCTTCACCTTGTAAGTCATTCTTAGCAGATAAACCAGTGACTTCAAACAATAAGTCAGCAGTCAATTGTAATGATGACAATCTGATTCTTTCATTTTCATCAAACATACCAGTTTGTAATTCAGGTAACAACAATTCAACAGCTTTATTAGCAAAATTGGTAACAATTAATTTACCAGCTTCCATAGAAGTTTCTCTGATAGAATCATTGAAATCAGCCAAACCTTTCAAGATTGGTTTAATAATCTTTTGAATGTATGGAGCAAATTGAGAACCGAAACAAACTGGAACGAATAGTAATAATGGAGAGAAACCTTCTCTGGTGTAAGAGTTTGGACTGTTAACACCTTCTAAAATGACTGGTAATAATTCGTCTAACTTACTCAAACCCAAACCACTTAAAATTTCAGCCAAAGCTTGTGCAGAACCCAATCTATCACCAACCTTTTCTTTATCGGATAAAGTAGATAACAACTTATCAATTAAGCCAGGGAATTGTTCTTCACCTAATCTTTCAACTAAGGCACCAAGAGCTCTAGCAGCAGTAGCTCTGGTATTTGGAACAGGATCAACCATAGCTATTTCAACTTCTTCAATTAAAGTAGATAGGTAAGGAACTAAATCTCTAGAATCAACCAAAATAGCCATATTACCAACAATCTTACAAGCTAATCTCTTAGTATTAGCACTTCTTTCTCTCATACCTCTGTGGATAATATGGATAATTAAGGCTAATGAAGGACCATCAATATAATGAACAAATTGTGTTTTAATCAAGGCATCCAAAGCAGACTCAGTGTATTTGGTAGGTTCACCAATAGCTTGTAAAAGAACAGGAACAATGTTTTGAACTTCAGGATTTCTAATTACTTCACCAAACTTTTCCAAAGCTTCATCACCAGATTTTCTGACTTCTTTATGCGAGTCACCCAATACACCAACAATTTCAGGAACAATGGTAGATAAAGAAGAAGATAATTGAACAGGGTTTAGGTAAGCCATAGAACCCAAAAGTTCAACGGAACCTTTTTTGATTCTCCATGAGTATTCGTTCAAGTTACCAATAGCAACAGGAATCATTTTATGCAAACCATAAGAAGTGGTATGTTTCATGATAGTATCAGCAGCCAAAATGTATTGTTTTCTGACGTCAATATCTTGGTCACCTAAATTCTTCAATAAGTATGGTAATAATTCTATGACATAAGGTTCAAATAATTTTCCTAAAACGGAAGAGAATGTCATGATACAATAAGCAACAGAAGCTCTACCAATTGGATTACTCTTCGATTCAGCAGCATCAATCAAGACTCTCATGATATCAAATTCTAGAATACTTCTAATACCGTAACCATAAATAATACCGGCCAATCCCCAACTTGCACCTTTTCTTACAAAAGCAGGTGGCATTGGATCAAATAATTGAACAAATAAGTTTGAAATAAACTGACCAACTTGATCAGAAAACTTTGGTACCAATGGGGCAATGATCTTACTGACTGCTTTGTGAACATTTTCAGATGGAGAAGTTAAAGCATCTAGTAATCTTGCAACAATAGATGCAATTCTGTGATCATCACTATCCAAATGTTGAGCTAGAGAACCATACAAAACAATAATATTTTCTTGGATTATCAAACCGTTTTCTAGAGGTGAAGTAGCCTTCTTGCCATTTGGTAAAGTAGTGATATCTTTGGTCAAAGCATCTTCAAATATAGGAATGATTTCTTCAACATATTCTTTACCCAATTCAGTCAATAACTTGACACCAGCATCTTTGTATTCATCTCTGACTAAATCATTGATGTCACCCAAACAACCTGAATTGGTAAAAAAGACAATCAAATCAATAATGTTTTCTTTTGGATCAAAGTTTTCTAAAGAAGTCAAAATATCAACAAGTTCAAATAAGGCAATGGCAATTGAAGATCTAATTTCCCATGGATCTTTTCTCTTAGAAGCTGGTGTAATAACAAAGCCGTTTTTATCAACAATATCGGTCAAAGCAACAGATTTGTCTTCATAAGCCAATATCAATTTGTTGATAGCTAATGAGACAATATCGTCTTGAGAAACAGAATTTTCGGATTCGTCTTCACCAATGTTAGAAGCTAATAAAAAGACAGCAGAAGCATAAGATTTACCTGCAAAGGATCTTAAACCAGCATCAGCCAAGCCAAAGTATTCTTCATTAACCAAAGTATCAAATATTTGTGGGGTTATACTCAATTGATTGCTTTCCCAGACTTGTCTAGCTAAATCATTAACTTGTTTTTCAGCATCAAATAGTAAAATGAAAACTTCAGGAACAATGTCAAAGAATTGACCCAAATCAAACTCTTCATCCAAAGTTTCTAAAATTGTAATTTTGACAAATGGAGAACTAGACAACAAATTCTTACAAATTAACTTTAAGTCATTTTCCAATGGAGTGATAGATATGTTTTGACATAAAGTGTTGAAAACTTCTTTACTGATCTTACTTTTAGAAGGTAAACTCAACAATGATAACAAATTTTCAAGTATGGACTTTCTTGGAATTGTATCATCCTGGAATTGTTCAGCATGTGTAGAAATGATTTCTAAACTCAATAACAAGTGTTCTTCTTCTTTATCCTCAGAAACAAAATCTTCAGCAGAGTTCCCAACAGAGACGGCGTGGTGGTTCAACTTTGAGTTTTTAATGGCATTTTCTTTACCTTCAACTAAAACATATGTTAGTAGAGGTAATGCAAATGTTAATCCGGTTGAGTTTAATGGGAATCTATTGGTCAAAAATTTGATTTTATAAAGAACTCTTGATAGTAAGTCTAACAATGGCTCTTCAGTCAAATTGCTTGGTATGTGCTTAATCTTCAAACTTCTTAAAGTAGCAACAGCAACAAACAATTTAACATGTTCTTCTAGTTGGGCTGGTAAAGAGTTAGCCAATTCAAAAAATACGTTAAGTGGCTCCTCACCAAAAATTAAAAAGTAGTTGTCATTTTTCAGCAATGTTATCAATTTGTCAATGGCAAGAGAGAACCATTGATCCATACCGGTATCAGCCAATGTGACGTAAGCAGATAAAGCATTGATCAGTCTTAAAGAAGGAGTAATCTTTTCAATTCTCATAAAAGATATGTCCTTATAAACCAAATTTTCTTTAGTTATTTGTTCATCAATTTTGGTTTGTTCATCTTTGGTTAATTGTTTTTTGTTTGAATTTTTACCTTGCTCCTTCAACTTTTGTCTTTGCTCAACATCTAACTTGAAGGATTCAAAATCTTTAGAGTTTTTGTTCATTTGATCTAGTTTTTTTATATCATTCTTTAAAATAATATCTATAACTGGCTTTCCATCACCCTTGTATGATTGGAAAATTTCCAAACTTTCATCATCAAACTGAGCTAATCTATTGTAATCAATATCAAAACCAGTAGTCAAAATTTCAACAACCTTTGCACCCATTTTATCTGGGTTAATAAAGGTTAGATAGGCAAATGACTTAAAAATGGCATTGTAATAATCAGTAGTCATATCTAAATTAGAATCAGACAAAATATTATTGTATATGTCAATAATGAAGTCGCAGTTTTCGGATATTACCTTGAATGGATCTTGGTTGACTAAAAGACAAAGACCAGCCCAACCGTTCATTTTGTTCAAGTTCTTTTCAATGAATGGATGCTTAGAAAATAAAGAAACCTTAGACAACTGTTTAGCGGATCTAAACTTCTCTTCTGGTAGTTCTGTTGATATAACTTTCAAAGAAGTTATTAAGTTTTCAGGAATAATTTTCCAATCTTCTGTGGCTTCTGTGTATGACAATTTTAAGATATCACTCAATCCCAAGAAAATTGAATCACTTACTAAATCTAAATTGGAAACATAAAAATGAGAAAGTTCTTTAAATGAATCTTGAAAAATTTTGTGTTTTATTTGTTTAGAAGCTAAGACTTTACAAATGTTAAATCCAAAATATTTCTTTTCTTCTTCAGATAGATTCAATATGTAGGTGGAAGAGTTAACAACAAAATCCAAACAAGCAGCAGAAAGCAAATGATCAGACAATGAATTGGACTTGAATATCTGGTTTTCGGAAAATTCTAATAAATCTTTTTGAATTTCTAATTTATCTATAAAGTGTTGGAAATCTCTAGTATTTGAGTCAGATTTGGTGTAACCACAAAGAACGTTAGATACCCAAATCTTTTTAATAGGCAACTTCTTTTCACTCAATCCTTTTATAACGGTATCAGAATGTTTACTCAAAACCTCAGAAGGTAAATATTTTAGATTTTGTGAGTAAACACTTAAAAACAATGACAAAATAACTTCGTTAGTTTCTTTTGTTAGATATTTTTCCAAGTGTTCACATACTAACGTGTTGACAGATAAATCATGACCAGTTTCTAGTTTGTTCAACAATGTACCCATGTAGGTTTTGTAATCTGCATTCAAATTTAATTTTAAATTCTTAAAGATGTCGTTTATGATTTTTTCCAAACTACTAGTTGTAAAAGTACCATTTTTCAAAAGAGCATCAAATACATCTTTTGATAAGATTTTAGTAGATTCTTTTGCACTTTTGATAGCAGTAAATAAGTTAGTTCCAAATATTTTCGATTGTACTAATAAGTCCCAACCGTTTTCAGGACTTTCTTTTTCAACGGTGACATTGAATGCTTTATTTTGAATTAAGAATAATAAAATGGAATATCCTAATTCAGATGATCTCATGATTGTTCTTTCTAATGCAGGAATAACTTCTTTTTTCCAAGATTCAATACTAACGTGTTTGGATAAAAAAATCGACCAGTGTTGAAGGGACTTTTCTAAAATGTGTAAAACTTTGTTTTGTAGAACAACAGTGATGAAGTATTTTAAAGCTTCAGTGCTATCAACTTTGTTAAGTCTTGAAGCTATATCGACGACAACAGAGTTGTAAGCAATTGACTTTGTGGTGTCAATTTTAAAACTTTCATCTTCTTTTTTCAATTGGCTTATGATCTTTTTGATTAAACAAGATTTGGTTTTGTAATTATGTAGGTTGAAAACCTTGTCACATAACTTTGTAGATACCATTTTTGTTATATCACTTTTCAATTGTTCAATATATTGATTCGATGGTTATTTTTGAAATAGTATATTCTGATGGGAATAATATCAGAAAAAATATATATGTACTTAAAAAATAAAAACAATAATACCAATCAGTTGTAATGGATAATTCAAAGTGAGTATTTGTATGGGTTTTAAACTCCTTTAGTATATTACTTTTCAAATTATTCAGTGAAATATAGCGAAATATTCGCCTTTTTCTTTTTTTTCACTGCGTTTAGTTTTTTGGTAGTGAAAATTTTTTTTTTTTTGCATATCTACATTTTAAAAAGATGCTTATAATTTTTTTTGAGATGGTTTACTTCGAACGGAGTTAAGTGGTTGTAACGCATATTATGCTTTGTAAATGTTAAGTTTGAAATTATACGTAAATATTGGGGTTTTCGGATATAAACTCCATCTTGATCGGATATAAGAATATTGAGCGGAGTTAAAGAAAAGTGTTTACTACGCAACACAAAATAGCTATGGAAAAGTGGTGCTAGTCACCAATATATGGGTGTTGCAGTTTTACACGAGTGGCTCGTTTATTTACAACATGAGGTTTTAAGGTTTAAAAAACGACTCTTTTTTTTTTTTTTTTGCTTTTCGTTACTGATTTGATGGTACAATATAAATATAATTATCAAGTGGAAGCTACCAATCAACTATTACAGTCGTTGATGAAGAGGTTATTGCTATTTCAAAAAAAAATAGGATCTGTTTTCTATAGAAAGAATTAGATATCTTTTTTCTGCGTTATTTTCTGGTATTACCAATAGAAATAACAGCTAGTAAGAAGGTCACTGTTGATTGCACCGTGAAACCTCCTTTTTTGATCATCACCCTTATAAAGTAGCGGTGCTTCATGTATAACTCTCTGAGACTGTACCTTATAATTCATTTCATTTTTCAAAGGCTTGAAAAAATGTATTTATAAGTGTTTTCTTTTTTTACCATCCTCTGCATGGTACCCATATGTCAATGACTTTATGGCTATCATCAGTAATCACAAAAAATGGATGGCTTGCAGCTACAATGCAAGCATGTTGTGGAAGTATAGCTACAACTTGGCCTGTGGGCATTACCTTATTTTTGATAATACCATGTTCTTGACTGACTTTTGCAACGTAAGAATGATCTTCAGCTATTTCTATGTCAGATTGCAAATCTAGATACTTTTCTATTTCAAAAATAGTACCAAAACCTTTGTATGAAGATGTTTCTCTTGTCAAAGCCAAAACACCAGCATTACACAAACTTTCATTTCTCAAAGGATAGTTGCTTACAATTGAACTTAAAACATAGCCTGCTATGTCAGATACTCTAGATACTTTGGTTGAAGCTTGTTGTAAATCAAGCATACAATAGTTTCCACAGTGCAATTCTAATTCAAACTTGTCTTTATTTATTGTAGATAATAACCCAATGAAATCTTCATGGCCATCTTCAATTGCTTTAATTGTTGGTGTACCACCAATTGATAAAACCAACTTATTGTAAAAATTGTTCTGCTTCAAGTGAAAGTCTGCTACATCAATTACACATTTCAACTCTTCAATCAAAACATCATTTACGCTTTCTTTGTTTGTACACCCATAAGAATGTCCTGCATGTGCGTAAATTCCGTAAAGCTCAAAAGCAGTGCTGTTGATTGCCAAAGTTTCAAACACTTCTTTAAGATATTCCAGATCTTTGTGGTGAATACCAGCTCTTTGTGTGCCCACATCTATTTTCAAAAATACATTCCATTTTTTACCTTCAGAAAACTTTACATTCTTTAAATAGTTCAATTGATCAATATGATCAATGAATAAGATAAGTTTTACTTGGTTACCAATTTGTCTCAATCTATCAATGAAAATTTCGTTTTGAGTGATTGGTAACGTGTAGCAGATTTCTTCTACAACGGCATTGCTTCGTGGGTCCGATAAAATATATTCGGCTTCAGCCAGTGTTGATACCAAAACAGACTTAGAAAAATTTCCACCTTCCAACTGGATTAACAACCCTTCTATGGTTTTGTGTGTTTTCATATGGGGTCTAAATTTCAACTTGATGTTTGTTTTTCTTTCTAAAGCTTTCATATTTTCTCTTAAAGCCTCACAGTTCTTAGAAAACTTTGATCTATTTATCACAAAACTAGGTGTTGGTAAATCAGTAATTGATTTACCAAGGTATAATGTTTTTATTTTCTCGATATTAGTCATGTTTGTTATTGGTTCTTTGAGATTGTTTATACGTTAATATGATTAAGATCGAATTGTTGTATAAAAAAAAATGAAAGAAGAAAATGACTAAATGTATTGATAACGCCGAAATTTTCACGATAAGAAGATACGCTGCCAAAATGAGTTTGCAGTCTTTACAATTGAGGCATGCAATTTTGATGGCATGAGTAGTTCATAAAGTTTGGCCGAATATTCAAATAACTAACTTTCTTGTTGCTTAACTAATATATATATAAACTTTATAACTAGGAATTATTAGAAATACATTGATTAATTCTCACTATGGACTATATTTTTATAAAATTTTCCCGCTTTCGGCTTTAAAGATACGACAGATATTCATGCCAAGATATTGTAATCGATTCATTTAATTCTACCATAAAACTATACTTAAAGAAAAAGGAAATTTGAGTTAGTACAGTTTTTGTAGTACACCACTGGGTTTGAAAAACAAATAAATTTTAATTTATTAGTCTTTTTTATATAGATTTGATACTAGAACTTTAAGACGCTGGAAATCATGTAGCCAGTTCTTCTTGACAAAACAAACTTATATATAGCATTAAAGCCATATTTTTATTGTAAAAAAATTATTCTTATATGTTGGTTTATATATATATCATAGTAAAATCTATGACTTCTTTTTGAATATATTTAATAAAGATATAGATCTTTTAGGTTTCAATGGTTTAATATTGTCCAAAACAGTCTTTTTTGGAGCTGTAGAAGGAGATGCTGTGCTAGCTATGCTGCTGTTTTCATCTTGTGCATGACCGCCACTATCCTTCTTTCTACCAAAGAATCTTTTATGTTTAGACTTAGAGCTACTTGCTGAGGATGATATAGAAGTATTGTCTGTGTTATTGTTACTATTTGAGATAATATCAAAGTTAGCTCTACTGTTTAGCTGAGTACCACTGCTTTTCTTGACACTGATATCTCTATTCTTATTACCAACCATAGTATTAATCCTAGAAGAGTTGACTGTGCTAGAGTCATTGGTGCTAGCGGAACTTCTTGGGGCTATATTTGGAGACCCTTGCGGTAAATTGGTAAATGTTTGAGCAACTTGAGCCTTTTGAGCTTCATTTCTGTGATGTCTTATATCGTTCATCTGTTTTTCCATTTTCAAAATCTCAATGTTGATTTCTTTGATGACCTTCTTATACATTTTACATAATTCCAAGCAGTTTCTTGATCTTATAGACAACATCAGATCATAACAGTGAGTAGATACTTCATATATCATTTCAATGATAAACTCAACTGTATTTTTCAATTCATATGAAGATAGCTTTTCCAAAGTAACTGAGCCCAAATTAAAGTTCTTACTTTTAGCAAACAATCCGTCTTCACCCTTAGGATCAGGTATTTTCTTGTTGTTTCCAGAATCCTCACTCATACCGGAGTTAACAAATTCATTGATTGTATTATCAATACTTAGGGGATTCTCTTTCTTCAATGTAGCATCAACACCAATATCAGCTCCTATGTCACAAGTTTCAATTTTTTCATTCATTTTTGCTGGTGAAATTAAACCAAAGCCGTAGTTAGTATTGGAAACTTTTTTAGAAGAAGTGCTCTCAGACTTGGCAGTACCACTTCCACTATAATCAGACTTAAGTTCGCCAATGCTAGAATTCTTAATTTTAGAGCCAGATTCAGCCAATTCAAAATTTTTGTTCATGCTTTCGAATTCATTTTCAGAAGAATCAGATGAAGAAGATGTTGTAAAGTCGTAATCTTCAGTTAACAAGTCATTTAATTCAGTGAAAAGAAGTTCATTACTGAAAGAAACACCAGAATCAGACCTCAAAGGCTCGGTGGAATTGTAGCTGTTGAATAGTTGAGGGTAAGAGCCAATGTCGTTGTTGTTTTTGAAACTTGAAGATTCCAACTTGGGAGAATCTTTCAAGTCAGAGGACCTAGCGTAATTATTAGCTGTTTCAGAAGACACACTGTTCTTGTTTGCTTCTGAATTATAAAGTTGGAACTTATTCAATGAGTTTTTCTTCATTGCTGTTATTTTTAAATCTAAACCATTGCTACTGTTATTGTGATTGATGTTTTTAGAAATACTAGATTTTGGTGATACACCAGAATATTCTGAATTACTATACAAGTCTTTTTTATTTTGGAAATTGAACTCAGAATTTTTAGATGCATTATCAAGATAATTAATAGAACTCGTTCTGTTGACAGAACTATCTGGTGTAGAGTATTTGTAATTTAATGAAGAGCCAAGTTCAAATAACTCTTCCTCCTTAAGGTCCAAAACAGTGCTGGGGTTCTTAAGTAGTAAGTAATCACAATATCCATAATCAATATTCTGTAGTGGTTTATCTAAATCTCTGAATTTTTGATATTTTGTCGATTTAGATAAATACGAATCAACACTTTCTTTAGAATTTGTAGCCTTAATATATCTCTTAACACAATTTTTAAACTTTTGATCAAATTTATCCTTTAAGATATAAATATGTTCTTCTTTTCTACCTATTAATGAATAAAATACTTCAGACATTGCATCGTAAAGTAAAGGAACTTCATAGAGTTTAGCCATTAAGAAAACATCCAAAGCAACTGGTTGGAAAGACCATTTTGGATTAATTTGACCAGTGTAGAAAAATTCAGTAAAGGCTAAAACAGATTCATGTGGCCAAGGAATGTACAAAGATCTTGGAATCATTAAAGGTTCAAGTTCAGCATTAACTACAGAGTCTGTGGATTCTTCAGTAGCAACACTTTGAGATCTTTGGGATGATGAAACAGAACCCATTTTTGAGTTGTATTCATTGATTGTAGAGAAACTCGCCTTATTATTATTAATAGTTGTGTTAGTATCTTCATCATTATAAGGCTCTAAAGAACCATCAAGACTTATACTATTATGGTTGGAATTGCCAAAGGCGCTGGTAATTGATCCTAAATTATGAAGTAATTTTTCATTGATAGAAATGTTTGGTCTATCCTTATCAGAAGAATTACTTAATAACGATGATCTTCTTCTTCCATGACCGCCTTTATGAAGATTATTTAAATTTATTCCAGAAGGTGAATCATCTGAAGGCATGCCTCTTTTATAAGCTTCATTTTTTTGAATAGATAATCTTCTTCTGTTTCCCATATTTGAACTATTAGTGCTGTTATTCAAATTTAAATTGTTGTAAACATTATTCAGTGTTGACATGATATTATTACTAATTGTTGAATCTTGAGGAGGTAGAGGTGGTTTGCTGCTTGGTTTTTTTGCCATCTTAGGCATGTTTGCAACATCGATATCAGGTAAAATATAATTCATTGGCTTGTTGTAATCAGAATTTATCGAATGTGTTCTAGATTTACTAGATGTTTCACCTAAATGAGATGATGTTGTTAATGATTTTCTTCTTGTTTCACTTAATCTTTTAACCTGACTACTTATAGATTCATGACGTGTTTGATTCAACACATTATTGGTGTTCTTGGAGGCTATTTTGTGTGTAGGATCACTTGAAACTGAGTGAGCATCTGTATGAAACGGTATTCTAAATACCATGCCACCATTACTACTAGTTACTGCGTGGGACTTAGAATTTTGAGAATCAAAAGTTTCCCTAGACAGAATACTACCTCTTCTAGAAGTTGTACGAGCATCATCAGCAGTTCTGGATCTTGATAAAGGGTCATCTTCAGCATCCGAGTTAAAGTTTTCCTTGGAAATTGTTTCCCCTGTAGAATCTTTTTTATCATCTTTTGTTATAAAACTATTTGCCATATGTTCCTCTACATCATTCAGTGACTTAGATAAAAACTCGTTTTTAAATATATTGTGATTCTTGGCTTTTTTACCATAAGCGTCTAAGTCGTTATTTAGGTTTGTGATATTTAGCTTTGAATTATGAGGAGACACATTTTGACTCAAAGGTTGTTCTGAAAACTTTTCAGAATAGTTATAATTAAACGAAGGTGGTTGTTGATTGTTTTTAATATCAATTTGTTCCGAAAATATGTTCAATGAAAATGAATTTTTTAACGAACTTGATGTAGAGCCTTTTGATTTTTCTCTTTGCAAATAAGGCAATAAACTATTCTTCTTGTTTTTACTAACAGAAGAGAGACTTGAAAACTTTGAACCATCATTTGAAGGGGTATGTTCATCTAAATTGTTTATAGATTCGACGTATCCATGAGCCAACAAGCTATCAAAATATCTCCCCCAACGCTTTCTCAAAACAGCTAAACAGCATGGAATAGCCTCACCATTAGAAGGAACAATTTCAAAGTCAGATATCTGGACACCATAGCTGGAGAATAAAGTTTTACCCAATAGCATCGAGTACGGTGGCATTATGGATTGATTGGCAGTTAAATCGGATACTGGTGTTGAGTATTCTGCAAATTCTTTAAATCTTTTAATATCATTATTACTAATTGATCCAATAGAGTGGCTTGTAGAAAAAGTCAAATAATTCAATAACGTATAATTGTGATCTTGTGACGAAAAAAACAATTTTTGTGCTCTTATGAAAGATTCATCTTCATTAGTGATAAGAGATATTTTATAGAACAGTGAAGTAACATTTAAACTTGTAGACATTATCAAATCAAACTTTTGAAGTATTGGTGACAAACGATTCAAACCAATGGTGCTGGTTTTGGGGTGTTTCTGATAATCTGAAGAACCTATAAACAGAAGCTTGTGATGAGATGCCCATACAAATACTTCAGATAGCATATGATGTTCACATTTTCTATCCCCAATACATTCACAATTTATTTCAATCCATTTTCCATTGACCAAAGAAAAGCAAAATGATTTAAAGACTAAATTCTTTTCTGTATGCTTATCCAATACATCCAATCTTGTTTTAGGGATGGTATCAGGTAATAAAGTTTCAACTGAAATCATTTCATTGTCAGGGTGATCTTTCAGCACAATATCCTTGTTATGTTCTGAGCAGTAACCTGAAACCAAAAGATTGGGACCAAATATCCTCATTTTAGGATAAATAATCTTTCTGTTTAAAAATCTTAGTTTTTCGTCAAATTTCTGAGTGTTTATTCTAATAGTGTCACTAGTGCTTAATTCTTCAAATTTGTCATCCGAATAGTTACACAATTCAGGAATTATATGGCCATCAATGTCATATGTATTTCTTTGAATTAAGGGAATGACCTGGAGAGGATTTAAAGCATCTTTCTTGTAAATTATTATATTTGATTCACCTGTCAAAGGGTTATCTAAGACCACCGATGTTTCAAATTCTGTTGTAAATGAAAACTCTAACCTCAAATCTTTGTATGGTCCACGGGGACCAGATTCCCACTGTTGAGTTTCTAAATTGAAGACATCTATTTTCATTATTTCTTGATCGTCTATACCTAAACCACCGACTAAAATCAACTTTTGAACCATTTTTTCGATATACTTCTTGCCTTTTATAGATATTGTTTTACCAGTGTTCACAAGGTGAACTTTTTCATCAGTTTTAGTTTTGTTTTCATATTTTTCATCCACCTCAAACTTCTCTATAAATGTAGCTATATGCATTTGATGGTTATATCTTTCAGGTATATTTGAATTGTCAATTTCATCATTTATACAAAGGAAAATCTTAGATGTTATGTCTAATCTCCAAAGTTCATTAGTAGCCAGTAATAATTGATCTTCATTAATATGACTTGAATGTGAAGATTCTGTCATATCAGATGCAGAGGTATGCGTTGACAATACAGATTTAATTGGAACCAGACTTTTCAGTTCACTTTTATTAACAGGGATTAAACCACCAGACATGTAAAGAAACTCATTGTCACAAACAATTGATTGGCACATTCTTGGTTTTAATAAAGGTCCAAAATCTTCTAAAAATGTTGGAACGTGATGCCATTTTCTTGTGATCAAATCTAGTTGAAATAATTGATTTGAAAGACAATCTGAGATTGCATGGTTATGATTGTCATAGCTTTCTTTTTCTAATAGCATTTCATCATGTTGTGCATCGTCGATGTTTTGTAAGGTCTTTTGGAGCCATGCGTTGTGTATGTTGGCTGAAGTTAAAATATTTCTTCTGCTAGTATAGTTTTCGTCTCTGAACAAAGGATCTTCTTTATCAACATCTGTGGCTTTTTGCATATCTTCATCAATTTCTAATTTTTTAGAGTATTCATTCATTAATTCATCTACAATATCCAAAACCAATCCACCATGTACTACCACACTTGATCTACTAATACCTGTAGCTGCACCGACTCTTTCATCTAAAAAATACTTTTTTCTGTAGAATTCTTGCTGAAAGCTACATGGTTTGGAATTAGGATCATAGTATGAAAAAAATCCATACTCGTCCAAATTCGTGGCTGGAGCTTCTAAAGGAAAACACTTAGTATTACCTGGTAATAATGTATTAGGCATATTTTTTTAATTGGAAGAAACGATGTTAACTTTTTACTTGTTCAATGAAAAAAAAAAAATGTTCTGTTCCTATCTTGTTCTAAAAAATGTAATTAATGTTAAAAAATCAAAGATCTGGTTGAATCGCTTATATGAAGGCTCGTTTTGGTTGTGTTTACTTCAGTTTAACATATGTTCAATACCAGGCTTATTTAAGTTGTCAAAAAAAAAAATTTAAACTTTTAAAATTCGATACTGTTGATGGTTTCGTTTTAACAACACGCCCTTGAAAAATACGGCAAAAAAAAAAAAGGACAAGGGACGCAATATAAGAATGTATAGGTTATATGATTCACGTGAAGAAATTCAGAGTATGATAATAGTATCATCATAGATGTATATATATGTGTCTATTGGGGGGAGTGCTGATAGTTTTGATATATTCAATGGATATTTCAATATGGACAGAACATCTCTTAGAAGTGATTTTTCAATAAGCTGGTGCTATAAACATTATAGAACATTGAACCAATTCAAAAACAGATATACCATAAAAACAGGAATGTTCTGGACAGAAATTTTTTTGTCCCAGCCTGATTGACTGAATTCTCTTGATAGCTGTAACATGCATGTATAAAATGCCCATAAACTTGTTAGGACAGCTAAAAAACTCTTGATGGTAAGGCCTAAAACCTTCATTCCTAATATATCGGAGTTAATGAAATATCTGTTTAAAACAAGTGGATTCAGCACTAGTTTTACCAATATGCAGTTCAGAACTATAGGGAAAAAGCAATACATTTGAATGGAAATTTTGCCGACAATAGAAACTTTTTGGTATATTTTAAGATGATAGGATAAAATGGTCATCATTAACCATGTCATTATAAAAAAAAACGCAAAAGAATTGTGACTGCCTGAAAGGATCTTGCTATAAACCAGATTAAAAATTAATGGAGCCCATAGCTCTGGTGATTCAACTACAGATTCACTGTCATTCTTCATGTACTCTTCTTGTATGGTTTCATTAAAATGGTCCAAGTCCTCTTCGTTTATATCTGACATCGTCATAGGTAAAAACATTTTTTTTAAGGAAGCTGGATAAAGAACTAACCATAGTCTACTCTTGATATGTGTTAAATCACGTAAAATTGTTGTAGAAACAGGCTCATCTAAAGTTCCCAAGTTTCCTGGTTTATTGGCACTGTCAGTTTCCTGGGTGTGTTCAGTATTGTTATGATTGTCTATAAAGTTGGTAGCAGCGGAAGTTGTATCAGTTTCATCAGGAACGATGAACTCGTCATCATCTAAATCAAATAATCTCTCTGACATGTGCTGTATTATTAAGTGGTTCGGGGTTTCAGATTCAATAAATGTGTTGTAAACAAACTTATCCTAATTCTAAGAAATATGCTGAAAAGAAAAAAACATAAAAAAAAAAAAGGTAACATTTGAGATCATATGCGTTTATGAAAGTTCACGTGATCATAATGATTCAGCCGTCTTCACTAATTGGTGCCTTCTTGGGAAAATACCTTGTGCTTACAGCATTTGTAGCCTATTCCCAAAGTATAATGTGTTAGTATTCAATATATAAAAAAAAAAAATAGTTTAAAGATCAGTCGGAAAGCAGCAGATGTTTGTTAATCATTTAATTAACATCAGAGATTGTTCACGCAAATATCGCTGTTCATCATATTAAAACTATTTTATTTATTACTGTCCGTGAGCCTCGAACCTGCAAAGCACGTGACTCCATCAGTAAATTATTTTGAAATGTTGAAAATATAGAGTCTTTTACCTGAAAGACCAACGCTTTCAACAAAAATAATAATTAGAAAAAAAAAGCAATTTTTGTACATACCAAGTAAACTCTATTATGACCGCAAAATACTTCAAAATGCGATAAATTAGTAATATAATGGTGAAGCTGAAGTATTAACTGGAATGCTATGTTATATATTAAAATTCAAATATCTGTTTAAAAAAAAATCTATTAAATGATGTTGAAACTATATCTTCTTTACAAATATATGATCGGAGTTTTTAAATTTTTTTAATTTCCATTTTTTTTTTCAATTGATTAAACCTGTGAATTTATTTTCAAATAAACTCATTTTTTTTAAGGCAAAAACACATGTGCCTACCTCACATGTATACATATAAACCCAAAGACGCATTTAAGATTATCATACTCAGTCCTTTGAGTTAATTTCTCTTTTTAAATACTTTTGATCTATAATTTGGTGTATGATTACGAAAAAAAAAAAAAAAACTTAAAAATCACTATTGAATTAGAAATCAATTCAACACGGCAATAGGATTTAAGTTATACCCCACTAATTTACCCAATTCCTAACTGCTATCAGCAAACACTCAATCCGATAGTCTTTTAACTGCGACAACACAACGGCTATAATCTTCTTTAAACTAAAGGTTTAATCAATATATATTTAGCTTTTTTTTTTAATTTGATAAGAAAAAATTACGTAGCTATCAAATAGCAGGTTTTCCTTAGGCGCATTTAAGAAATCCAGCATGCAGTTTAGCCGCACAATCAGCTTGTACCCGACCAAAATTCAGCAACTAAAAAAAAAGGTGCCCAGCAGATATTACCAGTGTAGCGCGTACATTCCACCGTGTTTAGTTTCTTTTTTTTTTATGGCCTCACCAAAGCCGAGTGTCCTGTAAGTCTTGTTATATATAATTTTTTTCCACAAAAGGTGGAGGCTGGCAGTGTTTAACGAAACAGGAATAAAAAAAAAAAATTTTTTTTTACCTGAATTTCTCTAACACTTTGTTGTTTAAGCACTTAATTTTTTGAGGCAAGGCGCACTTTATTCAATTCGATTATGCTAAATATATTAATTTGACCCTTTATTAATATATTTTATTATATAAGTAATCATAAAATGTTGTAATTTTTTGATTAAATCTTGAATATAAATTGATACAAAAATACCCAGCCATTATTTTATTACAATTATATAAGATTCATACTATTTTACAAGAAGATTATACAAGAGATATTTTAAAATAAACCCAAAAAAAAAGAAAGAAAAAAATTCCCCAAATACACCATTACAAACATTTTTATGTTCACTTGCAAAATTTAAATTTATTTGATCACTTAATTAAATAATAACAACACACAAACACATATTTAGTACATTAGACGCTAAATAAACAAAAAACATGACAGAAATTGAAGAAAACAAGGCCAACGTCGCCGTAGACGTTGACAACATTATCGAGAGATTATTAGAAGTTAGAGGCACTAAACCAGGACAACAAGTTCAATTAGCTGAACACGAAATTAGATTTTTGTGTTCTGAAGCCAGAGCTATCTTCATTAAGCAACCAATCTTATTAGAATTGGAAGCTCCTATCAAAGTATGTAAAAAAAAAATATGAAATTAAAAGAATTGAAAGGTTAAATTTAGTGAATTTCTATAATATGAGTGAATTTTCTTTTTAATAAAAACACAGTTGAAAGGATAAGAAAAAAAAGGAACAGCATTACTATGTTGTTCTCAGCGCACATTAAGGAAACATTGATCATAGCAACGGGGAAAACTCCCTATTGAAAAAGAACTAACGCGTTTTTTGACAAAATTCTCGAAGCAATGGATGTTTGCATTCAATGTTTGCTTCTTAATGTGGATAATCGGAAGCTTTGTGATTAGATTATGCTGTGATGTTTATGAAACCTACATTATAACAGAATATGCGAAGGAAAAAAAGGAAAATTAAGTAAAAATTCATCATACTATAACGGATCTCATCTAAAGTACAATCATGATTCAATCAACAACCTTGTAAATATATGGAATGAACAAAATTTACTAACAAATATAACAATTATTCATTGATAAAAACTAATTTATACTATTTTTTCGAAACAGATATGTGGTGACATTCACGGACAATATTATGATTTATTAAGATTATTTGAATACGGTGGTTTTCCACCAGAAGCTAATTACCTATTCTTAGGTGATTACGTTGATAGAGGAAAACAATCATTAGAAACAATTTGTTTACTATTGGCTTACAAGATCAAATACCCAGAAAACTTTTTCATTCTAAGAGGAAATCACGAGTGTGCTTCCATCAACAGAATTTATGGTTTCTATGATGAATGTAAAAGAAGATACAACATCAAACTATGGAAGACATTCACTGATTGTTTCAATTGTTTACCAATTGCTGCTGTCATTGATGAAAAGATTTTCTGTATGCATGGTGGTTTATCTCCAGATCTAAACCAAATGGAACAAATAAGAAAGGTTATGAGACCAACCGATGTCCCAGACGTTGGTTTACTTTGTGATCTATTATGGAGTGATCCAGAAAAGGACATTGTAGGATGGTCTGAAAACGATAGAGGTGTTTCTTTCACTTTCGGACCAGATATAGTATCAAGATTCTTACAAAAGCACGACTTAGAATTAATTTGTAGAGCGCATCAAGTTGTAGAAGATGGATACGAATTCTTCAGTAAGAGACAACTAGTCACATTATTCAGTGCACCAAACTATTGTGGTGAATTCGACAATGCCGGTGCTATGATGAGTGTTGATCAAAGTCTTTTATGTTCTTTCCAGATCTTAAAGCCAGCTCCAAAAATGGCCAAGAACGGTGCTCAAAAGAAGAAGAAATAAATTTCGTGATTACCAAAACCCCCCTCCATTTATGACCTTTTGATTGTTCATACTTTATATGAGATTTGCTTTCTTATGTTTTTTCTACATATTTAACAATAAAAAGAAGAAAGAGATTACGAATTTTGGTTGAGTACTCATCATCTGGATATTAAAAACCCATCTTTACTTGAAACAACCCCCTTTTTCAAAAATAAAAATAATAAATTGAAACAGAGTTTAAATCTCTTGTGAGATACCTGTTTTCATAATGTAGTTACATTTTTAAAACGGCTATTTGAATCACACTTTGTCTTTTGAGATGACTTGAAAGTGATCAGTCTATCAAACGATACAGATGACGGCAATAGTGGCTGAAACGTGTAATGAAAAAATAAAATGGAACCACATTTTAATCATATATCTGATTATTTATGAATATATAAAACATCCTTTAATCATATATTATGTACTAAGAATTCTCCAAGATCTTCAGTAATGACAATCCCTTGAACTATGTCTCTTTAGGGGTAATTTAAATTGTTCGGGTAAGTTAAAAAAATTTTTTTTTTCATACTTTTTGTGCGTGTTTGCCTTAGATCAAAACAAGTAAATAAAGTTAGATGCTATTTATAAATGAATTGTTTTGAAGAAGAAAAACAAACCAAAAAAACAAGTTTCTATCGTTTTATTTAGATACTGTACTTAACCAACACAAGGAGTTATTAAGGGGAGTTTTATTTCTTCAAATCTATAGAAAACATATTCAAAAAACAATGAAACTGAACATATTATTTGGTGTTGTAATCGCTAATCTACTAACTCTAATAAAGGCACACACGGTTCTATTGCCAGCTCGTGGAAGAAGATGTTTTTTTGAAAACTTAAGCGAAGGTGATCAATTCTCCATTTCTTTCCAATACGGTGATAGATCTCTATCCGCCACTGAGCAGTTGAATGGTGATTTTATAATCTACGGACCAAGAGATGAAATTGTGAGTGAATTATACGAATCACAACATGGTGAAGTTACCATCAATGCCAAGTCAACAGGAAAATACAACTACTGTTTCTTGAATGAAAGAAGTGATATTGATACCAAGGATGTTACTTTTAATATCTACGGTATCATATATGTTGATTTAGACAATCCAGAAACTGATTCTTTAGACGCCTCAGTCAGACAACTAAGTAAATTAGTCCATGAAGTTAAAAATGAGCAAAGTTACTTAGTAATCAGAGAAAAAACACATAGAAATACTGCTGAATCTACCAATAGCAGAGTCAAATATTGGTCCATCTTCCAATTGGTTGTTGTTGTATTCAACTCCATCTTCCAAATTTACTACTTAAAGAGATTCTTTGAAGTCACATCATATGTATAGTTTGATTATATAGTTCCCAGTAACCCTACTTTGAAAGTTAAAATCTGTGATTTTATATGCTATTTCAAACCTTTGAATTGTTTGAACAAAATATAGTTTTGTTTCATAAAAAAATTTTCCGTTTTTTTGATTTCCTCAGTTATCGTTCTCTGTTTTCCCAATGTCGTCCTTTTTTCTATGAAAAGAAAAAAATTGAGCTGGAGACTAAATAGAGCAAACAACAAACATCAAAGAACCAACAGTTTCATATAATAAGTAAGTAGAATCATGGTGAACTTAGCATTTTCCAGTAATTTTGTCTCTGAAATCTACTCTTCTGAAAGTTCAGCTAGTAAGCTGCAGAAAAGACAAACAACGGCTCTATCATCATCAGCAGGATCATCTTTAGTTTCCTCTGTAAAAGCAACAGCCACACAAGCCAATGGATGTGTAGAATGCCCATCTGTTAGCTGTCCTGATTGTGGTGACAATTATTATTGTGTCAAAACTACCTTAACATGCACACAGTGTCCTATCACCTACTGTGTTAAAAAACAGACATTACCTTCTTCTTCTACCAGTACATCACATAAGTCAAATAAAGGTGCCATTGCAGGAGGTGTTGTTGGAGGTGTTATTGGTGGAGTTCTTATAATTTCTTTGATCATATACTATTTCCGTAGAAGTAAAAAGAGAAATGCTTATGAAAGAAGAAGTAAAAGCGCATCTACCGGACACCATAGTGATATATTTGACGAAGGTAAATCAGGTTCATATTACGAAACTGGAGGTAACGGATATCCAGATGATGACAATGAAATTGATGACTTGTTTGGCTTAGATGAATACGATAATAGCAGAAATAGAACTGGAAGTAACTACTTTGCTACCACTGGTGGTAACACTTTAAGATCTTCAAATATCGAAAAGGATGATGTATTAGGTGTGTTGCCATTAACACATGATGTTTTGGGTAAAAACAAAAGAAAAAGAAATGATGAAACAAGTTCTGTTTCAACTGGTAACGCCTCAAATGTTATTCCAGTAGGATACATTCCAGGTATTAAGAGTAATGGTTTAAGAGGTTTGAAACAAGGATCAAAGAAAAATATTCCTGACGAATTGAAATCGCATTATACACTAGGTAGCAGTATTTTGGGTGATATGAACGAGGATGATGTTGTTCCTCAGACAAAATTAGATACCTTGGCTGAAGAGCAAGAGTCTGTTTCAAACCAAACACCAAGTGGGCGTTACAATAAGGTTCCTTCAAGTACGGGTGACGGCTCAGAAAGTGATTACGGAGTACTAGTGACTCCGGCCCAAGAAGTGCATCAAACTGCACTAAGAGGGAAGGTGAGCTTGTTGAAAATTCCGGAAGGCAATGAACAACCAAGTCCTCAAAAGACTACGGAACCGTTAAGTGACGATGACGACGAAAGTATAGTTCTTGACATTGATGTTGAAAATCACTAGACAAAATGTAACTTTATATAACAATGAGTGTTAAATTCTGATCTAATTTTGATCTAACAAAAAAAACTGCTTTCCTATACACTGTTTCTATATAATAACTATTGTATGTTTTGTTATTGTCATATTAGCTCAAAACTTAGATAATAATATAAAAATATGTTAAAAAGAACAAAGCATAATTTTAAAGTTTTTTTGATTGCTTTTATGTTTACAGTTAACAACGTTTTATATTAATATTTTACATTGTAAACTATAATATCAGCAAACTTATTTAATTTTTTTTAAATTACTAAGTTCACATCAAACTTTTTATTTTTCAAATTAAACAATTATTATAATAAAGTATCTCATACACTTATACATATATGTCGTCTGCTTGGTATTAATTAAACCTCAGTATTCGCTGAACAGCCATTCGTTATCTCCGATAAACATTCTTTTTGTTCAAAAAATAAAAATCGGCGGAAAACAGACTTCCGATATTCTAAATACTGTCCAAGAAAAAAACGGCGGCTAATATTTTTCACGCACCCAAAAACTCACAAAAGTAGTCAAAATTTCCCAAAATGGATATTTTCTTACTAAAAAAAAGGGATATAATGATATCGTAATCATTTTTTTCGCGCACAAAGATGTAATTCCAGTGGCAAAAATTTTCATCATTTAAATCAGCACTTCGTTTTTGTTGATTTGCAACTAATTTTTCTGTTCATGAATATTATCACATTTGTTAAC
The DNA here is from genome assembly GCA_037102615.1 of Hanseniaspora uvarum. Classification (NCBI taxonomy): domain Eukaryota; kingdom Fungi; phylum Ascomycota; class Saccharomycetes; order Saccharomycodales; family Saccharomycodaceae; genus Hanseniaspora; species Hanseniaspora uvarum. Next base: position 492,219 of record BTGA01000009.1, on the reverse strand, counting down.
GTTGGTCAAATCATTGATTTGTCTACATTAGCATTTTCTATATAAAGAAGGGTTATGGAACAATAATCCAATAGAAAGATTTTTGTAAAGAATTCATTCTAAATCACCAAACAAAAAAATATATACACATATAACGAAATGCCTTTAACTTTTTCTGACATTGACAATAAAGCCATCAACACTATTAGATTATTAGCTGTTGATGCCGTTGCTGCTGCCAACTCTGGTCACCCAGGTGCTCCATTAGGTTTAGCTCCAGCTGCTCATGTTATCTTCAAAAACATGAAGTTCAACCCAAAGAACCCAGATTGGATCAACAGAGATAGATTCGTTTTATCTAACGGTCACGCTTGTGCCTTATTATATTCTGTTTTACATGTCACGGGTTACGAATCTGTTGGTATCGAAGACTTAAAGCAATTCAGACAATTAAACTCTAAGACTCCAGGTCACCCTGAATTCGAATTACCAGGTGTTGAAGTTACTACTGGTCCATTAGGTCAAGGTGTTTGTAACGCCGTTGGTTTAGCCATCGCTCAAGCTAACTTTGCTGCCACTTACAACAAACCAGGCTTTGAAATTTCTGACAACTACACCTATGCTATGTTAGGTGATGGTTGTTTACAAGAAGGTGTTTCTTCCGAAGCTTCTTCTTTAGCTGGTCACTTACAATTAGGTAACTTAATTGCCATTTACGATGATAACAAAATCACCATTGATGGTGCTACCAAAGTTTCTTTCACTGAAGATGTTGCCAAGAGATACGAAGCTTACGGTTGGGAAGTTATTGTTGTTAAGAACGGTGACAGTGATTTAGCTGCCATTGACGCCGCCATTGAACAAGCCAAGAAGACCACTAACAAGCCAACTTTGATTCAATTAGAAACCACTATTGGTTACGGTTCCTTAAACCAAGGTACTTCTGGTGTTCACGGTTCTCCACTGAAGGCTGACGATATCGCTCAAATCAAGGAAAAGTTTGGTTTCAATCCAAAAGAAAACTTTGCTGTTCCTCAAGAAGTTTATGATTTCTACAACAAGGAAGTTATTGTTCCAGGTGCTAAGGCCAACTCCGAATGGGACGCCTTATTCTCTAAATATCAATCTGAATTCTCCACTGAAGGTGCTGAAGTTGCTAGAAGATTAACTGGTGAATTACCAGCTGGTTGGGAAAAGTTATTACCAACTTATACTCCAGCCGACTCTGCTGTTGCTTCCAGAAAGTTATCTGAAATTGCCTTAGACTCTATCTTTGACAAGATTCCAGAATTAATTGGTGGTTCCGCTGATTTAACTCCATCTAACTTAACCAAATCCAAGGGTTCTACTGATTTCCAACCTGAAGCTACTGGCTTAGGTGATTACAAGGGTAGATACATCAGATACGGTGTCAGAGAACACGGTATGGGTGCTATCATGAACGGTATTGCCGCCTTCGGTGCTAACTTCAAGCCTTACGGTGGTACTTTCTTGAACTTCGTTTCATATGCTGCTGGTGCCGTCAGATTATCTGCTTTATCTGGTCACCCAGTCATTTGGGTTGCTACCCACGATTCTATTGGTTTAGGTGAAGATGGTCCAACCCATCAACCTATTGAAACTTTAGCCCACTTCAGAGCTCTACCAAACATCAACGTTTGGAGACCAGCTGATGGTAATGAAGTTGCTGCTGCTTACAAGATCGCTTTAGAAAGTAAGCACACCCCATCTATTATTGCTTTATCTAGACAAAACTTACCTCAATTAGAAGGCTCTACTGTTGAAAAGGCTGCCAAGGGTGGTTACGTTTTATCTGAAAACAAGGATGCCAAGATTACTATTGTTTCTACTGGTTCTGAAGTCGGTATCGTTGTTGATGCTGTTAAGAACTTGGCTTCTGCTGGTATTCCAGCCAGAGTTGTTTCTTTACCAGATTTCAACACTTTCGATAAACAATCCAAGGAATATAAATTAGAAGTCTTCCCAGACGGTGCTCCAGTCTTATCCGTTGAAGTCTTATCTACTTTCGGTTGGAACAAATATGCTCACGAATCCTTCGGTATTAACAGATTTGGTGCTTCCGGTAAGGGACCAGAAGTATACAAATACTTTGGTTTCACCCCAGAAGGTATTGCTCAAAAAGCCAAGACTGTTGTTGACTTCTACGAAGGTAGAGAAGTTAAGTCTATGTTAAACAAGGCTTTGTAAATGATTTCAAGGTAAATTATGAACAGTTAATGAATCTATATAAGAAAATATAATATTTTTTTTTTGTGTTAAACATATTATAAATGTATTAAGCTTAATAAAAATCTAATCATTATGCCCACATGATTAATGCATGTCAAATATATAAAGTTACCGACTTCTTATTTATTACAGAGCAGTAGTAAAGTTCAGATTTTCAAAAATTGCAGTCTCACTATTGAAGCTAGTGGTGGTTTTGATCTTCCAATCATCTTCAAAGTCAAAATATTCCCAAGCTTCTTGGGGTTTGCCGTTGACATCCGTACCAGCTTTGTTTTTATACCATTTGGATTCATTCACTTCAAATTTCCATCCTCTTAAATGAAGCTCTCTTGCACTCACAAATTGCTCAAATCTATCTTGGTAGTGGTAAAATATGAAGAATAAAGTTTCCAAAGAAAATTTGGTATTAATCTTACATGCAGCCAAAGAGCTGTATGTGTCCATTTGATTTAAGTTTCTGTACCAGTTGGTGGATCTGTCTTCAGTACCTTCCAAAAATGAGTTAGGTCCAAGTTTCAGCATTCCATGTTTGACGTTTTCTGGTTCAACTATTATAGGCAAAGCTTCTGGGTTCAAATTTGACACAAAGATGTTGTCAGCAAACTGATGTGACACTTGAGAAAAGAATATGGATATAGGATGCTGTTTGGAAAGTGGATCTTTATCACCTACTCTTTTGAAATCCGAATCTAAGCAATCTGGAGTATTCAAAAGTGAGTACAACAGCTTTTCTATCAAGTCAGCATCCATGGTATAGTCAAATTTTGTTTGTAGTCTTTTGTCTAATAGTTTTTGGATACCAAAACTCAAATCAGTTTCTTTGGCAAACTTAGACTCTTGATTTTCCTTTAATGCTTCTTTATCCTTTTTAATTTTGTTCAAAGTCTCTTTATATTCAGTTTCACCGTTTTCACTAGCAATTATGAATTTTGTTCCTGATTCTGATATTTTTACATTTTTATCATCAATATCAACAGTTGGTAATTTGTTTGTAAAAGCTTTATTGAGAGGGTCATTTACAGTAACATTGGTTGGGTCATTGATTTGAAGAGAATTTTCTGATCTAATAGTTCTGGAGCTTATTTGGATATTTTCCACAGATGTTTTGTCTATATTGTTGGTAGTAGTTAAATTCACGATTTGAGTTGTTTGAGTAGCAGATGGTGTTATTGATTTATTAATGGTTACTTCCTTCTTTATACTTGTAGATTTTTTAGGAGTGCCTTCAATACTAACTGATGATTCTTTTGTTATAGCACCAGTAGATAAGTTAGCTGTTGTATCCATTTCTCCAAATTCATTAACTTGAACCTCGCAGCCCAAGTCTTCAAAAATGGTATCATATTCGATAAAGTCAGGATCATCCATGTTATTGTCAACATAATATTGAATATCATCTTTGATTTCTTCAACATCAGCTACATCCAATCCATCAGTATTCACTAATTTTAAAACATTTTCCAAATTAACAATGTTGAACAAATGTCTTTCTAACAAATGTTCTGTATGCATGTCATCATTGCCATGCTCAATTTCCCCTTCAAGCATTTCTTTTTGTTTGTTCAATTCATCAATACACTCTTGTAGAAATTCAACCAACTTGTATTTTTTCAAATCTTTAGGATGTATGGCCATATCAGGATTTGCTAAGGCTTGAGTACTGAACTTTTTGAGTTTGACCATTTTTTCAACACTCTTGGCTATTTCCATCCTGTATTCAATATTTTTTCTAGCATCTGCAAGCAGATCTTCTCTATCTTTGACGTCTTCTTTGGATAACCATGTCTTGATTTGTTCTCTTTGTTTTTGCAGTTTTTTAATTTGTTTATTAATATCTAATTCAAGTTTTTCTCTATAGGCATGGTTAGTAGGGTCTGTTTGTTCAAATATCTGGTTGACCTGATCAAAGTCTTGAATTCCTTCACGAACTTTTTTCAAGAACTTATCAATTTCTTGATACAATTTCCTTTGAGACGAAGACATTAAGTTAATAGACTCTTAGTTGTTTGGTTGCTATACACATCAACAACAAGTACAGCTGAAAACATTTCAAAGGAAAATTTTTTTTTTTTTTTTTTTTCAAAACCAGAAAAAAAATGTACCTTGGAGAAGGGTTTTCATCATTACGAGTTAAATTCCCAAAACGAGTACGCTTTTGGTAATATAGAAAATCAGTCGGGTAAGAACATATTGAAAAAAAATTTGTTTAATCAAATAAAGAAATCAAAGGTAATAATCGTATAAGTTATGGGCTAAAAATGTTAGTGTTTTGGCTAATATCTTATTAGTTTATACCTTATAGTAAGTTATTTATATACTTAAATGATTGATTAGGGGAAAAAGTTCAAGATGAGTTTTTGGTTTTATATAAACAAAGAAAAAAAGAACAATGCTTCTGATTATTTATAAAGCTAATCAAAGCTGCCTTTATTGTTGTACCTCAAGTTCATACTAAATGACAGCAAATTCTCTTTTATTTAAAAGGTTTGACAGGTATTTCAGTAATTAATATTGAATAATATCTCGGATATAAGCCTGGAAACATCAAGACCAAATAACGTCATTATCCATATTACAGCAGCAATTTTCAAATTTTGACATTTTTTAGAGACATAAAACGCTAATTCAAAAATGTCTCAGACAGTTTTTTGAAATAAAAATATGTCTGTGCCCTATTTAGTATAGTTTTGTTTATCGCTTTACAAGGTGCCTTTTTTTGAGATTTACTAGTAAAAATATAAAATTTAGCCTGAAAATTTGAAAAATCCCGACGTTTTTTTTTTTTTTGTTGAGTCACTAGAACTCTCGCCTATTTTCGCCGAAATACATTTTCGTGGCCTCAGAATGAAATACATTTAAGGATATATGATAAACAAAAAATATGCTCGTGTTTGAGTCATTATACCAAGCAAATCCAGTGATTGTTATTTTAAAAAAAAAAAAAAAATTGTTCACTTAAGGCACATATATAAGTCAGCTGTTCAATATAGTGAAATATTAAATAAGGAAGAAGATATAGAAATACAAATAATAGTAACAAAACAATAACCAGTAACAAAACAATTAGATACAATGACTTCTGAAGTTTCCACTTTTAATCAATACATCCAACTTTTGGATAATCCTACATTATCCGTTTTACCAAACGATTTTATCAGATCTGAAAAAATCACAATCAAACAATTGCTAAACCATATCCCGGAATTAAAAATCAAATATAACAATGATTACAACCAAGTTACCATTGCTTTATTAGCTATATGGTCCACTTTAATTTATAGACTATCAGGAGACGACGATATTTTGATTTATTTAGACCTTGATGATGGTTCTGAAATGCAAGGTGTTTTGAGATTTAATATCTCTCCAGAGTGGACTTTTGAACATTTGTGTTCTACAATTTCTCAAAAACTTGAATATTTAAAAACAAACAACTTGGATTATTATTCTGGATTTGATGAAATATCTGAGCATTTACAAAAGGAAAATGATTTGGAAAACGCTCCGCAACTATTCAGAATTGCCTTTTCTACCAATTCTGAACCAGTCAGCTTAAACAAATTCGAACATTCTCCATTTGATGTTTGCTTAAATTTCGATATAAAACAAGATTACCTAACAATTGCCTTCAACGGTGAATTGTTTGAAAACTCAAGAATGGTTTCATTATCTGAACAAATTTATAGATTCATTAGTTTAGTTGAACCAAACACTGTTATAACACACTTATCTTTATTGACTGAGTCATCTGAAAATATTATACCAAATCCAACAATCAATTTAGGTTGGACCAACTTTAGAGGTGCTATTCATGATATATTCCAAGAAAATACTGCCAAACATCCTGATAGAACTTTAGTTGTTGAAACTCCAGTATCTGATGAAGAAAGCAGAATATTTACCTACCAAGATATAAACAGAGCCAGTAACATAGTTGCCCACAAGCTTATTGCTGATGGAATTACCAAAGGTGATGTTGTTATGATTTATAGTAGTAGAGGTGTTGATTTAATGATATCTGTTTTCGGTGTTTTAAAAGCTGGAGCCACTTTTTCTGTTATAGATCCTGCTTACCCACCAGAAAGACAAACTGTTTATTTACAAGTTGCCAAACCAAGAGGTTTAATTGTTATTAAATCTGCTGGTTTATTAGATAGCTATGTTGAGAATTACATAAACGAAAACTTGGATTTAAAAACCAGAGTTGATCAAATAGCAGTTATTTCAGGTCACACTTTGCAAACATCCCCTGAATCTTTATTAGCCTACGAAACTAAAAAGGATACACCAACTGGTGTTGTTGTTGGTCCAGATTCTAATCCTACATTAGCTTTCACATCTGGTTCTGAAGGTTTACCAAAGGGAGTCTTGGGACGTCACTTTTCATTGGCTTATTACTTTGACTGGATGTCTAAGCAATTCAATTTAAGTCAAGATGATAAATTCACTATGCTTTCTGGTATTGCTCATGATCCAATCCAAAGAGATATGTTTACTCCTGTATTTTTAGGAGCTCAATTGCTGGTTCCAACTGCTGATGACATCGGTACACCTGGTAGATTAGCCGAATGGATGTCTAAGTATGGTGCTTCTGTTACTCATTTAACTCCTGCCACTGGTCAGCTATTAGCTGCTGGTGCCACCTCCAAGATTCCATCTTTACATCATGCATTCTTTGTCGGTGATATTTTAACTAAAAGAGATTGTTTAAGATTACAGTCTTTGGCTGAAAATGTTAACATTGTTAATATGTATGGAACTACTGAAACCCAAAGAGCTGTATCATTTTTTGAAATTCCTTCAAAGAACTCTGGAGGAGATGTATTTTTGGAAAAAGCCAAGAATGTCATGCCTGCAGGTAAGGGTATGTTCAATGTTCAACTATTAGTTGTTAACAGACATGACAGAACTCAAATGTGTGGAATTGGTGAAGTTGGTGAAATTTACGTTAGAGCTGGTGGTTTAGCTGAATGCTACAGAGGCTTACCAGAAACCAACAAAGAAAAATTCTTGGACAATTGGTTTGTTGAAAAAAACCACTGGGACAGCATTGACTACAAGGCTGATGATTGGTTAGGTGTTAGAGATAGAATGTATAGAACTGGTGATTTAGGTCGTTACTTACCTGACGGTAACACTGAATGTTGTGGTAGAGCTGATGATCAAGTAAAGATTAGAGGTTTCAGAATTGAACTAGGTGAAATTGATACCAACATTTCTCAATTCCCAATTGTAAGAGAAAACATCACTTTAGTGAGAAAAAACTTGGCAGGCGAACCAACTTTGATTACTTTTATGGTCCCAAGATATGATCAAGCAGAAGATTTAAAGAAGTATCATACTCCATTAAAAGAAGGATCTGCTATTGAAGATGTGCATGTCAAGGCTATGATTGAATACTACAAACTAGAAAAGGCATTGAAAGAATTTTTAAAGAAAAAATTAGCTAGTTATGCTATACCATCCATTGTTATTGTTTTACCAAAGTTACCATTAAATCCAAATGGTAAAGTTGATAAGCCAAAGTTACAATATCCAACTGCTAAACAATTAACTTTAGTTTCTGAAAATGTTGCTGTTGAACTTGATGAATCTAAATTTACTGTTGATGAGTTAAAGGTTTTGAATTTATGGACATCTATTTTACCTAACAAACCTGTTGATGTCAGTCCATCTGATACTTTCTTTGATTTAGGTGGTCATTCTATCTTGGCAACCAAAATGATTTTCCAATTGAGAAAAGAATTTGGTGTTGATGTTCCATTGGGTACTATATTCAAGCATCCATCTATTTCTGCATTTTCTCAATTTGTCTTTAATACTGAAACAACAACAAATGATGTTGTAGCTGATTATGCTGGGGATGCTAAAACTATTAGTAAAGATTTGCTGGCTGATTCATATGCTGCTCCAGCTCAGCAATTTGTCAAGGGTGCCAAAATCAATGTTTTTGTCACCGGTGTTACTGGTTTCCTAGGTTCTTATATCTTGAGAGATTTATTAGTTAGAAAAGATATCGATGTTACAGTTTATGCTCATGTAAGAGCCAATGATGAAGCTTCTGGATTAGAAAGATTGAAAAAGGCTGGTATAACTTATGGTATCTGGTCTGATGATTTTGTATCCAAGATCAAGGTTGTTTTAGGAGACTTGTCCAAACCACAGTTTGGATTTGATGATACCAAATGGAATCAACTATCCAATGAAATTGATACTATTATACACAATGGTGCTTTGGTTCACTGGGTTTTCCCATACTCTAAGTTAAGAGATGCCAATGTTATTTCTTCAGTCAATGTTTTGAACTTGTGTTCCACTGGAAAGCCAAAGTACTTTAACTTTGTATCTTCAACATCTACCGTTGACACTGACCACTTCTTTAATTTGAATGGAGCTATTAGTGAAGACGACAACCTTGACGGCTCAAGTAAGGGCCTAACCGGTGGTTATGGTCAATCTAAATGGGCTGCTGAATACATTATCAGACAAGCTGGTCAAAGAGGATTAAGAGGTAGTATTATCAGACCAGGTTATGTTACTGGTGCTTCTTGGAACGGTTCTTCCAACACTGATGATTTCTTGTTGAGATTTTTGAAGGGATGTGTTCAGTTGAAATCTATTCCTGATATTTCTAATGAGGTTAACATGGTGCCTGTAGACCATGTTGCCAGAGTTTGTGTTGCTTCAGCCATTCATCCATTTGCTGATGCTTATAAAGTTGTTCATGTTACAGCCCATCCAAGAATTGAGTTTAAATCTTATTTGAATGAATTGAGCAAGTTTAATTACGATGTCAAGATTGAATCTTATGATCAATGGAAAAAGAATTTGGAGGAAAGTGTAGTCGTTAAAGGCGAAGACAATGCATTATATCCGTTGTTGGCAATGTGCTTGGATGGTTTACCTGAAAACACAAGAGCTCCAAATTTGAACGATTCTAATACTGTCGAAATTTTGAAAAAAGATGCTGAATGGAATGGTTATGATTTATCTACCTTGAAGATGGGAGCTACTTCCGAGCAAATAGATATTTACATTGCTTTCTTAGTTAAAGTTGGATTTTTACCAGCTGTTGATGCATCTGTTAAACTGCCAGAAGTTGAATTGACTCAGCAACAAATTGATTTGGTTGCTTCTGGTGCTGGTGCCAGAGGATCAAGTGCTAAGTAAAATTGAAAAAAAATTAATAAATAAATTGTTTCATTTTGAGTGCATATATAGCTTTATTATTATTTTTAAAATGAATAATTAACATTGTTTTTATTTTATGTAAATGATTTAATGCTAATGTCAAATATATATAAAAATTACGTTTTAAAACGAATGAAGAAAACTTTCGACATCTTGTAATGTTCTAATAACAAAAGTTTGTATTGGAATCAGTACTATTTGCAACCCTGCTTTTAAGTAGTGTGAAATTATATCGTCCACCATCTTTTTGTGCTCATCAGACAAAGCAGCCAAAAAGTAATTTTTATAAATACGCTTTATGGTCAATTCTATATCACCATGTTTGTTCATATATTCATAGAGAAGTGGAATGTCATCATTGATTAATTTCACCACTGTTCTGTTGTATACGTATATGGATATAATGATCAAATGGAAGGTTATGTACAATTTCCAAAACGTTTTTATCTTTTTCATATTAAAATATATTAATAATATACTGGTCAAAATTCGAAAATTCATAAAATGTTGAGCAATGTATTTCATAGCTGGCATTATTACAGGCATGTAAGTACTTACATGGTCATAAACTTGATCCAGAAACTGCTTGGTTGCATTGTTGAATTGTTCATTTATAAATTCTGAGTTATTCCCAAAATTTGTCTGAGTATATTGACCGTACTCCATTTTTATAATGTTTTGATCTTTGGGTTATTATAAAAGTTTATTTTATTCATAATTCGAAATGAATGAACAATTTAATATACCAAAAGAAAAGCCAATGGAAAAAAAAAAAAAAAACACACCTAATATAAGCTATTTTCAGTACAAAAAATAGTCAAACTTGTTGAAAATGACTGACATTTCAGATATTACTTCGGCATCCACCATCATTGGTATCTCAAAATATAGCCTATGAGACTTAAAGTAGTTTAAACTTTGAATCAAGGTTGCCAGATTGCGGTGATTCCTTATTTCAGTTGATGTTATATCCGCTTCCAATTTGATGAACTATATCAACAACAATTCGTCAGAATTCACGTGCTTGAAGCATACCCGAAGGCATTCTACCACTATCGGACCACCATTAATATATATATTCAAATGCCGTTGCCGTTACCCTGCCAACCAAAATACGTGTGTTATTCTCAGAAGAGCATTGATGATGTAATAATCAATGGCTGAAAAGCACATATTATTTTTTTGAGGGCGCATAATATTCGTACATGGATCGCGTAAACCTACTTAAGGTGTAATGGCTTTTGTCTCGTAATTATTGATATTTAAATCAATGGTGATAAAAGATATCATAATCCTTACAATTAAAACTCAAAGAAAGTTTGTTAAAACCCAGATTTGAGAATTAACAAACATGTCAGGTGGAAGAAACAGATCGTCAAGGGCGGCAGCCAATAAAGTTATTTCTTACACTGTATTATCCTCGAGTGATGACGAATCATCACAATTAGAACCAAAAACTAAGAAGAGAAATACCAGACAGAGCTCAAGATTGAATGCTAAAAAAAAAGTTAAGGAAGATTCTGAAGAGGAAGACGATTTTATTATCACTAAAGAAGACTTGAAAATATTGAAAGAAGATTCTGAAGACGATTTTATAGTATTATCTGAGTTAACCAAAAGAGACAATGACTCCAAAGATATACAAGAAATATCCAGTGATATCGATGATCTTGGTGGTGGATTTTTAGAAGAGGATAAGAAGAAAAAGAAGCCAGCCAAAAAGCCAGCTGCTAAAAAGACAAGAAAGAAGGGTGCTGCTAAGAAAGAAATGGAGGAATACGATGATGAACAAAAAACTAAAAAGCCAAAGAAACCTAGAAAACAAATTGATTATCACTTAAGAACCACTACAAAATTATTTGAGAATCATCCACATTTAATACCTATTTTTGATGACTTAAATAATAAGCCAAAACATACTCCAACTCAAGCACCGCAACCAAAGCTAATGCCAACTCAATTACTACCTTTCCAATTGGAAGGTCTTCATTGGATGAAGTCTAGAACATGTGGTATTTTAGCAGATGAAATGGGGCTGGGTAAGACAATCCAATCTATTGGTTTGATCATCAGTGACCAAGATGAAGTAGCAGACCCTGATAACATCAGTGATAAAGACAGAAAAACCACATTAGTGGTTGCTCCAACAGTTGCTTTAATGCAATGGAAGGATGAAATCGAAAAACATACCAACAATCATTTGAAGACATTTTTGTTTTATGGACCTCAAAGAAACAAAATTGCAGAAAAGTTAACAAATGATGAATTAAAAACCGTATTTAACAAGTATGACGTTGTTTTGACTACTTATTCCGTTTTAGAAAGTTGTTATCGTCGTGAAAAGTATGGTATTCAAAGAAAGAAAGGTAAGTATTTTGAAAAGTCATTGCTGCACAATTTCAGCTGGCATAGAGTCATTTTAGATGAAGCACATAACATCAAAGATAGAAATAGTAATACTTCAAAGTCTGCTGCTGCTTTGGACACATATGAAAGATGGTGCTTAACAGGTACAGCCATTCAAAACAGAATTGGGGAACTGTATTCTCTAATCAGATTCTTAGGTATAGAGCCTTTCCAAACATATTATTGCACAAAGTGTGACTGTAACTCACCTCATTGGCAGTTTTCAGATAACATGCATTGTGACAAGTGTACTCATGTCATTATGCAACATACCAACTTTTTCAATCACTTTATGTTGAAGAACATTTTGAAGTATGGTATTGAAGGTAAAGGGCAAGAATCATTTGACAATATGCAAGCTTTGTTGAAACATATTATGTTAAGAAGAACACAAGTAGAAAGAGCTGATGATTTGGGTTTGCCACCTAAAATTGTTACCATTAGAAGAGATTTTTTCAATCCAGAAGAGAAAGACTTGTATAGTAGTTTGTATTCAGATATCAAAAGGACTTTTTCTACTTATGTTGAAGACGGTGTTGTATTGAACAATTACGCAAACATTTTTACTTTATTGACTAGAATGAGACAATTAGCTGATCATCCAGATTTGGTTTTACATAAGCTAAGAAAAGTCAATGATGCAAATGTGTTGGTTTGTCAGCTTTGTGATGATAAAGCTGAGGACCCTATAGAATCTAGATGTCATCACAAATTTTGTAGATTATGTGTTAAAGAATACATTGATAGCAGCTTGGACAACACACAACCATCATGCCCAGTGTGTCACATTGACTTATCTATAGATTTACAACAGCCTTCAATAATAATTGATGATGAAGAAAATGAACAAGAAATGATGAACCAAATGATTTCTTATAAAAAAAAGAAAAGTATTGTTAACAACATCAAGCTAGACGGTACATGGAAATCATCAACCAAGATTGAAGCTTTGGTCGAGGAACTTTATAAGCAAAGAGCTGAAGATTCTTCTCAAAAATCTATTGTGTTTTCCCAATTCACCAATATGTTGGATTTGGTAGAATGGAGATTGAAAAAAGCTGGATTCAAAACAGCCAAATTGTCAGGTAATATGACACCTATGCAAAGAGATCAAACAATCAAATATTTCATGGAAAACGCAAATGTTGAAGTCTTTTTGGTATCTTTGAAAGCAGGTGGTGTAGGTATCAATTTAACAGCAGCATCAACTGTATTTTTGTTAGACCCATGGTGGAATCCATCATTGGCTGCCCAATCAGGTGGTAGAATTTTAAGAATTGGTCAAAAAAGACCTGTTAAGATTATTCACATGTGTATAGAAGACAGTATTGAGTCTAAAATCATTGAACTGCAGGAGAAAAAAGCAAATATGATTAATGCTGTTATCAATCAAGATCAAGCATCGATCAATAGATTGACTCCTGCTGATTTACAGTTCTTGTTCAGTAATTAGATTTACTAAAACTTGTATATAGTTCGTTATAAAGTAGTTATGAGTATATCGGATATAACCTTTTCAATTACCTTAAAAATCACTGTATATTCCTCCCCTTAAGTCGTTACAAATTGTTCACCTCGGAATAACAAACTTTGTGGTATTTTTTTTCAAATAAATTGATCAAGCTTCCGAAAACATATGTCGAGTAATCACATTAGTTGTGTAATAAGAACACAGTAAGAAACGCCAAAAGAAGCCATTCGTTTTACTTTTTTTGTGTTGTTAATCAATAGTTAATTGATCTTTGTTTTGCTAATATCCTCAACATAATAATCACTGATTTGTATTATGGTTAAAGAAACTGAATATTATGATCTTTTGTGCGTGGAAGTAACAGCCACTGATGAACAAATCAAAAAAGCTTACAGAAAACAAGCTTTGAAGTACCATCCTGATAGACCAACAGGTGATACCGAAAAATTTAAAGAGCTGTCAAAAGCTTTTCAAATTTTATCCGATTCTAACACAAGATACATTTATGATACCTACGGTAAAGAAGGAAATCCACCAGAAAAAGAATCAGTAGATGCTACTGAGTTCTTTGATTCCATATTTGGTGGTGGGGCTTTCAAAAACTTTTTGGGTGATATCAACTTTTTTGGTGACATGCCAGATGATTTAACTATGGATGGAACCGTAAAGACAGGTGATTCCACTGATGTATTGCATAAAAATGAAAGCAGCGAAAACGGAGATGAACATAATACTGTTTCTACAGCCGGTGACATGTCTCACTTAAGTAATCAAGAAATTAAAAAATTAAAAAGAGAACAGAAGGAAAAGATGAGACAACAAATGAGAGAAATGCAAGAGAAGAAAGATGAAGCTACAAAGAAACAAATAGCCGAGATGACTACTTATTTGAATACTTTGATTGATGACTACTTTTTATACCAAAGACAAAATCGTATGGAAGATTACAATAAGAAAATACAGAAAGAAGCTGATTTGCTAAAAGTTGAATCATTTGGTTTGGAGTTAGTTCACTTGATTGGATCCATTTATACTACAAAAGCTGAAAGTTTCATGAAAGCTAACAAGACTTTTGGGTTGTCCAAGGTTGTCACAGGATTTAAAGACAAAAAAGAAACAACCAAAAGTGCTTATGGAATTTTGTCATCTGCTTTAGAGCTTAACAAACTTGCTAATTCCTCAATGGGAGACCTGAATTCTGAAGAAGAAATATCTCCTGAGAAACAAGCTGAAATGGAAGAAAAGTTGATGCCTAAAGTTTTGAAGACAATGTGGCTAATGACCAAGTTTGAAAGCAGTAGAAAGGTTAAAAAGACTTGTGAAAATGTACTAAAAGATTCAGAAAAGTCTAAAAAGGAAAGAATAGAAAGAGCCAAGGTCATGTTATCTATAGGTAAAATATTCAAACAAACAACTAGAACTAAGGAAGAACAAGAAGAATCTCAAATGTTTGAGGATATGATTGCCAAAGCCAAGGTCAAATAGTTTTAAATACATATATATAATTCTTAATTTACATATTGTTATTCACTAGATACTAGAATCATATAGTTTTCTGTATGCTTTGCTGAAAGCTTACCAGCCATAGGGGCTAACAAGTTATGTTCGGATTTAAAAAAATTTGTTCACGTATATAATACAGCCTAGATGGGTTTTTTTTCATACAATTCAATAAACATAATTGCCGTTTCGTTATTATTCACTCTGTTAAAGGGATTGGCAAATACTTCTTAGAAAATATACATGAATCATGTCTTGATAACCAAGAACTGAGTCCTAAGTTACTGTAGCTTTGAATAATTATTGGTTGTTAAAATAAAAATTCTCTTTTTTTCTTTTTCTTTTCTGAAATCACTCAATAGACACGACTTTCTAAAATCAAATTAAGAAAATAAAAAGGTTTGTTCAAAAGTACATACAAGAACCATGGCTGATTTCAAGACTATTTTCAAAAGATTTACCAACATTTTATTGGTATTATCTATCTTATTGAGAATATATATACACACATACCCTTCATTGACACCAGAATTATGTTCTTGGGATGATAAACAACAAAATCACTTGAGTGAAAAAATAACAGACATATTTAGAATTGAAAAATCTCCAAATTTTAAAACTGTTGCTGAAAAGTTAAATATCAAGTATTTGAAGACATACCTTACTGATGTTTATGAAACTATGTTAAACAAAAAGAGCGCAGAATCTAAAACAATTCATAACAAATATAAAAATCCTAGATTTTTATTATTTGGGGATCCACAAATAAAGGGAAATTGGAAGAATACTCCAATACTAAAGAAATTAGATACGTTTGGAAATGACTACTATTTGGGTCATATATTTAACACAATGTTTAAAAGACTGAAACCTGACTTTTCTATTGTCATGGGAGACTTATTTTCCTCTCAATGGATATCAGATGATGAATTTTATAATAGAACTGCAAGATACATTAAAAGAGTCTTTCCAGGTGCCATGCCATTGAATGTGGAAAGAATTGAAGAACTAAAAAAAAACAATCCTGCTGATGATGGTATCAATTACAAAACTAATTGGGTAAAATTTGCCGATAAGACTATACACGCAATAAACAACGACAAGGAAAGCTTGAACTTTGATATGGGAGACGATGTCTACAGATGGACAGATAAGGATTCTTGTATGTTTATAAACATGACTGGTAACCATGATATTGGATATTCAGGAGATATAACCTACCAGCACATGTCAAGATTTACAGACATGTTTGGAAAGGACAACTTTGTATTGCATTACAACAGAGGCAAGCCTAACAGCTATAGAATTGTCAATTTAAATAGTATGCTGATAGAAGGACCAGGTTTAGAAGAGGAGCTTGTACAAACTACTTGGGAATTTTTGTATCAACTTTTTGAAGAAAAGTTTGAAGGTACCACTGTATTGTTGCAACATATTCCAATGTATAAACCAAATGGACTATGTGTGGATGGACCAGATACTAGATTTTATCCTTTAGACTATGAAAAAGAAACATACAAGCAAGGATTGATGAGATCTCAAAATCACTTGTCAATGGAAACCACTGATAAAATAATGAATTTACTGTTTCATAATGGGAAACCTGGTATTATTTTAACAGGTCACGATCACTACGGCTGTGATGTCATTTACAATAGATACTCATCCAAAATGAAAGATAATGCTCAAGGATTGGCCATTTCACACTGGAAAGCGTCATATAAAGTTGACAGTAAAAGCAACAACAAGCAGTTCACAGGAGAAGTTGTTCAAGAAATTACCGTGAGATCAATGATGGGTGACTTTGACGGTGCTACTGGTTTGCTAGAAATGAAGTTCAATCACAATTACGACAGCTTTGACTTTGTCTATAAAGAATGTGTATTTGCTGTTCAACACGTTTGGTGGATTACAATGGTTACCAACATCCTCGTCATATTACTAATAAGTATTAGAACTCTATTTTTCTAACCATTTATCCATAAACTATATAAAATTTTTCATACATTTACTAAGTGATCAAATAATTCATTTATAAAACGTGTTTAAAGGGAGGGGCCACCTTTTTTTTTTTTTTTCAAAGGCATTTTGTCTTCTGTTTAGATTTTAGAACGAGGGGAAAAAGTTAAGCAGAAATGTTATTAATTTAGCAGCGTTTCCTAGTGGGGGGGGGGTTTTACACAGACTGTAGTTTCAGCATAATATCCAAAGATAGAACGAAAGTGTGAAGAAACCAAACTATTCAAATCAATGTCAGGCGATAAAACCAGGCCTTCTGGGTTCTTAAACAAGTTTTTTAATAAAAAAAATCAGAATGCTTCTGATATTAAGAGCGATGCAGAAGCTGACAATAAAGCTAAGTCACAAGTTGTTTTTGAATTACTTGAATTATATGAAACATACAGTAATAACTATTCTTATTTCAAATCCATATGTTTGCAGCAAGAAGATTTTAACGATAAACCCGTAATTCAAGGGGTTCAAGGGTTGAAAAATTTGGTCACTGAATTACGCTTTGAACTACACCAATTGAACAATAAATATCCTTATTTAGTAGTCGTCAATGATCCTGACCATATAAATAATGATAAAATTAAAGTCTTCAACTCTTTGTATTTAATCATAAAGAAGTCTGAAAATGTATTGCAATATGTCAAAGAGCAAAATCTAGCAAGCAATGGACTTCCAGAATCTTCAGACATTTCATTGTCTGAAACCCCTACAAATCAAAGTCCGTCTTTATCTAGAAGAAAAAGCAGTTCAAACATGCTCTTACAAGCTGGAAACACATCATCTGTTCAACAAAACAAAATGTTTAAAAAACGAGTAATGAGAACAATGAGAGATCACAGTCATGAACACAGAGCCAATTCTGCTTTGAACGTTTCTGATACGGCTGAATCTAAAGTGCCAACTTACGTGGAGCAAAAGAAATTTGAACGTCAAAGAGAGGAACAAAAAGCCCAAAAATTAAAAAATATTAACAACAAAAGCTATAGCAACACCAGCAGAGGATCTAATGCAAGTGGAAAGTACAAAAAACAATCATCAAATACACCAACAAAGATTAGAAATGCAAGCGGTGATGATGGCCAATTAATAGATATAACGGACAATACAAGTAAAATGGATTTGGTTGATGATAATGAAGCAAACACAAATGATCCTTTTGAAGATTTTGATGCTGATTTTGCGCAACCAAAAGTCACCAAACCAGCAAAAATCATTACTCCACCAGCAAGAAGAAGTTTTGAGGGGAAACCAGTCAATGTTTCTTTACAAGCAGCAACATTGGCTGCAGTAAGCAACAACCAAAAGCAAAGACAAAGTGGAAATGTTCCTACAAATCAACCGACCAGAGCTAAGCAACCAATCAAGCCAACAAGTAGTAAGAAAATACCAATTTTGGAAAATTCAGGCCCAGCTGGGAACAAAACTAATACCTCCAATGGTGAAAATTCAAAAAAAACAGATAAAGATTTGCTTGAAGATGAGATATTAAGACAAACACCAGAAGTTGATTATAAAGTAGGAAAGCAAATTTTTCAAGAAATTTTAGTTGCTAGGTCTAACCAAAGACCTTTGGAATGGGATGATATCATTGGTTTAGACAACTGTAAGAGTCAACTAAAAGAAACAATTGTGTTTCCATTCCTAAGACCAGATTTATTTTCTGGGTTGAGAGAACCTATTAATGGATTACTTTTATATGGTCCACCGGGAACAGGTAAAACAATGTTGGCTAAATGTGTAGCTTATCAAACTGATTCCACTTTTTTCAATGTTAGTGTAAGTTCAATAACTTCGAAGTTTTTAGGTGAAAGTGAAAAGTTGGTTAGATCAGTGTTCACCTTAGCATCGAAGTTATCACCTAGTATTATTTTTATAGATGAAATAGATTCCTTATTGGGATCTCGTGGAGGAGGAGATGACGATGGTGGAGATGATGGTGGTGCAGCAGGAGAAAGTTCAAGAAGATTCAAGAATGAGTTTTTAACTCAGTGGTCCAATATCAACTATACTATGAAGGAAGATGGTACTTACAACAGAGTATTGGTTTTGGGATGTACCAACTTACCATGGGTAATTGATGATGCAGCAAGAAGAAGATTCCAAAAAAGAATTTACTGCCCATTGCCTAATGAGGCTGATAGAATCAAGTTAATAGAAATGTTGTTGAGCAAAAATGAAATTAAAAAAGATGAAGGCAATATTGAAAAGAACTTTAGTCTTGAAGAAATGGCTGAATTGTCAAGTTTAACCGAAGGTTTTTCAAATTCAGATTTGCTTACTCTATGTAAGGATGCATCAATGGAACCAATAAGAGAGCTTATCAGAAAAGGTGATAACTCCATATTAAATGTTGACAAAAATACCATCAGAAACATTACTATTGGTGATTTCAAAAGATCTTTGCATGACAACAAGGTTAAAGGCTCTGTGAACTTGGAAACATTACGTACCTATGACAAATGGACAACCCAATTTGGTTCATAACAAAACAAATACATATTTACTTTAATTAATTAAATCTTCGGGTCAATACTTTTTCAATCGGATATTAGCGTGTCCCTTCTTCTTCTTTTTTTTTTGCCTATATTATATGTTTACTCTTTCAATACGTGTAATGTTGTTACTAACCTGTTATTATTGCTCTCAATACCCTGCGGAAACTACCGATTAGTAATTTTAAAAAAGCGACTTTAACGATAGTTTCGGAGCTTCCGAAAAACACGCCAAAAAAAAAAAAAGCATTACAAAAAAATTAAAGGCGCTAAGCGGTCTTCTGATAAGGAAAAGACGAGATTGGAGATAACGAAAGAGACGAACACAAAAAGTAATGGATTTAGTTGCTGATAAGCACATAGATCAATGAGTACACTGTAATGTCACATCATAGTGAATTGAGTTTGTATATAAGGGAATCGTTTACTCTTTAAAAATACATGTTTTGATGGAGATTAGAGAATAGTTTAATAGATAATAATACCAGAAAACAACATTACCCTAGTCAATATACCACCAAAAAAAGAAAAAATAACCCAGCTAAAATGACTACCTCACAAATTAAGTCCGAAACTATCACAGTTACCCCATTGGTTGATAAGCCATTGGGTTGTACAGTCACACTACCATCATACTGTAACAATGACCCCTCTTTATTGAATGAAGATGACCACAAAAAGCTATATGAAGCAGTTTTGACATATTTGGTGGTGGTTATCCCAGGACAAGGAAATTTTAGTCCTAAATCTCAATACAACTTAACAAAATCATTTGACTCTTCTTTGAAAGATGAGATTAGCTATGGACATGAAGACAAAATTTTGGCTAATGACAAAAGTATTTTAAAAAGAGATTTGATTACTATCAAGGAACAACCAGAAGTCCACGTATTAGGAAACGGGGTATGGAATGATCCTAAATATGGCAAAGAAGATATCAACTTGAAACACCCAACTCATTTCACATTCCATAAAGATCATTTGCCAAAAGAAAAGTGCTTTGACGTCCCTGAAAATGAAATTCCATGGACCAGATTCTACAGATGGCACATTGACTCAGCTCTTTACAAGTTGTATCCTCCAAAGATTACTACCTTATTAGGATTGAAGGTTCCATCCAAAGATAAGAAACAATTAGTCAAATATGATGATCCTGAGGACAATGAATTACTAGTACAACAAGCTGCAACATGTTTTGTATCAGGGGCAAATGCCTTTGACTTGTTATCTGAGGAAGACAAGGATCTTGTACTAAATAGTAAAATCATGTATGCGCCGCATCCATATATCTACATTAGTCAGTGTGCAGCAACTAATGATGGGTTGACTATTTGCAATGAAGGTAAAGAATTAGAGTTGAAGGAGTTACCACCATGGGAAGAAAAACATATAATGAAGTTGCCTTTAGTTTGGACAAACCCGGTAACTGGAAAGCACCATTTACAAGTCCATGGCTGTTGTGTTTATAAGTTATACTTACCAAATGGGGAAGTTCTAGGTTTAGAAAAGTCTAGAGAATTGATATACAAATGGATGAAACCTGCTATCAACCCTGAAAATGTATATGCTCATGAGTGGTCCAATGGTGAACTATGTATCTTTTACAACAGAGGTGTTTGGCATTCTGTTTCTGGTCAATTTGATGAAGGAGAAACTAGATTGTGTCATCAATGTAACATTGCCAGTAATGAAGTTCCTTCTGTTCAAAAATAAACATATGTTTATCTTTTTTTTTTAAAAAAATTTAATGATTCAAATTAATCTCAGTATATATTAAATGTAATTACATTTCTTTGTTGACACATTGTTCAAAAATGTTTGATATAAGACCATGTGTGAAAGAGAATCCGAATTCAAAAGTGTTGCTTTTTTGCTCTTTTGTCTTTTCCTTTTCATCTGTTCCGCTGTCTTTATCTTGACGTCTTCCTGTAATGACTATTCCTTGTGAACTAGTATTATTGTTATTATTGCTATTGATATTTTCATTGGTAGCTTGTGCATTTTCAAATCCTTGTGATTCCTCAAAATTAAACCAAATAGGTTTCACCTCATTATTACCTAAATTCTTGTATGGTGTGTTTCTAGCTATATGTAAATCAGTAAACATTTGCTTTAAAGACTCAGGCAAATTAGGACTTGCTTGAATTATTTGATTTTTGAAACCATTTACAATTGGATACTGTTGCGACAAAACGTCGTTGTTGTATTTCAATTCTAAATTATCTTTTCCTACTGTATATTTGAGAGAATTAGTTTCAACAACATTATCAACAGGTTCAAAAGTTTTGGTGGTGTTCTGAGGGACTTCCAATTTCATAAAAACAGAAGGAATTGTGAATTTATCTTTTAAATATTTCTCTCTATCTTCTTTTTGTTTCTTTGCTTTTTCTTGTTCAAACTTCAAACGCTCTTCTTTTTGTTTTTCTTCTTGTTCCTTCAGCTTTCTTTGAGTTGCTAATTCACTCCATTCAACAGTTTTTGAGGGAAGTGGAGAGTTTGTGGTATTGGTTGCTAAACTTCCTGAAGATGACAAAGGTGTGCTTGGAATCAAAGATTTTGCAGGAAGATTTCCGTAAGAACCCAAAGTAGAAGCTGGTTTATTGATGGTATTGTTGGAACTCACACCTGTGTTGATATTCAATATGTTCTTTTCAAAAACAACAGTACCAGTAACTGCTTTTTCTTTCTTTTTCTTCTTATCCTCACTTTTCTTGACTTTTGGAACTGCTTCGACCCTAAAGCTTTCATTATCTGGCTCTTCTGATGACTTTGTAGGAGTTGATGGTTCAGTTGGAATTTCTATAACAATATCTTTAGCTGATTTTTCAGTAATCATGATTTGTTTGTTATTGAAGGCTTCTTGTTGAGCTAGCTTGGCCTGCAGTTTCATTTTATTCTTCTTTTCTTTCATCAAACGTCTCTGTTCTTTCTTACTTGCTCTAATTGCTTCTGCATCATTTAAAACAGGCTGTGTAGAAGATGCAGCTGGAAGTTCAGCTTCTTTGCTTGTGGATGAATTAGGTTGCTCCATTATAGCCTCACCATTTTCCACTAAAACTTCTTCATATTTTTGAATTGTTTCATGCATTAATGGTGTAGATAGATTGATGTAAGATAATCTGGCATCATTTGGATCGTTTTCTATCAAATCATTGATATCTTTCCTCAACTTTGTTAGTTTCTTGTATTCTTTTTTCAAGTCATTACTAGATGTATTAAACTTATTCGGTTTATTGCTTAATTTGTACTTGAAAATATTATTAGCATATGACTCAAGGGTATCCTTAAACTTCTTTTTATTGTCTAAAATATTCATATTATTCAAAGCAAAAAAAAATGTATATGGTTTTTGGTTTATCTATAAAAGTAAAAATGTTTTGTAATTGTAATGCTTTAACTAAATGGGATTAAAATGATAATATGAATTGTGAAAATATAAAAAATTTGCGGGTTGAAACTTTTGCTTGATACTGCACCAAGGTAATGAAGGAGATTGAAAAAAAAAAAAAAAAAATGTAGAATTATAAATTTTGTGATTCCGTATTGGGCATTTTTAGTCTGATGGCAGGGCAATACGTAGATTTGGTCAAAAAAATGCTTTGACAGCAAAGAATGCGTTCATCTTATATATAAATGCGTTGGTGCCAAATTCGGATATAAACAGTAACGGGTTTATACAAAAAGGAAAAATACATTTCCGAAATCATGCCATTATAGTTATTTTTTTCTCAAAATGGGTAATCTAGTGTGCGAAGCGAAGCTTCGAAGAACTTTTACTAGTGGTGAAAAAATATGATTTTTTTTTTTCTCTCTTTTTTAAAATTTTAAAGTAATTATCTATGCATTAATGTTTAGTAATAATTTGATTTACCAATGAGTTATCAGCCAAAAAAAGAATTAGAGAAAGAAATTAGAGCTCATTAATATTTCACTTAACTGACATACTATTGAATTTCTTCACAACTTTAAACTTACTCATCTATACTTAAATTCATTTTATTTTTATTTTTTTTTTAGAAGAAAATAAATAGACAAAATAGCCAATATAAAATATTCTGTACAATGGATAATACACACCAATTCAACAACTATTCACAGCAATTTTTAAACAAAAGAAATGCTTCGAATACTAATACTACCAATGCTATTAAACCTTTGAACCAAGGACACCATCTGAATAACTTACAATTCAGACAACTAAGCAATAACACAAACGATAGAGGTAACAGTTATGCGAATTTTTTTCAAAATATAAACGTTCCACACAAATTTAACAACACGAATTTGATTGGAGAAGATT
Source organism: Hanseniaspora uvarum (assembly GCA_037102615.1). NCBI lineage: Eukaryota > Fungi > Ascomycota > Saccharomycetes > Saccharomycodales > Saccharomycodaceae > Hanseniaspora > Hanseniaspora uvarum. Next base: position 468,617 of record BTGA01000009.1, on the reverse strand, counting down.
CAGATATAACAAATAACTTAAAACCGTTGTATAAGAATTACAACATTGATGTAAGTCAATGGCCATTAACAAACCCCCCTATTTTTGAAAACTTTATAAACCCATATGACGATTCGGATGTTCACGGTAACTTTGCTCCACACATGATGATTGGGCAGCACTCACATAAAGGTCAAACAGTCGATGATGGTTTTGCTCCAAATAATTTTATTTCAGATAAGGACAGAAGAAGAAGAAGAGTTTCTATATCCAATGGTCAAATTGACCAATTGAACAATGACATTTTACTAGTTGATCAGCTATATTATTCGCAGCCGCCTGTTTATCCAAAGCTATTGATGAACCAAGTAACAAATATACCAGAGATGGGAAAAATGGTGAAAATTGAGCCAACGGATGACAACTTAAACAACAATAACATTTTACAATCAGATAACTCGGACTTTAATTCTCAACAAAAACAGTCGGTTTCTCAAGACAACCTTGATTCAAGTGATGAAAAAAACTTTAGTAAAAGCAATTCTAACAATAAAAAAGGTGGAGCAAAGAGAATTTTACCACCAAGTGATACTTTGATTCCAGGTACTCCAGAATATAAAAAAGCCAGGCTATTAGAAAGAAACAGAATAGCAGCTATGAAGTGTAGACAAAGAAAAAAACTGGAAAGAGATTTAATGGAAAGAGATTACGATAGAATCGTCTCTGAAAACAGAGAATTGAAAAAAAAACTACAGGAGCTGGAGGCTTTATTAATAAGCAATAAAACTCAATGAACAAAAAAAAAAAAAAAAATTTCTTTATCTATTTATATAAATATTAAGTTGTTACATAGTTTTATTCTCTTACAGCATCCAACCAAGGCATCATCATTGCTTCTCTGGCTGTCAATCTATATTGATGATCATAGCATAGTAAACCATCAATGAAATCTACAAAATCAGAATCGAATAATTCTTTGTTACATTTTTCAACTGCCAATTTTCTCCATGATTTCTTAGGATAATAAGGGAAGTCTTGTACCATTTGCTTAATTTCTCCTTGAAGTCTGACCCCATACTTCTCCATATAACTGAATAAGTCATCAGTACCAAGGATTTTGATTATCTTTAAAAGTTGATCGTTGTTATCTTTACCATGGAAAAATGGATCTTTTTGAAATACTAGAGCTGCTAGAATACAACCTAAAGACCAAAGATCCAGAGAATAATCGTATTTTTTATAGTTTACTAATAGCTCCGGTGATTTGTATACTCTGGATGCCACTCTTACATTATGTTCTGCCAATGGATAATAAAACTCAGCTAACCCAAAATCAATTATTTTGATAACATCCTTATCAAAGTCATAGCAAACATTGTATGGCTTGATATCTCTGTGCATAATTCCCATTGAATGAATGTAATCCAGACCCTTCAATAGTTCCCATGTGTATTTTTTCAATTTTATCTTTGTAAAGTTCAAGTTTTTAAAGTCACTGTCAACAGCGCTTTCAAATATTAACTTATACTGGTCAGAATTGGATATTTCGTGGTGATCAAGCAGAATTACATTATTAATACCATTATGCTTTTTCATGTAGTACTTTCGTACCAACGTATTATCATGATTGTAGTAATTGAAATTCACATCTATAAACTTAGTGACTTTGACGTATTCGTTTTTCAAGTTCAGATTATTCAGAATCAATATTTCTCTAAAGATTCTTTTTCTTTTTATAGGCTTCAAAAACTTGATAACATAATATTTATCTGTTGAAACATCAATAGCTTTATAAACATCAGAATATCTTCCTTTACCTATTTTATTTAAAACTTCTAATTTCATATTGGAAACTGAAGAATCGCTGTGTTCTTTTTGCAAATCTTTTAATTTAACAAAAGTATCTGTATTATTCACATATTTAGTTGCTTTAATAGGTTCAATAACGTCCATAGATTGAAATGAACATTGATTATCTCTACAATAAATCCATTCAAATATTTCGTAGTTGCTATACAAATCACCTTGTAGGTAGCGTGGTGTTTTTTCCAAATCACCTAAAGCATCAGCATATACTCTAGATTTGTGTTGTGATTCCTCAACAACATTAACAGAATTAGTCATTTTTTTATATTATAATTATTATGTTGTCTTTGTTATACTTTTGCTTTAGAAAAAAAAAAAAATAGAAGAAACTTAAAAACTTTTGGATACTTGATGTGAAAAGATAACTTTAAATTGAAGTAAGATACTAATATTCAAGTAAGTTTAAAGAACCGACAATAATTGTTCTAAAGAAACAAAAAAAAAAGCAATTATATTAAAGTTATTTATGACACTTTTTGGTTGATTGTTTTTTCGATACAATAAGGGATATTCAGATTTAAAGTTATCGAAAACACGACTTTAGCACTATTTGAAATACCACTCTAACGTCATTAAAATAACATTACCAAAAAAAAAATTTATAAAAAAATTTTTTCCCAGCACTAAAATATAGGTTGGTTTCCAAAAGCAGTAAATATATTATGGCAGGGTAAATATAATAAACAAGACATTTTGGCTCATAGCATTTGCTTGATTTAAACAAGCTATGCAAATGATTCGTATATGTCTTCATCCGTGTAGCCCATCATTTTTAACAATCCAACACTCTTTTTCATGCTCTCATCAGCATCATCATTTTTATCATTACTTTTGGGGAGTTTCTCGTCTACATCTGTTGGTTTTACTTCTTTGATCATATTCAAAATGCTTTCTTTTGCATTCAATTGTATATCCGACACAGCTTTGCTGGATTCGTTGTCGTTGTCATCGTTGGTATATGAAGAAACAGATATCTTTTGAGGTGTTTGCTTATCTGATTGTTTATTTCTATTTTGATTGTTGAATAGATTATTACTATTCTTGGTATCTTTTTTTGCAGGAACTCCATTTTTTTTTCCTTTTTTTTTGATATCGATCTTAATAGCCATTATTCGATAGATGTGAGTCTATGGCCTTATGTTGAATTGGGTTTTGTTTGTTTAATGATAATGAAAATATTAGAATTATTTCAAAAAAAAAAAAAAAATTGAGGTGAATTTTTTCGCACTTATGATATTCATGTTTCAGCTCTATAATTTGAGACTTTTTTGTTCATATGTGAGGATAATCATAAACAAACTTGAATAAAATCCCACAAGCTGAAAACACTTGAAATTGCTGAAAAAATTGTACAATTTGTAAAATGCTAGCTGTAAATAAGGTCAGGTACCAACAGATAAACCTAATTTTTACAAGAAGATGCATTTTTTCAACAAACAATAATTTAAATAATAGAGATGATGAAAAAGATAAAACCCCAAAGCTTTATCCAAGCTCTTATTTAACAAAATTTTCAGAAAGTGTACAAGAATCTAAAAACAACTATTTTGCACAAATAAGCATGTTTAAAAAAAAGTTGGAAAATATACCTTTATTGCTTACAAATGCCAACAAGTCAATGAATAAAGTCACGGGATATGATACAATACAAAGTTTAAAATCAGGTATCAAGTCAATTGAAATAGAATTGTACCAGGATAGAATAAGTTTAGAGAGAGAGTCAAAGAAACTTAAATTGATAAGTGTTAAACAAAACGATACCCAAAATTTGATAAACGACTTGCTTTCAAGGAAATCTACATGGTCGCCAAAAGATTTAAAGTCATTCACCGAAACATACAACGAAAATCAGCAAAATATCCAAGATCTTGATAATCAAAAACAAAAGGTTGAATCACTAGAAAAAAAGGTAAAAGTTATGGAGCAAGATGTGCATAATTTAATATTGAAAAGGTACCACGAAGAACAAATCTGGTCAGATAAAATAAGAAAAATATCGACATACGGAACACTCCTACTATTGGTTATAAATTTATTGTCCTTCTTTGCTTTACATTTGTTGTTTGAACCTAGAAAAAGAAGAAAATTGGTAGCTGCGTTTGAAAAAGAAACTGTAGTGTTTATAGAGGATATCAAAAAGCAGCAATTTGAACAAATGAAGTTGCTAGAAAATCAACTATCTGAAAAATTAGACGTTCTCATAGCAGAGATGGGTAAGGATAAAAAGACCCATAAAGAGCTAGAAAAAACGCAGCAAACTAACATTTTCTCTTACTTGAAATCATTCTTCCGTATAATAAACGATCGATTTAGTGTTTTGATCAATTCTGTATCGTTTTGGAAACCAAAGGCTTTGGGTTAATGCTTATATACTGCTATAAAATAAAACATTGTAACTAATTAATAAGTTTTTCCAATTGGTCACGTGAGTCTCTTTGTAGCGTCACTGAATTATGGCTACCGTATTTTTCGTTCTCAATTTTTCTTCCTTTTTTTGGGTGTCGCATTACGGTGGCAAAAAACACACACACAGGGGATTAATACACTCGCTTTACTACAGATACTTGTATACTCTTAATCGAGCATTAATATACTAGTATAAGGACCCACCAAAAAAAAAAAAAAACTCCTACAAAGCTACCACCAACATAATGACTACAGTAGCACCATCATTGAATAACACAACAGCTATTGAAGCTGATATCAATAGAACAGGCAGTCAATCTTTATTTGAAAGATTACATGCTAGATTACAACAAAACAACGATACAAACACCATAAGAGGTCAAGATAATGAAGATTTCTTAAAACTGAAGAAGTTACAGAGAGAAATGGAACTGCTGGAAATACAAGAAACTTACATAAAAAAAGAAATGATACATTTGGAAAATGAATTGATAAAGTCAAAAGAAGAAATTCTTAGAATTCAATCAGTACCTCTAGTCATTGGTCAATTCTTAGAAATTATTGATAACGACACAGCCATAGTTACCTCTACAACCGGTATGAATTATGTTGTAAAGATTTTGTCAACATTAGATAAAGAATTACTAAAGCCTTCGACTACAGTTGCTCTACATAGACATTCCAATGCGATTGTAAAGATCTTACCTCCTGATTCAGACTCATCTATCAGTATAATGTCAGCTGAAGACAAACCAGATGTCACCTTTGCCGATGTCGGTGGTTTGGATGTTCAAAAACAAGAAATTAGAGAAGCTATAGAATTACCATTATTGCAAAAAGATTTATACGAACAAATAGGTATTGATCCACCAAGAGGTGTTTTGTTATATGGACCACCGGGTACAGGTAAGACCATGTTAGTTAAAGCAGTAGCTAATGCCACCAATGCAAGTTTCATTAAAGTCAACGGTTCTGAATTTGTACATAAATACCTAGGTGAAGGTCCAAGAATGGTGAGAGATGTCTTTAGACTAGCCAGGGAAAATGCACCAAGTATAATTTTCATTGATGAAGTTGATTCTATTGCTACCAAGAGATTTGATGCACAAACTGGTTCTGATAGAGAAGTACAAAGAATTTTAATTGAATTGTTAACACAAATGGATGGTTTCGATCAACAAACGGATGTCAAAGTCATCATGGCTACTAATAGACAAGATACTCTAGATCCAGCTTTATTGAGACCTGGTAGATTGGACAGAAAGATTGAGTTCCCTTCATTGAAAGACAGAAGAGAAAGAAGACTAATATTTAATACTGTTGCTGAAAAAATGAATCTATCTCCAGAATGTGATCTAGATACTTTGATTTCAAGAAACGATCCATTAAGTGGTGCCATCATCACTGCTATTATGCAAGAAGCTGGTTTAAGAGCTATTAGAAAAAACAGATACGTTATATTGCAATCCGATCTAGAAGAGGCTTATGCTGCGCAAGTCAAGACCTCAGATGATAATGGTAAGTACGAGTTCTACAAATAGATTCGGTTTTATATAAAAGTTTTAATATTATTACTTTGTTTTTTTTTTTTTTATTTAATAATTTTAATGATTATAAAAGTTGAATCAAATTAGCACGTTTTGATCATAAAGATAATATTGTTAAATTAATCAGAATACAACCTTTAAGATATCCAAACCTAATGGTGATTTATCAAATCCATCATTTAAATTTAGATGATATGGCATATGATCTATAATTTCATACTTATACCCCAACAAATCTAAATCTTCTCTAAATCTAGTTGGAACTACCAAATCCATCATAATCGAAGATTCTTGTTTTTTGATTTTGAGATCATTAATTAGGTATTCAAAATTTTCTGTACTTACACCCATAAAGTCATATATGTTGTGACTTTGTTTTAAATCATGCGATGTTTTCAATTGTCTGAATCCATATTCATTGGCTTCATCATCAACAAAGTTTATGTACAAATTGGCTTTATCTACTGAATTAAGGTAAAATGGCCAATGCAATGGCATCAATGAATGCCAAAATATTATGTCGTTATTATTTATTGTATTTAAAAATGAAACATTTTTTGTTATTGTGATCAATCCAGATTGATGCCATGAGCCAATAATTAACAGCATCAAGACGTTAAATATTATATGACCAAGAATAAAAAATTGCAAAATTCTCTTTTTGACTGCCAATGTTGATTTGGTGTATTGTACCTTCAATATCTGAAAATCAATTGAAGAATAAAACAAAGGAATCAAAGGAATTAAAAACCGTGCCTCTTGATGTGGAAATAAAGAAAGGAAGAATAATCCTGAAATACAGGTCAATAAAGGTAATTTATTCTCAATGAATATGTTACTTTTGAATGTCAAAGCAATCAATAGCAAAACAAATGGAGATATCAAAACCGGTAAATTAATCAGCAAATGATTGAATCTAGAGTGGATACCATGTTTTGCCAAATTTGAATGATTTTTATTGTATTTCCAGTTTTCCAAAGGTGTAAATATAAACTTTTCATTATTGAAATATACCAATGAATCCATTTTAGATATGATTGTAATTGCCAGTGTTAAAGACACTGTTAAACTAACTGCATAAATTACAACACTTTTCAAAGATTTGTTGAGCAAAATTTGGTATGCTTTATAAGCACATGGTAGTATCAGCCATAAAATAAATGTAATTCTGTTATGTATTCCTATAGCAAAAATCAATCCTAAAGAAAAAAAAGAATTTGAGTTCAAACATATCAAAAAAAGCATCAACAAAACTGTTTCTATAGAATTTGAAAATGATCTTATTTGATAAGTCAGTAAAGTATATGAACCTAACATCAAAACTTTAGATATTCTCTTATTGAACTTATTTTTAACAAATACTTTGTTGTATAGCAAGTATGTTATCATGAATATAGTAAAATTGTAATATTTCACAGCCAAAATTATCTCAAAAGGATCTAATGACATAATGCTTCTTATCAATAACTCATAATATAATCTTAATATTGTAATGCTTCTTATTGGAAGATTGCTTGTGGTTAGATACTCCCAAGTAATGGACCCGTTATATACGGTTTTGTTAAGTCCGTTACACACGTATTTGAGCAACGGCTCAATTGATTGATAATGCTCATCAGGATGTATGTAAGAGTTGGTTAAAGGAATTAGAATAATATTCACAGATATTACAAACCACCAACTGAGCATAAAGCTGTACATTTTTACCTTGGTTTTCTATATTAGTAAAACGCTGTAGTTGCGCGAAAAAACACGTGAATTGAAAGCTTTCATAAACAGCCTCGTACCATAACCTAAGTTAAAATAATCATAAAAAAACCAAAGTTTATGGGCCTTTCCAAAAAAAAAAAACCAAAATAAGTCTAATCACCAATTGAAACTCTTTTGATATACTCTTGGTGCCTTTATGCTTAGTACCATGAAAGCATATTTCACTAACAGAAGCTCTCAATTGCCTAATACGGAAACCCCCCAAATCCTCAGCTAAAAAATTTTAAGCGTCATTTACAACATCTCACTTTTCTTTTTCTTGTATATTTTTTTCCTCTTCCTTAGGGTGATATTTGTTCAAGTTTAAATTTAAAAAAAAAAAAAAAACGAAAATAAGTATATACTCAACAAAACCAACAAAACCAAAAAAAATCTACTTTTAAGGAGCAATGGAGGTACAAATAGACACCAACGAGGTCAATGCTATAGCCAATTGCTTTTATAACATTAATATCAACAACAATATCAAAGAAAATGAAGAAATCTTGAATAACTACAAAGCGCAAAACTTCAACAAAATGATCGTTATTTTATTTCAATTGATCAACAGTGCTAATGAAAATGACATTTCTATTACCACTCTTTCTTCAATTTACCTAAAAAACACCATACAATTAAATTTTAAGAGAAATATCATGAGCAATGCAGAATTATCCAGCTTTGTCAACGAACAAATCATTTTAAGTTTAATGAAATCTGTAAATGTAGCCATCATCAGAAAACAATTATTGCAGATTGTATCCACCATTTTGAGTTATTCCAACTCCGATACTGAGCCTTATGTCTTTGGAAAAGATTTGATATCGAAAATTGGTTTGTTATTCCAATCATCTGACTATAACGAAAATCTGAGTGGTATTTATTTAACTTATGAATTGACCAAGTATTGTAGATATTCTATAATCCAAACAAACACCAATAAAGAGTTTGAAATGATATATCATGAATTTAGCGATGCTTTGATTCCTCAAATTTATGGGATTTTGAAAACAAATTTAGTCAAATTCCAAAATAAAGAAGCTACCCCTATATTGATAGATATTACACATTATTTAATAAAAACATTTTACTATTTGAGTAACTTCAACAGACCATGTATGATCTTGTTCAATGGAGAAGAATACATGAAGAAATTTGTTGTTTTATTGAATGACTATGTAATTATAAAGGATTTGAATGAAGTTGTTGAAAAATGGTGTGTTTCTGTAATGTCTAAGATATTCAACAAGTTTAGTAGAACAACAAAATTTGTCAACGAGGATATTATTAACTACAACATTGACAACATTTTCCCACTTATTATTAACAACGTCTTTGAATTGATTAACAATGTTTTAATGGGAAACAAAAATCAATTAAACAAAAAAACTAATTATTTTATTTTCATGTTGTTTAACAGATCAACAAAGATTGCTAAGATATATGATAACTTCATCAAAATGAATTTATTGAAAATATTCGAGTTATATTTGATTCCTTTGTTGAAATTAAACGATGAAACCATTGACGAATATGAATTTGACCCTCAAAATTACATAAATAACGTATTCCACAACGAAAGTTACGATCACGAAGTCATTTCTGGTTTCACTCAATTGATCATGAACTTAAAGTTGAATGATGCCAAGTTATTGAATGAGATAGTTCAATTATCTTTGATGAAGGTGCAAGAATTTATTGTTGATACTAATAAAGATTGTATCATGGTTGAATCTTATGGTGCTTGTTTAAGTTTAACCTTAATTTATTTGGAAAATTTGACTATTTTTAAGAGTTCATCTGATATAGAAAACGGTTTAATCAAGGAAATCATGTTATCTATCATAAGCAATGATGAAATATTGGCAAACAAACCTTGGTTTATTGCAAGATTTTTGAATTGTTTATCATACATTACCCATGAGTATGAAAATATGGAAATATTATCTGTTTTGTTCCAAAGATGTTATGATTTGTTTATCAACTCTAACGATATGGTTATTAAGGTTGAATCATTATGTGTTTTGAGAACTATTATACTTTACAATACCAAAATTCATGATAACATTAAGGAATTTATACCATTGATAGTAGAAAAGATTTTGGTATTACAAAATGACTTGGATTTGGAAATCTTATCCACTATTTTAGAAAAAATCATAGAAGATTTTAACAATGAAATTAAGCCATTTGCTAGAGAACTAGCAATCAATTTGAAAATCAAATTCATTAAATACATGGACAATCTTGTAGATAACTCAGAAACCGATAATGAAAACAGTGAATACTACATTATTTCTTTAATAAATACTATGTCAACTTTGGTAAGCTCCATGACTCAAACAGATTTATCTGAGATCTTTGTTGAATGTGTTTTGTATATTATCAACAACAACAAAATAGATTTTATGACTGAAACTTTGGAACTATATCAATTGATGATTATCACCAGAATGAACATGAAGAATGAGTTTGGTGAAGATATGTGGATGATATTGACTGAGATAATGGGCAGCTTTGAATTGTATGCAATGGATTACTTCCAAGAATACGAAAGTACTTTTAAGACCTTACACTCTTATGGATTCCTAAAGATTGCTAATAACAACATGGAGAGATTCACCTTTATTAACAACTCATATTTGAAGATTATGGAAAACTACTTGATCAATGAAAGTGATGATGACTTTTTAATTGGTACAGTATTAGATAACTTGGTTTATTACACTTTGGGTAACAGTACTTTAACTTTGAAATATTATTTGGACAACTTATTGAAGTTACTAACAGACGATGAAGAAGGCTATGAAATAAACTTGGAATTAATTACCAAAGGTATCTTGGCAAACATTCTAATTAACCCAACCGAAAGCATAAGCATGATAATGAGTTATCAAGTAGAATACAAAATGAGCGAAAATATTTTCAAAACCATATCAAAGGCTAAGTTCTATTCATTATTTTCTTTGAAGTTGTCCTTGTTAGCATTTTTCAAAGTATATGAATTGAAATCTAACTTCAATCAACTATATTTGAACGATTTCTTGAGAGAAATGATCATACAAAATGTTGCTTATATTTTAGAACTACCTAAGGCTACCAAAAAAAGAGATGATTTATTAACATCCGATTATAACGATGAAGAATATGATGACGATGACTATGATGACTTTGAAGGAATGGGTAAGAGTTTGGTAGTTCATGAAGAAGATACAACCAGATCAATCATAGACAATATCAATATCTTTGCCAAAGTTAATGAATTCTTCAACTCTTTGAATGAGCAAGATATGAAAATTATTGAAGAATGCTGTGATGCCAGTGTAATAACAAATCTAAAGGGATTTTTAAAGGTATTACAAGGATAATTATATAATTCTATTCTTTATTATTTAGTCTATTTCTACTTTGCTTAAATAAAAGTTCTTGTTGAGCCAACAGTTCTTCTTGAGTTAATGATATATTTTTGTTTTTGAAACTCATTACCTTTTCTTGTTTTTTGTGTAATAGTAGTTGTTTGTCTTTAATGATGTTTGCTAAAAGAGGTAAGTATTCATTAAATTCTAAAGTGTCCAATACCTTTAAAATATGATCGTGAGTAATGGTCTTTTTATTTTCCTTATTAATCAAATCAATACTTTCTCCGATAATTAACTGTAAAAATATTATACCATATTCACTCAACTTGGTTTTGAAAGTCTTCTGTATGTTAATTTTCAGATGACTGTATCTAGGTAAGTTTATAATTTCACTAATAAGTTTGTTTATGGTGGCTTTAGGAAGCAGATTGGCTAATTCCTCAATACTAACTTCTGATTCTGAAGAGTTAAATTCCATTTGTGTTTATTTTGATGTTTAGAAAGTGATAAGAATGGGTTGCTTCTATCTGGGTTTTTCAATGTTGTTTTTATCCTGTTAGAAGATGTCGAAACTTAAAAAAAAAAAGAAAACAAACAGTGTTTTGCTGTAGATGAAAAAGTTTGGTAGCGGTGTGTTTTTTTCCAAAACAATGTTATATCCGTGTTTAATTAAGCAGTTTAAAAGGCTCTTCATGGCAATAGTGACTCTCACTATACGGTGCTTTTGATAGTAGTAAGTTTAAAAAAATTCAAACTTGTTAAATTATAAAACCAGTGGTGTATGTATCAATATGGTGACCTGCATACTACATTGATAACTGAGATACTCCTGATTTTTTTGCTCACAAAAAAAAAAAACATTTCTCAAGACATTATCAAGTTACCCACCTATTGAAGCATAGATACAACATATTAGGTCAAATTTTGCTTATAAACCTTAAAATATACTTGTTTTGTATGGTTTAATATTCAAGCAAAGTGTGAAACTACCCATTCATTACCCAATTAGGTGATATTATCGTTGTTCTCAAAATGATGTTTAAATCTTCAAACGCTACACAAACTTCATTAAACATTTCTTTTTTTTTTTCACGCTCTTCTAAAAATTTCTCTTTTCGTTTTTTTTTTTCACTCATTGGGGGTGATTTTTAAAATACTAATGCTAATGTATAGTAAATTCATCAGATAGAAACAGAAACAAAGAGACAGATCCTCATAAAAATCAACTGCAATTAGCTCCAGCAACAGCAAATAATAAATGTCAATTGATAACAATTTTGTGGATATCTTCAATGATGTCATCGTATACACGACATTAGAGTTGAATAACGTCAGTATAGTATTTAAGGATATCAATACCAACCACAGTATAAGTAATATAAAATTAGACTCTAACATACAACACACATATATTAAGGTTTTCTTATTTAATAATCAATTGGTATCTGTTGTTGGTTTGGACAATGGTAATTTGATCATATTCTCCATTAATGATGGTAAAATCATCAGTAATGTTAAGATTTCTAACAATGCCATAACTGCTTTTTATATCAAGAATGATGCAGTATACATATTAGACAAAGAAAATGTTTTATTCAAGTTAAACTTATTGAATTATGAACATGAAGTCATTAACAATTTAAGCGATTTTGTCAATCAACAAACAATTAACAACATAATCAGCCTGGACGATAAGTTTTTGATATCCACCCAATCTGTCAAGCTTATAGATATTAACAATAATGAGACTATCAACGAATATCCAGGTCATTTGAATGCAATCAAGGAAATGAAGATAATTAAGAATAATTTAACAGAATCCATATTTTATTCTTTTTCTGAAAACGATAACATTGTTAATTTTTATAATTCAAACGATAATAACAAACTAATCTTGGTATTGTCATGTAACGAAAACATCAAGCAATTAGATTACAAAAACGAAAACAATGAGGAATTCATCACTGTAGTTACTCAAAATGGTAACTTAGAAATATTTGTAAATCCATTTTCTGACTCAAGTGCGAATGATGGTAAAAGAAGAAAGAGAAACAAAATTAATAAAAAATCAAATCTTCAAATCAAATTTACCCAATCTGATAATGATTTAAAGATTGCATACTGTCAAAATTTGAAAGACAATCAATTAAGATTGCTATATCAATCAAACAACACTATTGTGAGTTATGATTTCAGTTACGATCTAAGTCTAAAAGATTATTATAAAGAAAATAGAGTTGAAATCAAAGCTGAAAACAACATTAAAAATACCAACATAATCAATCAATCTGATATAAGTTCAAAGGTTGGTTACAAAGAAGGAAACAATTACATAACCCAAGGTAACAATTATTCTAACTTGATTGAGCAAATCGATACTATTTTAAAAAACGATAATGATTTGTCTTTCAATGATTTGAATTTAAATACTTCTAACCATTCTAGTAAAAAGAAATCCAATATTGTTGGTACCTTAACCACTATTTTGAAACAATCTTTGGTATCTAATGACCATAACCTATTGGACCAAGTTTTAAACACCAAGGACCCTAAGATCATCAAACTAACTTTATGGAAGTTATCCAGCAACTTGATTATAAACTTCTTGATAAGAATAACTGACAAGATCATCATCTACTATAATTCTAACAATAATAATAACAACATATACGTTTGGTTGTACTATACATTGATCATACATGGTAATTACTTGATCAAGTTCAATAATAATCTGCAATTGAAACAAAAGTTGTCTAACTTGTATTTCATCATTGCTAAAAAGTCTAGTTATTACCATAAATTGGTTCAATTGAACTCTATAATAAATAACCAATTAAGTAGAAGCATGTTGTACGAAGAAAAGCTTTTGATGAATTATGAAAACGATTTGATTGTCAACGGTGAAGAATATATTGATAGTGACTATGAATACGACGAAGGTTTGGATGTAGAAGAGGAAGAAAATTATGAAGACGATTACGAAGAAGACGATGACTACGAAGAAGAAGATGATGTTTTGTTGGATGATGTCAATGAAACTGGCTTCAATATCGATCAAGACTTGATTCCTTTGGAAGTTAATCAACACAGTGATGTAGAAATGGAATAAAAGCTTTGTAACTGGTTAGCATATATATAGAATAGAGCAATCGTTCAAAATAATTTGGTTTTTTTTTCATACAAATCATTTAATATCGCCATTTTTTTGTCAAATCATCGTATATTTGTATAATTTATTTAGTTATTTTTTCTTTATTGATTAAAATTATGACATATCTCATTTCCCTGTGAAATGACTCAAAGAAATCTCCTCGCCGATACGACACAGAGAAGTTAACAAATCCAATATAATTAATTATACATACAATATTTTAAAAAAAAAAAAAAAAAAAATTTTTTTTTCCTTGTATAACGTTTCTTTTTTTTCAGTATTTTTTTGGTCCTTTCCCATTGGAATATTTGGCCTTGTAAGCAGGAAGCTTGAGTTTAACGCTCTTCATTTAGTTTTGTTAATTAACCATCGTTCATTCACAACAGAGCATCCAAGTTCCATATTAATTAACACAATGTCTACTGATAAGCAATACATTTCATACAATCACGTACATTTACTTTGTTTAGAAGCCTCTAAGAAAGTTAAAGAATTCAACCCAGACTACATCATCTGTATTGGTGGTGGTGGTTTCATTCCAGCCAGAATGATGAGATCTTGTATAAAGGAAACAGGTAAACAAACCACCAGAATATTCGCTATTATATTATCTTTATATGAAGATATTAACAACGGTGATGGTACCAGTGCTGAAGACATAGGTACAAAGGTTAATAGAATCCAATGGATAGACTATGAGCAATGTAACTTAGAATTATTAGGAAAGAAGGTATTAATCATTGATGAAGTAGATGATTCTAGAACCACTTTACATTACGCTTTAGAAGAATTGAAGAAGGATTGTCAAGAAGAAGCCAATAAAAAGAATATCAACTTGGAAGAACATCCAGAATTAAAAACCGACTTTGGTATCTTTGTTTTACACAACAAAATTAAAGAAAAGAAGGCTGATTTACCTGCTGAAATGTTAAATAACCCTATAAAGTACATTGCTGCTAGAACTATACCTGATGCTTGGATTGTATATCCATGGGAAAACAATGATGTTCACTTCCATCAAGAACAAGCTGAGTTACAAGGCAATGATTTGTACGATCAATCTAAAGAAAATAGCACTACATTCTAGACTAATATAATTATATATATATAGGCATGGTTTTATATCCGATAGAACTGGAATTGTTTTAAGAATGCGTTAATAGCCCCTAATTTTTTTCTTCTATAATTGATTTTTTAGGCAAGAAAAAAAAAAAGAAAAAGTTAATGTATTTTAGGAGTAAGTGTCTTCCTAATATTATATAAAAAAGGGACGGTTCCTGACCATATATACTCTTTCAATATACTATGGATCAAGAGCTTAATGTTTTTATAGATTGCTGTGCAGGCTTAGATGATTCAATTTTTATTTCCGTCATTACAGATCTTTTTGCAAATAACAAAAATTTCAATATTATTGGTATTTCTGCAAGCTACGGTAAAAATAGTATAGACAACAGTCAAGTTAATCTTAATCATGTTTTCAAGTCGCTTGGATTGAGTAACCGTGTGGATCTTTATAAGGGTGCAGTACATACAGTTGTTCCAACTGAAAATTCACCATTTATCACATATGGTAAAAGGCTGAGTGATTTTCCAATATCTGTTAGTTATCCAAATATCACCGGAGATATTCTTATGAATAAAATTAAGTCATTGAAAAATCAAAAAGTCATATTTATCTCATTGAATAATTTAACATGTTTTTCCAACTTGCTAATGCAAACACCCCAATTAAGAGGATTTATAGATAAATTTATTTGCACTGCAGGGACTTTTGACAAAGATATTAATAAAGAAATGAATATTTTTACTGATCCCAACGCAGCTAATCATATTTTTCAGGACCCCATAATGAAATCAAAGATCATAATGTTTCCGTTAAATATTACTAACAATTTTAAAGTTGATAGCGAGGTTTACAAGAGATTTAAATATAATGGCTTAAATGATACTACTAAAAACGGATACTCAAAAACATCATTACTAAAACTTATAGATAATAATATTGGAAAAATCACATTGCACAACATACCTGTGCTCTTATGTCTTGTACAATACTTGAACAATATTAACACCGGATACGAATGGAATATAAAAGAGCATAAATTGTTATTTAAAACTGAAGAACCGGATCAAGGTAAAATAATCATGTTGAAAACTGTAGACCATAAAAAAAAAATTGATGATATTTTAAAAATCAAACAACAACATTCCATTGTAGTGTATGGAATGAATTATAAAAACGCATGGAAACATGTGTATGAACTTTTAGATATTGTTGACAATAATTATACTAAAACTCAAACTAGCTTTTCTTTCACCAATTTTAAACTACTAAGCTTAATGATAGTATTTTTATCTTTATTAGTATCGTTCATTAATAGAATATATTGAAAAAAAAAAAAATTGAAATTGAAATTGTTAAAGCCGTACAAGAGTTTTGTTTAATCAATAAACCCCAAAAGGGTAATTTTAATACCAGCCAACTCGTTTGTTATAATGTTTTAAACTTTTTGTGTATTCAATTGAGCTTTCTTTACTAGGTGATATTTAATTAATATTCAGCATATATAAAAAAGATTTAATGCGCAACATATAAAACAGCAGAATACAAAATGACGAAGGATCATCTTGAACTGTATTTGAATGATATTGAAATCATCTAGATTACTGATTTATTTGTTAATAAAAAATGATATAAAACCATCAAAAGGTTTAACTTATTATAAGTATTATTTTAAACTTTTTTTTAAAAAAATATAACAGAAGAAAACAACATAAAAGAAAATAGAAATATTAAATTTTATAACATCATTAATCAAAACTAACAAAAAAAAAGAAGTATGGCAGAAGAAGTTCCCAAAGTAACAGAATTCTGTGAAAAAATTAGTAATGATTATGACATTAAACATGATTTAGGTGGAAAGTTATCAAGTTATGAAAAAATCTTATGTTTGTATACCATTCCTTTTCAAACAAGTTGTAACGATGAAATCAAGCCTTTATCTTATGTTGACAAGCAAACATCCACTATAGGAAAAGAATTTAACAATTTTTATATAAACTCTTTTCAACGATATGCTGTTCCTATAGAAAACAAGTTTTCTAAATTTAAACCTGCTTTGAAAATTTATACTTTGAATGGTGACAAAGCTACTCCATTTACACATTTGGATCCTGATATTGATATCATTGTTTTGGAATTGAAAAAGCCAAATGAAAATCAAATTAGAGGTATGGTCTGTACTGTTGAAGATGATAATGTTGAAGATCATGATTTTTTTGACTGGTTTTGTTATCATCTTCTTGAAGTATCTAAATTAAATGCTCATGACTCTGTCTACAAAGAATTGGATATTATTCCAAATAAATATCACCTACAAATTGCCAATTTCTTCAATGAAAACTTAAAAAACATTCACAAAGATGATATGTGGGATGAAGAAGGCTCTTTTCATTTTGCTAACAAGTTAAAGTATTTTACCAAAAGATTATTACCTGTTCAAGCTATTTTACCAGCATTTCCCTGTAAATCTACAAACTTACAAAAAGTTGCTGGTGATAAGCCAGATATGGGTGAGGTTTTGGCGTTGAGAACCTTAATTCAATTCTGTAAAGAAATAAAAGCCCATGTTTATCCACCAGGTTTCAAAATTTGGATTGTATCAGATGGCCATGTTTTTTCAGATTGTATTGGTGCTGATGATAACATCATTGATGAGTACGGAAAACAATTAAGGGAACTGTATGAGTCAATAAAAGAGGAAAATCAGGATGAGGAAGACTATATAGGGTTCTTTGGTTTGAAAGAAGTGTTCTACTCAGAGAATTCTGGGAAAATATTTGATATCAAGTGGTTGCAAGGCATGAAACTACCACATTATACAAATAGCCAAATTGATCTATTTAGTGAAACTTGTAGAAAAATTATGATGGCTGCTTGTGATTCTGACAATGGTAGATTACGTCAACAAGTTAACATTCCTGATCACCCAAGATTACTGCTTTACAGAGGATTCACCAGATTTATGGAAGAGGATATTTGTCGGTTAGAAGTAATCAAAGAGTTGTCAAGAAAACAGCAAAAAAAAGTTGCTGCAAAGATAGCCTTTGAGATGATTAAAAGAAATGATGCCTATTCTAATTTAGTTGATTTAGTATTTCCTCATCATATGAGATTTTCAATACACGCACATATAAACTCCGGGCCTAAATATGGTATCAAAATAGTTCCTTCAGAAATCTGTAAATCAATAAAGAGTATGAATGAGTTGATATCTCCTGACTTTGAAGATTTCTTGCACATTCCAACTCCATGGCACAATTGTGTTATCAGATATGCTGATCAAAAAAAGTTATTTTTTGGAAGATCATCTATAGTTGCTGAAGCCGTTATGAGTAAGGCATATATTGCCAAAATGGTTGAAGACAAATACGAAAGTATTCTGTATGAAATTAGAGACAGAGGCATTTATGAAAAATGCGAGTATGATGATGTTTGTGGTGTTGACGAGATTTTAAGTGGTTTAAGAGCAGAATACTTGAAGAAAAAAGCAATAGGAGATATGAAAGAATATGTTTATATCAGTGATATGGATGCAGAAAGTGTAGAAAATTTGCTTGATGTTGAGGATGTTACTATGACATCTAGAAGCTCGATCGAAAAGTCAGCTACCGCAATTCTTGAAGCAGAAGGAAATCACAGTCTTAAAAACATGCAAAGTATAACACCATACACTAACGACATCATTGATGATGTTGATTTAAAAACACAAATTCATAAAATGTCGTTAGAAGAAGGTGAAAATAAACTGTTAGAATAGTATCGATTTAAGATTACAAGTGATTTAAAAAAAAAAACTGAAAAAAAGGCACTTGTTGATAAATGTTCCTAAGATTTGTCATTTGATCTTTGGTAGCCTAACACTTATGTTGGCTGTTAGTTTTTGTTTTTTATCTCATGTTTAACATCATATGATTTATATAATATAATATTTTTATTTAATAAATAACAAATACCAAAAAACCATGAAGCTCTGTGGAAGAAAGAATATAAAAAAAGCTGCAAAAAATTGTTGTCTTATTTATAAAACAAAGACCAAGCAAAACATTAAATTTTTTTTTTTTATAAACACAAATGGATAGATATAATAATTAGATAACACCAAGGTAATCTTCTTTTATTGAACCAATGGCGTGTATGGAATTGACACCACTTTTAGTACCGACTATTTTCAATCTGATTCTAGATCCTTTACTTATGATTTGGTCAGCTGACTGGTATGAAGGAGGATTAGACGCACTATTGAAGAAAAGATCATCAGGCATCAAGTATTTAGATATGAAAACAGTCAATGGACCTACGTTTACTTCGAAACCTAGTTCTGTACATGAAGTAACGATCCCATCAACGACTTCACCCTTGAATGGCTTCCAAATGATAGCTCTATATTTCATTGTGAATTCTGCATTCCCAGAATTAGACAGGATAGTTCCTCTTTCTATAGATATGTTGTTACAGTCTACTACACATAGGATGTAGCCGAATTTACCAGTGCAAGTACCCTCAACATCTTGGAGAAGTTTAGTTTTCAAGTATTGCTTCATATTTGGCCCAAAGTAGGATGGGTGGAGAGTAATTTTGAGTGATAGATCTTTGAAAAAGAACATTATGTTAGTATTAAAGATTTATTTATGGGTGAATTGAGACTGGTTGATCAAGGTTTCTTTTGATTAATCTTTGCTATTCACTTGTTTAAACTAAAAAAACAACAACTTATGGAAATAGGTTGAAAATTTCGCACACTCTTGGCAGTTTAATTTGGAAAATTTTTTTTTTCTTCGGGTTAAAAATAAGGGCCTACCGCTACACGGTGCAGTGGCATTGGCACTACAATGGGAGTGCTATAAAATAAATGAGGACTAGTTAACAGCTGTATTTGAGTAATGTTTAAATAAAGCTGTGAACTAGTCTTTCAAATCTAATACCATCATTATGTTTACATCGTAAGTTAATATATTTATAATTTGTTAAAAAAAATTTTAAAGATAAAATTAATTAAATGTAAACATTAATATTTTGAATATACTAAAACCATTTATTTTTTCTATTATTACATATTTCTGTATTTTTACATAATACATAGAATATAGTTACAGTAAAAATTAATATACAACTCAGTCATTTCCAACTTCTCAATAAGTCGTTAGCTTGTATCCATACAGTAATACCGTTATGTTCACCTTTTTGGTCACTGATGTTCGGGTAACATCTGCTCTCTTTTTCACCATGTGAAGTTTTATTAGCAAGGAAAATTTTTTCACTATTTTCCCATTACAGAATTTTTGAGCGTAGCATAATGTATATTCTACTTAATACAGTTGACAAAGGTCATTAATATATGGGCAAGAAACCAATACAAAAAAACTATAATATACAAAATACCCAGGTGATTTTATTTTATAATGTCTCAAAGATTAGGATTTACAAATTTAGCCAATCAAAGAGTATGGCATCTTATCGATTGTATGAAGGATACAAGAAGTGTTGGTAGAATAGCCCAAGATGCTGTTAATAGAGCAATGGGGAAAAACAAGCCTACATACTATCCTACTGTAGATTCAGGGGATTACGTAGTGATAATTAACTGTAATAATCTAGAATTCACCAATGCACAACTAAGAGGTAAATTTTTCTACAGACCTTCTACTTTCCCAGGTAACTTGAAGAAGACTTCTCTTAAAGAAAAATTGTTTGAAAAAGGTCCAAAGTGGGTTATGTATAGATCAATCTACAGAATGTTTCCTAAGAATAAATTGAAACACGTTAGAGCCAAGAGAATCTTTTGCTTTGATGGCGATGAATACCCATACAAAGATAATATCATAGCATTTGCCAAGGAGCAAGGTATAGTTGAAGAAGAAAAAAAGAAATGCGAAGAAATTACTGCTAAGATCATTGAATCTAGAAAGAAATATAATAAAATTCCTGAATTAATGAAAAATTTGAAATTATAAGCTAATTTCCTACAGATAATATTGATAATCAATTTTTTTTCTCTTATTATATATGATTTCTTAATCATCTTCATGTAAATATATTGACATTGCAAAAGAACAAAAAAAAAAATAAATAAATGTAAGTTTTCATTAATCTTATAATTCGATGTATATACAAAGCTAATTTACCTAGAAATCGGTAGCACGTTCAGTATACATTCTTGGTGCTATATTCATTGCCATCAATTCTTGGAACAATAACTTAGCAGCATATGGAATATAAACTTGGTAGATATCAATTTTATTTTTACATCCTCTACATTCGTATTGGTTATGTTTTAATTTGGCTATAACAGACATCAAACCACAAATACCACATATGTGTACTCTGAAAGAATCTGATGCTTCCATTAATCTTTCTTTTAAGAAAGCTGCTGCACCGTGTGCAATCATACAATCTCTCTCCATTTCTCCGAATCTTAAACCACCATCTCTGGATCTACCTTCTACAGGCTGTCTGGTCAATACTTGTACTGGACCTCTAGCTCTTGCATGGATTTTGTCATCTACCATATGTCTTAATCTTTGGTAATAAGTAGGACCAAAGAAGATTTGAGCCATCAACTTTTTACCTGTGTGACCATTATACATTACTTCGAAACCTCTACTTTGATAACCTGCTTGTCTTAATAAATCAGAAATACTATCAACAGTAACATCAACGAAAGGAGATGCATCACCTTCTTGACCATTGATAGCAGCAACTTTAGATAACAAACATTCAATCAAATGCGCAACAGTCATTCTTGAAGGAATAGCATGGGGATTGATAATCAAATCAGGCACAATACCTTCAGCAGTGAACGGCATATCTTCTCTTCTGTAGGTAATACCAATTGTACCCTTTTGACCATGTCTAGAAGCAAATTTGTCACCAATTTGTGGAACTTTAGTGGTTCTTACTCTTACCTTGACAAATCTTAAACCTTCTTCATTTGTAGTTATTAAAACTTGATCGATGATACCAGATTCAGTTGATCTCAATGGAGTAGAAGCATCACGCTTAGTATGGAAAGCTGTTCTCAAACCCAATTCTTCATTATCTGGTTTAATTGGAGTTGTCTTACCTATGATGACATCGTCCCCAGATACTCTTACACCAGGAGCAATCAAACCGTCATCATCCAACTTATCATAAGTACCGTGTTTCATTCTTAAAGTATCAGATCTAGTAGGCTTTTCAAATGTTTCAGAAACAGTCATACCAACCTTCTTTTCTTGATCCATATAAGCTCTGAAGAACAAAGATCTGAATAAACCTCTATCAATAGATGATTGATTCATAATCATGGAATCTTCTTGATTATATCCAGAATAACATGCAATAGCTACAATAGCATTCTGACCAGCAGGTAAATCTCTGAATTTCAAATGTTCCATTGCTCTGGTAGTACCTAAAGGCTTTTGTGGGTAGTACAAAATATTAGCCATGGTATCCATTCTAAAGTTATAGTTAGTCAAGAAAACACCCATGGCTTGCTTACCCATAGCAGATTGATAAGTATTTCTAGGAGATTGATTGTGATCTGGGAAAGGAATAATAGAAGCAGCAACACCTAAAATCATGGAAGGATGAATTTCACAATGAGTAAAAGTATTGGAATGTAGTTTTCTCTTCATTTTATTATCTTGGGCAATTTTAGCTGTGGCTTCCCCAACTTCTTCAATGGAATGTTCATCTGTAATATCCATCTTTTCAGCTTCTTCTTCATCAATGTATTCATCATCGTCTTCATCATCAACCTTCAAATCATCTTGTTGCATAGCAATCAAGACGGTTTCTTCTTCTTCAGCATCCAAGTATTCAACCATACCCTTACTGATCAAAGTAGACCAAGACCAAGGTTGACCATTTTCACCATCATCATCTGAATCAGACATATCATCATCAGAATCATCAACAGTGTATTCAGAGGATTGAGCTTGAACTAATTTCAAAATATGTCTCTTTTTGATAACTAATTCTTTATTACCAGTTTCTGGGTTTGTGTCAACAACATATAAAGGTCTGTAAACTCTACCAGCATCGGTTAAGAATCTTATTTCTTTTTCTCTGATATCTCTAACAATGGCAATTTCACTGGATAAAACACCCGATCTTCTTAAGTTAATGAAATCAGTAATCAATCTTTCAGGGTTTCTATGAATACCATGCCAAACACCGTTAACAAATACTCTTGAAACATCAGGTAATTTATAAGGAACGTAATCTTCCAAAGGTTCCAAACCGAATTCCTTCAGGTATGCAATAATAGGCTCAGGATCAGAACCAACTGAAATACCAGACATCAAAGATAAATTCTTGACTAAACCACAAGCTTGACCTTCAGGAGTTTCAGCAGGACATACAAGACCCCAATGGGTGTTGTGCAATTGTCTAGGCTTGGCCAATTTACCATCTCTACCAATAGGAGTATTGGTTCTTCTTAAATGCGATAGAGTGGAAGAATAAGTATATCTGTTTAAAACTTGGGAAACACCTGCTCTGGAGGACATGGCTTTCTTTTGTTCACCCCAATTACCAGTGGCCAAAGCATATTTCAAACCAGCAGTAATAGTTTGATGCTTGATGGCAGTCTTTAAAATAAAATCTTTACCATCTTCAACGGATCTTTGCATGACTCTGAAAATATCTTTAGTGACCTTTTTGAATAGAGTTCTAAACAATTGAGCTAATAATGGACCACCTAAATCTAATCTCTTTTTACCAAAGTGATCTCTGTCATCTTGATCTTTTCTATCTAAAGCACAAAGCAATAATCTGTTAACCATGTAACCCAAGAAAAAGGCCTTTCTATTTTCGAAACCTTCTTTTCTTGTAATGTGGGGAATAAATTCTTTTTGTAAAATATCTTTAACATATTGAATTCTCTTTTCTTTTTTAATACCTAAAGCAGCACCTCTTCTACCAATGAAATCCAAAGCAGTTTCTCTATCTTGTATAACGAAACCTTCTTCAACACAAGGCTTTAACATTTCTAACATTTGCCAATCATTTGTATCATAACAAATATGTTGTAAAATTTCACCATCAGGAACAATACCTAAAGCTCTGAAAATAATAACGATAGGAATATCTTGCTTAATATAAGGAATGACGGCTTTGATAGTTCTATTGGAGGATTCTTCTCTACCATACATTTTGACTTGAACATTAGAAATAAATCTAGAACCTCTTTCAATGACGGATTTGATTTCAGCAATGTGGGAGATAGGAGATGGAGCTGACTTTCTAAAGACTTGGACAATATTACCAGCACTTCTTTCTTGAGCAATAAGAACCTTTTCAGAACCATTGATGATGAAATAACCACCCATATCAAAGGGACATTCCTTCATCTTGTACATATCGGATTCAGATTGATCGGCAAGAATACAGAACTTCGATCTCAACATGATAGGAATTCTACCCAATAAAGTCTTTCTTACATCACCACCATCATCCATGACTTCTTCTGATTCAACCAAATTGTATTCTAAGTCTTTACCAGGAACATCTTCGGCTTCGTAGGTGTTCATCTTAAGAGCAACTAACAAAGATGCACTATAGGTTAAGTTTCTTAATCTTGCTTCTTGAGGAGTCAAAGCATGTGTGACACCATCTGATTCTGTCATTGAAGGTTTACCCAAGAAAGTCTTACCAAATAAAATTTCGTATTTTCTAGAGATGTTGTCTTCAACAGAAGTATGTTGAGCAGGTTGTTCCAAAATTAAAGAGGTATCTTCAGTAATTAAATCTTCAAGTGTAGTTTGAATGAATTGATTGAAAGAATCCAATTGTTGGGAAACTAAACCTCTTTCTTTGAAAAAAGAAGATATTACCACCCATGAATCTTCTGAAGAAATATCATCGTCTTCAAATCCATATTCATCGTCATCTTCTTCGTTTTCTAAATCCATATCATTCTTGTAGTTGTATTCATCATTTTGAGTATGGATATGTTCTTGTTTGTTGATATTGTTATAAATAGCTGCTGACATAGTTCTAATAGGGGGATTTTGTATTTATATTGATTTTTTTGGAAAAAAACAAAAAAACTCTATTTGTATAGAAAGAGAATAATATAGTAAATTTAATCTGCTTGCGTACTTAAATAATTGCTTAATTTAACACAATAAACACTCTGTTTCTATATGAATTCTATTTATAATTGATACAGTTACTATTCTAAACCTTATGGTTTTATTTGATTCTGTTTATTTGGTAAATAAGTTATGTTATTATTTTTTTTTAAATTTCTACCCATTAGTGTATCAAATAGGTGGAGAGTGTTGGACTGATTTTTTTTCCCACAGAGAAAATTTTTTCGTAGATGTTTTTTTTTCAGAGTTTTCGGGTCAAAAAAGGGAAATGGCCCGATTAGGAATAAGTAGTTATGGCGGGGTAACGCTACACAATTATCAAGTGAAATTTTTTTGCTTTTTTCCTATTTTGGCAACAGCACGGAATATGCGTCAGGTTTTTTAACCCGTTTTATAGTGAATAAATCTTAATGAGAGCAGGGAAGGAAAAAAAAGAAAATTTTTCACTTTATTTTAAATAATATATATTAAAGTTTATTTAGGTATGGTATTAGATATAAAGACAGGGTTATTTAAGGCCAAAAAACAAGAGGAAATTTAAGGGTGTATATCAACAGAACAGTCCTTTTTTTTTACATTAATATACAAGCAGAATAGCACATTTTTATATTAGGTAAACATGATCAGCAAGTACAGTTCCATAAAAAGATCAATTTCGACCGCACCAGTCTTAAACAAAAGACAACCTATTCATCGTAGACCTAGATTTGTTTTTGATTACAACAACTCCAAAATCGAAGGTGCCATTGACTACAATAAAGATATAAAAGATGTCGAAGTAGAAAATGACTTCACTGAAAGCAGAGATTCTTCTTTTTTTAAGGCCATTGAAAAAAGAAGAGAAATGTTTGGAGATGATTTGAAGCCTAAAGATTACTACACCTACCGTTCAAATATCAAAATAAGAGAACAACCATCTTATAATCTTGAAGAAAAAGATGAACCTCATTTCAAAGTTGGGGAGAAAAAAGTTTATTTGCCAGAAGGTGCCATTACTTTATTGCCTAACTTGCCTAACATGTCTCCATACTTTGCCAGATTCAAAGTTCCAAAAACATACAACAAATTAGATATTAGAGATTACTTATTTCATTTATATGGTATGAAGGTATTTGATATGAGAGTCAGTTTATCCAGAAGAAAGTTTTTACCTCAAAAAAACAAAAAGAATCATTATTTATCAAGTCAAGAAAAAGTCATTGTTGTAAGAATGGAAAAACCATTTGTATGGCCATCAATAATTGGTACAGAAAAGTCCGACAAGATCTATAGAGATTTGATGAAAAACTATAAGTTGTTTACTGAGGAAGCTATGCATAGAAGTGGTTCTGATTTGATGAAACCTTGTCCTGAACATATTTTCGAAGGTATTGGTGGTCATTTAGAACCTTTACCGCAACCATTCATTTCTAAAAACGTTTACAAACAGTGGAATAAGGAAATCATGCATAATAGAGAAGTAAACGAAGATAAAAAACTTTCTCAAACCTTAGAAAAAGCTTTAAAGAAATTGGATATAAACAAGAAAGATGGCGATGCTATTGCCAAGGATGATTTCAAACAATTAGAGTAATTCATATATAATGATATAGTACTTTTAACTCATGTAGATACAAAAAAAAAAAGAAAAGTAAAAGAAATAACTATAATAGATTAGTTTATAATATTTTAAAACAGAATGCATAACAGAAATTCAAATTTCATGAATGTTATCAGCTTATAATCTTGAAGTTGTTCACTTCAAAGGCTTAAGGAGTTTACCTCTTTCAAACTTTTATAATACTTTGTCGGAGTTAAGAGAAATATACTTATTTTCTCAATATGCGTTAATACCAAGTTATTTTAACGAAAGTTACAGAGAAACTCTCATATGATAACTCAAAAGAAAGAAATAATATTTATATACCCCCATTAGAACTTATTGAACTACTTTAAACTTTACAACTGATGTCAATTTTTTTATTACCAAAGGTGATAAACACACATAATACAGATACAAATGATATACAAACACTTCTTCGACCCTCCGAAACAATCATACATAGATACTCTTTAGCTTCATTGCAATTTCAAGGATACAAAATAAACTTTATGAATCTTACAAAAATTGATTTAAAAAAGACCAACAGTGATTCAGAAATAGAAGATTTTGTGATGTTTATAACAAACGAGAGATTGATCTTTTACCACATAAACTTACGTATTGGAGTTTATTTTTACATCTTATCAATCTCTGCTATTGATAATGACAACAAGAATGAAATTCCAACAAAATTGCATATTAACGGTGAATTTCATGATAACAAATATACTATAATAAATGATAAAAGCAATATGATTGAATTGTCCAAGCATGAGTTTTTCTGCGGAGTTTGTTTCTCCAAGATAGTAATAAAATCAAGAGTGACCAATTTACAAAATGAACTGAAAGAAATTGATTGTACCAATTGTGGTAGTCACCTTGCAAAAAATGATATGTTTTTGTACACAAACATTGTTGTACATGAAACAAACACCAATACTGACCATATGGTTTGTTCCAAATGTACTCATGACAACAGTGAGTACTTCCAAAAACAATCCAATATAAGCAACAATTGTAGAATATGTGAAAATCCACTTATTTTAATTGATTTACCTTTACTGTCGGAGCCTATTTGCATTGCCTTTAAAGCTGATCAGCCTATTGATGGTATTCTTACACAATTGATCAACGATACTAAAAAATTGGCCAACTCTTCATTGATGAAAACAAATTCATCAACCTTGTTAAAGCTCCTTAATAACAAACAAACGGAATCTTTAGAGATGGGAATCAAAAGTATTATTAACAAATACGACGAAGATATAAAAAAATTAGATTTCTTACATGATGTCACCTTGTCAACAATGACGAATTTCTTAGAAAGCATTGATGATATTGATGAATATTTGCACCTTTCAAAAACCTCCATCAAATCTCACATCACAATTACTGATTTTTTCATCAAAAACAATTATAAAGTTATAAAAATGAATGAACTATATTATCTCTACAACTTTGAGATGTTTAGGTACAGGTACCTCAATTGCCAAGATTTTATTGATATGATTAACGTCAGTGATTTATTGCAGATATACATCTACAACAATGTAAGCTACGTAATAAATAATGATTTGATAAATGAATACATCTCAAAGGACTACACATGTGGCAATGTTGAGTATGATGCTATAATCAAGGATAAGTTGACTTATCAAGGATACTACTTGATTGATTTCGACAGTTCTAATATCCCGACATACTACTTTAACAATGCGCATTGATTACGCATAAATTTGGCTCAAGCAAAGTGACAGAAAAATACATATGACTTCACGTATATTTCACCCCTTGAAAAATAGGGGAAAAAATTGCTTCAATCTCATCTTGTGTTTGATTATTTAAAACGATGCCGATGAGTTGTTACCCTTTTTTAATGAATTTTAATACAGTAATTTGATTGATTTTTACTTAAAACAAATAGTTTTTTTTTTTTTTTTTTTAGAAAAGAGCCCAAAATAAAAATTTGTTCTACAGCCAGTGCCTGAAAGTTATATATGCAAAATGTCGGATATTGAAAATAAGGAAAATAAAGAACAACAGCCATCTAACGATGAGTACCAATTCAGACAAGATCCTCAGTACGACTTATCAGGAAAAGGAGAGAACAATATTGATGATTCTAAGTCATCCGCTCATTATAACGATTGGCCGTTTATAATCATTTTTATAATTGCTTGCTGTGGGTTCGTTGCTATTTCAGGTATTGTTTTACACTACTGGAGCACAAACACAAGCACTTATGGATCCAGCAAGATTTATTCTTCAACCGATACATCCACTTTTGACTCAAACACCGCCATTTGTTTCATATTTGCATGTGTCATCAGTGTTGTATTATCAGTCTTTGGCTACATTTTATGTAAAAAGAAACCTCGTTGGTTTATAGTATGTGGTATAATCTTCAACATCGTTTGTGGTTTAGGAACAGCTATCATGTATTTATCCTTGAAGTATTGGTCCGCTGGTATTGTATTTTTGGTATTTACTTTGTTCAGTGCTTGGTGTTATTGGACTATGAGATCAAGAATTCCATTTTCTTGTGAAATCTTAACCTTTGTTATGAGTGGTATCAATTGGTATCCTAAAATGTTGATTGTTCAAACTATTGGTACAGTCATTTCTTTGGGATTTAGTATTTGGTTTTCATTAACAATAACAGCAGCATACATGAGATTTGACCCTAAAGGAAACAACTCTCAAAGTTGTAGTGCTTCTTCAACTGGTTCATGCTCTACCAGTAAGTTGATTGGTTCCTTGGTGGTAATTTTCTTCTGTGGTTACTACATCACTGAAGTTATCAGAAATGTCATCCATGTAAGTGTATCTGGTGTATTTGGAAGTTATTACTATCAAAAAAACAGTGATCAAGGCCCTCCAAAGAGTCCTATTTGGAATTCTTTCAAGAGAGCTATCACATATTGTTTTGGTAGTATTTGCT
The DNA here is from genome assembly GCA_037102615.1 of Hanseniaspora uvarum. Taxonomy (NCBI): domain Eukaryota; kingdom Fungi; phylum Ascomycota; class Saccharomycetes; order Saccharomycodales; family Saccharomycodaceae; genus Hanseniaspora; species Hanseniaspora uvarum. Next base: position 438,895 of record BTGA01000009.1, on the reverse strand, counting down.
TTGGTTCATTGATAGTGTCTATTTTGGAAACCATTAAGACTGTTTTGAACTTAGTAAAGAATCAATTTATTGATAGTAGCAACACTGGTGGACAAATTGGTATGTTTATTGTAAACTTAATAATGTCATTCATCAACTGGCTAGCCCAATATTTCAATCATTATGCTTATGCATTTATTGCTCTTTATGGAAAACCATACCTTGCTTCTGCTAAGGAAACTTACCACATGTTCAGACAAAAGGGAATGGATGCTTTGATTAATGATAACTTGATCAATGTTGGTATTGGATTTTATGCTACCTTTGTAGCATATATTTCAACATTGTTCACATATTTGTACTTAAGATTTACTAAACCTGATTATAACGCAAACGGTGATTACACCGCTCCTATTTTAGCCTTTTCATTTGTTATATCTTTACAAATTGTTAATATTATCAATGAAACTATTAGATCAGGCTCTGCTACATTTTTCATTTGTTTGGGTAACGATCCTGAGGTATTGATGCATACTGATAAAGAAAAATTTGACAAAATATTCCAAGCTTATCCAGATGTTTTACACAAATTGAATCATCAAGACGTTTAAGCTGATTGAAGATTTTGTATTTTTTGTATTTGTAACAAAAATAAAAAAAGAAGACATAATATTAATAAACACAAATAATAAAAAGTAATTGCAAATATATATGCTTTATTTTAATTAGAATAAAATATGAGAAAAGAAAAGGAAAGTTTAAACTGCATACTTCTTTGAATACCAAGTCGTAAATACTGTTAAAGTTCTACCTAGTTTTCTGTAATCCTTGTACTTGCCGGCTATGTAACAGCCATGAATGAAAATCTTTGTTTCTTGATGGTTTACAATTTCCTTGTTTAATTGGTTTAAAATATGGGTAATACCATCTTCGATTAAATAATCAATTTCTCCATCAAATGATTGGATAGTTTTAATGAATGAACAAAAACATTCAATGACATCATAATCATCATGCTCGTCATCTTTGTTTAGAAGATTGTGAAACAAAGTATTGAATATTTCGATGTATTGATTGGTTATCAAGGCTTTAACGTTCATTTTGATTTCTTTTGGTGTAATCTCAAACATGTCACAAGTTATTGGTGTACTATCTAAACCCCAAGAAAACAAATCATTCATGGTCTTTATGGCTGTATTAGTCAATGAAGGATCTGGATTGTTTATACTAATGAACATCAAAAACTTCAATATAAAGCTTATCAATTCTAAGTTTGTCAAGAATTCATAAGGGAAATATATCATAGTGTCTGAAATGTACAAAACGTAGTCATTTATGGAATGGTTGAAGTGGTAGTTTACCTCAGAAATGTCATTGTTAACGTTAAACATATTCAAAATATCCGCGAATATAACACTCTTAAATGTTTCATGTTGTTGCAAAACAAACTGAATCATGGTATTATAATATTTATCAATCAATTCTTTAGGATAGATGGTTGTATCTGTTATTGAGTAAATATCCATTATCTTTGCACTCAAAGATAATAAAGAAGTATCTTTGGTGTACTTAAATGAATTATCAATCAAAGTTAGCAGACTTTGTAAAATAGGATCTAAGTGATAACCCATGTTCAAAATCAATATGTGGAAGACATCACACCATTTTTCTATAATTTCAGAAGAATTCAAGTTATTCAATAGTATAGGTTCCAAGATATTTGGATAAATATCAACAATCAAAGTTATGAATGGGTCTTGTACATTTTTAAATAAAGAAAGTTCGTCTCTTGGTCTAATTTCTTCACATATAGCAGATAGAGTTTGCAGCTCCAAACTAATTTCCTTAATACTATCGTATTCAAGCAGTTTGAACAATTTGGCTTTTAAAAGTTGTTGAAGAGTATTATAATATTTTGTATCATCTGGAATAGAAAAAATAACAGATGTAATACCTGCATTTAAACTCATTTTTGAGTCGGTGTCAGTTAATAAACTCTCAATATTGGAATAGAAGGACAATAATTGATCAATGAATGGTTGTAGCTTATCATTGCATTCCATACAAATGCTCATAAATGCGTTAGAAGCAGATAATAAAACATCATGGTCTAAGTTGCTATTATCCAATTGCTTAAAGATAAAATTCAATTGAGATTCTAAAGTCTTTGAGTAGTTTTTATTTGTCCAAGAAACTAGCTTTGTAAGCAAAATGTTGATTGCTATCAACAGGTGAATACTTTCAATTGGTGAAAACAACAAATGTGACAAAATTTCCAACATTGAATCATTGTTAAAAGACTTGATATCTGTTGATACTTGCTGCAATATAAAGATATTGGACTCAACAGATTGCCAACTTTTAGCTTTTTGTAAATTTTGCAAAATAACATTAAGAAATGTATTAGAACTTATTATTTTGAATATAGAAATAACAAATTCATGAACACTGTTTCTATAGCTTTTAAACGCAGCATCATTAATGTTGTTGTCATTAAATTTCAAAAACTCATGAGATCTATTGAACAATTCCAAGTAAATAGGTACAATAACATGCTGGTTAGGTTGAAACAACTTCATAAAGGATAAAGTTTGCAAATCAATCCAAAACTTGAACAAGTAGGATCTAAATTCTAATTCGTCAAGGTTTTTTAGATTGCTTGGGAAAGTCAATTCTACAGCCAAGTTTATATATGGTGCAAACTTAGAAGGATCAATTATGATTAATCTTTCCCAAGATTCCAAACACTCACAAATAAATTTAATAACAAATTGTAAAATATCCAAGTCTTCGGTTTCATCAAATTCTTTTAATAAGAATGGAATAGTCGTATTGTAAATAGGTGTTATTATATTGATCAATTCCCAAACAGATTGATTACCAGAAAAAGTGAATTCTTTAGATTCTATTATTATCAAACCCAGTAAATCCAAGCAGTGTTCCAATAACTCATGGCTGTTATTAACATTAGAAGATTCTCTGATGATAAAATTTATTACATTGTTGTTATCAAAAGATATTAATTCTTCAAATGTGAATTCTAAAACCCAGTTTTTCAATGCATCAATTATGTTCAAACTGTTAACAGTGTTGTTTGTAATTAGTTGGGATATGTAATTTAAAACTGGTTCCCTCAAATCTTCAATATAAAATGTATTATTGTTATTCAATAATTCGTTGATGTTATTAATTTGATTTATTTCTTCAGGCAAAACCTTTAAAAATATCAGTAAAACATTTGATTTGTTATTGTCGATGTTTAGTAATTCCTGCATACAGTTGTTTATACAATTATCATCGTTTAATAACGGCAATGTATAAGCCAAAGCTATGATCAATTGAATCATTACATTGTCATTGGAATTTTCATTTATGACTTTTTTGATGATTTTGATTATACTATAGTACAAGTCCACACTGTTGTATTGAACAATGTCATACTTACATTTGTGTTTCAAAAAAGAGGATAAGAACAAAATAACATTTTGATCGCTGCTTGTCAATAATATGTTAAGAATTATATTCCAAGAACTGCTGGACTTTTGAAATTGCAACAAGTAATCATTTATGCTGTTGATGGAAGAAGTTCTGTTGTTGTTATATAACTCATTTATGTTATAAACAATACTCTGTTCAGTATACTCTGAGCCACTCATTACTAGGGGAAAGTTTGGTTTTGATACCTCACCTCTTCTCAGTTGAAATTGAAGAAATTTAAAAAAACTGAATTTAACGATGATCAAGGGAGAACGGTGAACTACGTTATTATAGTGACATTTTTTTTTCTTCTTATAAAAAATCATGTTATATCCGATCTATCGGATATAACACAGTTCATCGTATTCCATTTCTTGTGTTTTCATATTCGTTCAAATGCCTAAAACTTTCATTTGAATCTAAGTAAATAGCAATAACCAATACAACTTTGTGGTAATAATATTCAAGAAAACACTATATACCAAAATGTCTAATCTTCCTTTGAATTTGCTTAATAATGTAATTAACAACGAAAACAACCTTATAGAAATACAGCTATCGGATAAAAGTAAATTCAATAACTACTACCTAAAAGGTCACCTGAAAGGTGTAGATCATTACATGAACATCATCATACATGACTGTAAAAAAATCAACAAACATGAAAAAACCACTTCGGATCTAGGTAATGTCTTACTGAAAGGGGACAATATACTATTAATAAAACATATTAAAGATTGATATATACAAAGTGTGAATTATTTCTATTTATTTAGGACTTATTTTCTTTTAAATACTTAACCAAATGTTCAAATTTAACTATGCTTTCATCTTTGTCATAATCAAATAAGTTGTCGTCTAATTCAGTCAACAATCTGCTTTCTTTAATAGCACTGAAGTCCTTTAATATGTCAGCATGCTTCATATTTCCGTCTTCATCAACATATGGAGTTTCTTCATTAGATTCAAATTCTTGTTCTATCTTTAAGCTCAATTGGTGTTCATTCAAGATGAAGCCATCCAATTGCTTTATTAAATTTTGAAGCAAGTTCATTTTGGCAATTTCTTCAGTTTTTTTTGCTTTCAATAAATTGATTTCTTCTTTGGCTTGTTCATATTCTAATTCTACTGGAGTCAAAGTTCTGACCATAGGATATGCTTCTCTATCTTCTTCTGTTAAATATTGTTTGATGTTTTCAATAGTAGGCAAAACAATATCCTTTTTGACTTTTATGGTATTCTTGAATTTACTGACAGATATCAAATCATGTTTCTTTTCTTCTTTTTCCAACTTTTGAATATATTCGTAATCTTGAACTATTTTATCTTCTTCCTTCTTTAGCACTTCCTTAAAATATGTCTTTTTCAATTCGTTTTCCTTTAATCTCAATTGATTTAAAAACACATTATCGCTTTTGGCTGGTACTTCATCTGGTATCATTTCTGATAATTTCTTATCAATATATTCATTCAAGTCAACAGCTTGTATAGGCTTAGTCAATTCTTCAATAGATGGATAGTTTTTAGGCAATCCTATAGACTTGTCAAAACCATGTGGATGTGGTGAGACTATTTGTTGGTTTAGTGTATTTTGTTCCTTTTTGATATATGGATATATCTTGCTGGTGATAGGTTTTAAAATCTTCACCGTTTTTGGCAGTCTACCTGAAATACCATTATGTTTCAAAGCTTGTTTGTAACCCATGTTCAAATGATTGTAGTTATTTGGTTACTGCTATACAAGTTCTTTTTATGCCTACTGAAAAATTTTAAAGTCGCTTTAAGTGAAAGAAAAAATTGAATATAAGAAGAAAAATTTTCACCTCATCCGAAGGAAAATAGGAGGATTTGAGAAGAGTATATATAAGCTTATATCCGATAAGATTAGCCAAGGAACTCATTGAACTACTCTCACAGTTAAAGCTCTTGTACCAAAGTACTTTAGTACACTTGATGGGTCCTCTCCTATTTCACACAGGCAGTTGATCTCGTAAGAGCCAGGAATTGTAAATAGCAAATCAATGTTTATTTCTTTTTGCTGGTGCAACTGGTCAATATTAAACGTTCTCATTCCGTTTATTAGTACAGTATTCTCTTTTTCTAGGACATCTTCTGAAGTGATGATATCGAGAACCATCAATGAAATAAGAATGTTATCATTTTTTTTTGGCTCTTTCAAACCTTCCTTTTTGTTCATCATCTTTGGTTCTAATCTGATTCTTTTTGATTCACCAGCTCTGAAGGTGTTTACTCCATCAGCCATTGAGATTGAGATGTCTTGTCTATTAACAAGTTTTTGGGAGTTGTAACAGTCCTCCAATTTCAAATTACTTAGCACGTTTAAAGCATACTGGGTTTCATTCAAAGTATATTCTAACTGTAAGTATTTGTTGAAATTCATCAAAATGTTGTAACCAGTACTTTTTTGGTTTTGAGAAATATCGTTGAACAAAGATGCTTCAATAGGTATCATTACTTTTCGGTTACTGCATTCATTTATGACAATAGCATCATTTTTAAAAGCATCTTCTTTGTTGTTATCGAATTCTTTTTTGTAGATGCTATTCAATGTTATAGCAGAGGAAGTAACATTTCTCAAGTTGAGCAACAATATCCATTTATAATTACTATTTTTTTCTAAAAAGCTAATCCATTTTTCAACCTCTTTATTGTCATCCTTTTTTAAAGCATTATTGAAAGCTGCCTTTGAAGAATTTGGAATACCATGTTCTTCTGTACCCTCAACTGTAGGTAATGAAATTTGCTCAGATGGTATTAAATTAAATGGCAATATTTCAAAATTAGGTATTATCAAGGAATCTGTGTAATCAAGCTCTATAGGAATATTCAATTCACTAATGTACTTGATGTTTTCTACAACTATTCCGTATAGAATTACTACATCAAATTTAGAAGCATTAACGACTTTGAAATCTTTAAAGTTGAAGTTCAACAAAAGCTTCAAATCTTCCAAATTTTGTTGATGGGTTATTGTGATACTGTTGTAAAATTCACAAATCATATGTTCGTATAATTCATGTTCACTTTTATTCAATTTCTTTTTGTTAAAAAAGTTGTAAATTGTATAGTCGTTTACTTTTATTTTAATATCAAAAACTTTCAGTTCAACTGTGCTCATCCTGTTAAGCGACAGAGTCTTTTCATTTATACAATTATTTTTCAACACAAACTTTGTTTTGCTTTTGTTGTTCAAGATTGGTATATCTGGAATTATCATAACAATATTTCTTGGGTGTTTTTTTTTATTTGGTCTAACATTTTTGACAATAACGTTTTCAAATTCTTCAAATTCAAACTGAAAGTTATTTACATCAATAAATGTATCATTCAAGCTATTTAAACATTTAAACTTGATAACAACTGTTGATTCGGATTGACTAATTAGTGTTTTGTTGCTAATATCCACTGTTTCAAAATGTGCACTGTTTTCATCATGCTCGTTATTAATAATTACACTATGCAGATTTAGATCAATTTTTAAGTAGTTATTAAAAGTAAGTTCAACACTCATAACTTCATTTTCAATAAAATAATGTTTGATTTCAACTACTTCATTTTTGGCATGTACCCTATTCCTGAATGGGTTGTACACTTCATCTATCATATCATCTTGTTCTAATACAGCTAAGTTTTCAATCTTAGGCAGCATAGTTTGATTTTGGGATCTATTAAGAATTCTTAGACTTTTGAGTAAACAAGTATCTTTCTGATTATCCCAGTGTTTTAAGTCAGCAAATATTAATCTTTGCTCTTCGGCATTGAATAAAAAGTGATTTTGCAAAGATAGACTTGCTAACTTTGTTTTTGTATCTTCATTCTTGGAATATTTCATTATTATTGTGATCAATTTTTTGAGTATCAACTTGTTATTAATTGATTCATTATTGATCAGGTTAAACAATTTTTCAAAAATTCTTTCTTTTAAAATATTGTTAGCTAAAAATTCATCATCACCTTTGAATTTATCTATCAAACAAAAGAATTTCAAAATCAAAGTTCTGTGGTTTTTCAATTGGTCTATCATATTTAAATGTAAGTTTATAAAACTTAGGCTTTCTCTTAGACTCAAATCTTTAAAAATATTATACATTTCATATTTTTTGTATTGGTAGATTAAATCTTCTTGGATTGGTTGTAAATATTGTGAATCAAATAAATCAGCCTTTATTCCAGTAAAATTTGTTAAAAATTGATTTATATCATTGTATATTATAGAGTGATGTAGCAACCAAAAATAATTTATTATAAAGCTGTTAAAAATGTTTGGTGTGCAATAGTTGTCATCTTCGTCATAAGTATACTCCAAGTAATGTATAAGTTTTTCATAGATCTGTATAATCAAAAACACAAGACTTTGAATATTCAACACATTTTTGTGTCCTTCATTTTGTAACTCAGGTCTATTATGTTCCAGATCCATACTTCCTCTATTGCTTGATCCATTAGTATCAACTTGTTTAAGCATGTTTTTTATTATCTTGGTCTTTACTAAGATATGTTTATCATAAACAATCAAATAATCTACACATTTGGGAATAACAATCTCAGCGTTTTGATCATTGGTTATACTGACAATGTTTATCAAACAAAAAATTAACATCTCCAAAGCATTTGAAAGCCACAGAAAATCTCCATTCTTGTAAAGCTCTAAAACACAGTCATTTAAAACTTCCATAGCCTTTTTGTATTGTCCTGAAAGTATAAGAATATTGGAAATATATTTTAGTTTTCTAGAATGAAGCTGAACACTTAAATCCATGTTGTTTATTTTATACTTAGCTTTTGTATTTTGATAATAAGTGTTGGAGTTTTCTGTTCTTTTTGAATCGTTTAAATATGTAATTTTATTTGCCTGTTTGATCATAAAATTGTTAGGCGATTTAAGCTTCATATAAGATAATGATTTGATATAGTTCTTAAAAATTTTAAACACATTCTCACATATATTATAATACTGGTTAATATCAGAAAGTTTATTAATACAGATAATTTTATGGTATACATTGTCTATAATAGAATCTTTAGTAATTGCTGATCCATTACCATCTTCTATGGTTAATACAACTGATTGATTTCTCCAAGGTTCTAAATCATGATATACCAATAATTCTTCTATATCCTGGCTGTCTTTCATGTACTCAAATTTCATATAACTTTCTGGATAATAAGAAGGATTAAGAAATGTTGTATAATCATCTTTATTCTCTATTTCATTGTTATTTTTGAAATATGGTATAAGTTCCTTTAACTGGACACGCTTTATCAACAAATGATCGATATTTTTAGTAGATGTTTTGTTCAGGACTAATACCTTTATTGAAGTTATATCATTGCATACAGTATCAAAAATCATCCGTTTAAAGCTGTATTAATATGCTTTTTTATAGTTTGGTTTGTATATCTGCATCTGTTTTTAAATTTTTATTACATGTGCGTTTTTTTTTTTTCACATTGATTTCAGGTTGTTGTAGCCTTGTTTACACGCTCAACACGTGCTGAGCTTCGCGTAAATGATCACGTGTCTGATATATGTTACAAGCACTAATATATACTAAGGGAAGAGCTTTGTAGCCCAGAACAAGGTGCTTACCTCATGGGTTTTAAACGACATTTAAATTGAAAGTAGATATATATATATGTATACGCCTTGTTAAAATAATTTGATGTCTAAATCTGGTAAAAACTCGTTCATATTTGTTTTTTTTCAAAAATGGAAGATAATAGCTTTAAACAAGAGCTGAATTCATATAGTTTAATCTCCTTTTTAAATAAAAAGTAATTGATTTAAGCGTAAAACATACAGACTTGAATAATTGTTCTTTTATTTGTGAACAAATATTTAAACTTTCTATCCAATTAACAACTTTTTTTAATGCCATAGTGTATTATAAATCAGTAATCTGGTACTGTTTCAATTTTTTAACTTCCTAAAATCAAACTATTTTGTTGTTGTAGTGAAAATTTCTATTATTAACTTATAGGTACTAAAACCTTGTTGCAATACAACTATCTTAGTACTTTAACCAGTGCTTCTTCTTGATCTGAATTTTCAATTATTGTTACCCGAACAGTACTTATAGATAAAATTTTTCTGTTTGGAGATATATGTCCGTTTAAGGTAATTTTTTGCCTAACGAAAATCAAACACCAAGATTTGCTTACTAGTATACAAGAGCGTTTTACATCTACTCTTTTTTTTTTAATATTTTTTTTGCCACCATTATACACATTTAACTTGATCAAACCAAAAGCAATAATCACATAATGGCTGGTTTATCCTTTGATAATCATAAAAGAAACGAATTCTTACAATCTCAACATAATGTATCATTTAAGACTACTTCTACAGGTACCACTATTGTAGGTATCAAGTTCAAAAACGGTGTAGTTATCGCTGCTGATACTAGATCTACTCAAGGTCCTATCGTTGCTGATAAGAATTGTGAGAAATTACATAGAATGGCACCAAAGATTTGGTGTGCAGGTGCAGGTACTGCAGCTGATACCGAAGCACTCACCAAGTTAATAGGTAACAATATGGAACTACAAAGTTTGTACTCAAAAAGAGAACCTAGAGTTGTCAGTGCTTTGCAAAATCTTAAACAACATCTTTTCAAATACCAAGGTCATTTAGGTGCATATCTTATTGTTGCCGGTGTAGATCCAACAGGAGCTCATTTATTCTCAGTACAAGCCCATGGTTCCACCGATGTCGGATACTACCAAAGTTTAGGTTCTGGTTCTTTAGCTGCCATGGCTGTTTTGGAATCTGAATTCAAAATGGATATGACAAAAGAAGAAGCTATCAAACTAGCATCAGATGCTATTGAAGCTGGTATATGGAATGATTTAGGTTCTGGTTCTAATGTTGATGTTTGTGTTATGGAGATCGGTAAAGATGCTCAACTATTAAGAAACTATAGAACTCCAAATGTTAGAGAAGTTAAAGAAAAGTCATATAGATTTGCCAGAGGTACAACTGGTATTCTAAGAACTGAAATAGTTGCCCAGTATGAATTAGATACCAATGCTTAATTAGGATATTATATAAAATGATGTACATAAACACTTTATGATCTTAAATTGTAAAACAGAGATTTGTCTCTATTTTTTGTTGCTCAATACTTTGTTAGTAGCTTCAACTATAGCAACATGTTCTGCTTTGTGCAGTCTTTCTTCATATTGCTCTAAAGTTTCTTTATCAGTATCAATGTCCAACTTTTTAATCACTATTGGTTCACCTTTATCCACATCTTCAATAACATAATGACACATACAGCCCGCAGTAAAAGTTTCATTCTTTTCTTTTTTAATTTTCAAAGCTGTTTCATAAGCCATGTCTATAGCATGAACTGTACCATCAAAGGCACCTGGTAATGCCGGGTGTAGATTAATAATAGGAATATTCTTATTGATCTTCTTTAAGCAATCAGATCCCAAGATTAACAACCAACCTGCACATACAACTATATCAGGAGTAGTACTATTGATAATTTCAGCTAACTTGACTTCATATTCAATTCTTTTTTGCTTTCTTTGTTCTTTATCTTCTTTGGGAATACCTTTATAGTATGGGTATAATGAATGAACTTGTGTTGGAATGCCTTTATTTGATGCTCTGGTTAAACCATACGCATTTTTGGAAGATGAAATCACGTTTACAATTTCAGCATTAGGAATTATTTCCTTGTCAATGGCATCCATTATGGCTTGAAGATTAGAGCCTGAACCTGAAATCAAAACAGTTATTTTCTTTTTAGCGCTTTTGTTCTTTGTAAATGGATTGATGGATCTTATTACATCTTTGTTTTCATTGATTAAGATACCTGTAATCAAACCAACAGCAACAGCTATAGCGTAGCCAGCTCTATTATTACTGTAGAAACCCATGATTTGGTCTATTTATCATATAACACTTTTGGTAGTTCTCGAATATCAGTTTAGTATTTTAACATTTACATTTTATATATTTTTTTTCAGACTTCTGTTCACATTAAATATGTGAAGTCACATTATTGAAAAAGCTGAATGATGGACACGTGACTAAACCAAAATCTCTAATTTAAAAGAATTAAGGCTCTATATAAAAGCTTATTTAATGGCCACATTGATCGTCATGAATGTGTGCTGATTCAATAACATCAGCTTCAAATATAGCATTCAGCTCTTTTATCATCAGTTCTTTGTTCAGATTTTGACCAATCAAGACTAATTTACCTTTGGTAGTGTTTTTAAAAGGTTCTTGTGACGTATCTATAATTTCAAATGTATCTCTTACACCTTGAATGACTTTACACTCTTTGTCATCAATATGCAACACTATCAAACCTTTGGTTCTTAGTATATCACCATATGAGTTATTCATTGTGCTTTTGTAATTATACCCAAAATCTTGCCAATGTATTTTCTGTAAGTATTCCTTGAGATTGTCGTACATTTGTTGTGATTTAATAGTAGGTATATCAATTTTTATTGTTTTGACTAATGTTTTTTCATCTTTGGCTGTGCTTTCGTTTAATGAATCTGGTAAACTTTCAAATGATGAGTAACCATTTAAAAATAATATATCCTTCACGTTTTCTATTTTACCATAAGTTGTTGGTAATACTTCACAGTTATCATTAATATTCTTTACATAAGTTTTTACCATTTCAAGATCACCAATATTCAGTTTGTCTACTTTGTTCAATATGATTTTATCTGCAATTGCAATCTGCTTAGTAATAATATCATAACTTATTTCATTTAGGGCTTGTTCATTGACTAAACTCTTCATGTTGATACCATCAAGAACAGTTATGATACCATCAAGTCTAATGTTAGACATCAAACTGTCATCTAACCAAAACATCTTTGCCAAATTTGTTGGGTCTGCCATACCCGAAGTTTCAAGAATAATATAGTCTATAAACCCGCTTTGTCTTTTGACTAAATCTTCGATTGCCTTAACACCTGCGTCTTTTACCGAACAACAAATACAGCCATTTCCTAAATCAAGCCATTCAACTGCATTATCTTTGTTTTTATTATCATATATGGTTATTGATTTTTCTATGTCCAAAGTATCACCAAATTCATTCATTATAACAGCAATTTTAAGATCTTGTTTATTTTGTACTAAATGATTGGTTAGATAATTTAGCATAGTGCTTTTACCTGATCCTAAAAACCCAGTTATTATCGTTATAGGAAGTTTTTTATCAGGATTTACATTCAACAACTCGGTTGACAATTGTGTATTACAAGATTGTATTTTTTCTTTACTGACAATATCCACGTTGTCTTGAACATCCTCTTTGATGTCGTCCAAAGATGAGACTAACTTTGGAATAACATCTCCATCTTTAATGCTGAAATCTTTTAATTTGCTCTTTAAGCCCGACATATAATCTTAAATTATTTGGGGGGGGGTTTGTATTGGTTTATACTTCAAAAATACATCTTTCAATAATTGGATTTAGAGGGTATCTAATAACGAAATGGCTCTAATTCATCGTAGAACTCATTTTTGTTCACTCAATTTACCCAGCCATATGTAAAATATCCCAATTGGGAAATTATTGATTTTTCTGTCGGAAATTGCGTATTTTTCTGTTTTTCAACTTTTCTTGGAGCGTTGTTTTTTGTTCCCTTTCTTGATGGGCTACTTGAACATTGTTATTCATTTAAACAATATTTCATTATATTTAACCATAGTATATCTGAACAAGTAAAAGGAGCAAATTTTGAAAATTAGCAACTTGGGAATAAATGAATTCATTTCATCAAGAAAACTGCTTTGATGCTGTTTTCAATATAAAAATCGACGAGGCTGGAAAATATGTAGTTCCTCCATCGAGTGAGTATATAGAGATATTGAGAGGATGTAGATTGGTTGATTTAACAAAGGTTTGTGTTGCTTTAGGGACGAAAACAAAGGGACGGAAAGAAGACATTGTTAAAAAAATAGACTTTATTATACAAAAATCTGGCACTAATATATTGGAATCAGGTTTGTTTTCTCTATGTTTTGTAATTCGTGCTTTAATGACAGCGGTTTTAGGTGAGAAAAGACAAGAAACAAATACATTTGATACACTAATTCCTTCTTTCAAAGATCTCAAGCATTTGATTGGAGCTTTGCAGCATACAGCTCCTATGAAGGTTATTATATTCCTGGCATCAGTTTATTCAAACATGAATGAGCGTGTGTTCAAAATCGAAAATGTTACATTATATAGTAACCTTACTTTCCTGGAAGAAGCCAAAGTTCACCATTTAAGAATTATACAGAACAACTACTTTTATAACCATGCAAAGGACATACCCAAGTATCATGGAATTAAAGCAGACAACGAAGCCTTTTTATTTAGCATGATAAACTCATTGAATCATATTCACACCAACATATCTGTTCCACTTTCAAATTACAGAGAGCCTCTTCCTAAACTTCAAATAGACCCTAATATAAACATATTTAAATATCGGTACACACCTGCTCAATTGACTGAACAAGACAAGCAGTTTATGAGACAGCATAGATCGGGTGAGTATGATCAAGATCAAACTGCATTGGCAAGATTAGCCAATCCACATGCAGCATCATCAATTGTGCAATCAAGACCAGCCCAATCTTCAGGACCAAGTCCCGACACCAAAAAGATGATGGATGAATACAAATTCATTCAGTCTTATTTTTTTAACAATACAAAATTATTGAAACAAGGGATCTTACCTAAAACTGGATACAAAACAACTACTTTAATTAAATTTCATTTAACAGAGCCAGATATACAGAGACTGAAAAACGTAACTCCTGGAAAAGGTTACAGTTACCAAGTGCTTCTTTATTGTGGATCTTTTACGAACACAATTCAGCCTAGGGAATTCATCAAGTTCCCATCTCCTATAGAATTAAAAATTAATAACGTTCACATAACTGATTACATAAGAGGTATCAAAGACAAACCTGCTACTGCTCAAGCAGCAAGATTAACTGAACATTTGATTTTAGATACAGAAAAAGAAAATGTTGTGCAAATTACTTTTATTAGAACACTAACCCCGTTCATTTGTAAAGCTTATTTAGTCAAATCTTTTGATGGGCTTCAATTATTCAAAAAATCTATAGCAATTAAAGAGCATATACCAAAAAATGTAACAATAAGTAAAGTCAAAGAGATTTTACAAGAAGATGATGACGAATTACAAATGGAAACAATGAAAATGTCGTTACAATGTCCTATTTCATATATGAGAATGAAGAATCCAGTAAGGTCTATAACCTGCCATCATATCCAATGTTTTGATGCGCAATGGTTTTTAGAAGCTCAAAAACAAGTTCCTTTATGGGAGTGTCCTGTTTGTCAAAAGAATGTTGATATTATGGATTTAAGATTATGTGATTATACATTGGAGATTTTAAACAATTGTAAAAATGATTATGACGATCAAGTTGAAATAACAAAAGATGGTAACTATAAATACATAGAAGGTGTTAAAGATGAAAGTGAGAGTGATGAGGGTGAGATGGCAGGATCCAAAAGCAATACAGCTGACAATTATAACTTTCAAACAGCTAGAAAAAATGAATTGGAACCAGAAGTCATTAATTTGATAAGTGATGATGAAGTTGAAGAGAATAGCGTTCCCATTTTGCCTCAATTATCTGTTGCTCCACCACTTAGCATTCCAGTCCTAGCTACTGCGGAATCTGAAGAACATGTGGGGAATATAGCAGATGATGATGAGGAAGAAATGCCTTCACTCAGAAATGATGGGAGGGACTTAACGATGACATTAGCAAGACATCATTTTTCACCTGAATCCACTTCGCAAATCACCAAAGCAGGAACTTCAAACGAATCCAGTGGACCAATAAGCGGAGCATTACCACAGAAAAGAAGAGCCAGTTCTCAACAACAAGCTGATGATTTTGTTGATTTGACAAGTGATTGAATATCATGTATATATCATTTTGTAATTATTTTATAAAAGGAATACCAACACCAACATTTTTTTTAAAAGCTTTATAATCTTGACCAAAAAATTTAATCAAATATTCTTCTTCTAAGATTATTCTCTTGTTAAAGAAATTCCACAGAATGAAGGTGAACAAAAAGAAGCTAACAAAATTCAAGCACATCAATTGGCAGCCAATACTCCAGTAGAAAAAGCCAAAGTATGATGGATGTCGAGAAATCTTGTATACCCCATCAGTAACTAAAACGTGATTTTGTTGTTTTTCATGTTGTACTGTATGATTAAAAGAGCTCCCACAAGTGATCATGGCATTACTTCTAAAGTATTGACCAACAAATGCTAGTAACAAACCAATAAAAATCGTCATTTTGAGTTTCAACCCTATTTTTTCATTAATATTAACGACATATGTATTAAACAAACATTCAGTGATGGATATTGCTGTAGCAAGTGTATATTCTGATCCGTTTTTCAAAATATACGAATTTGTAGTTACTTGAAGAGGATTGTATTTAGCTGTGATATAAAACTCTAAGAAATGAAAAGTACACAATAAAATTATGTTTAAAGGCAATCCGATAAATTTGAATCTATGTATGTTCGATAAGCAAACACCTGCTACTAACCCAAGAACTAACGCTGTTAGCGATATTTCAGGTAGATCATTTTGCCTTATGTCCGGTTGTAAAGACTTTTCAACTTTAGGCATTATTTATTCAAATGATTTATACTTGGGGTTTTCATCAAAATGAAATTACAGTCAATATTCTCTTAAAGAAGCTTTAACAATTCATGCTTAAGTAGAAACATATTTAATATATAATTTAAAAAAAAAAAATCATAAAAGCTGAAGAAAAAAATATATACATATATATGTGAAGGATACGCCAAAACAACAAATATTGCCTAATTGGGACACATCAGTTAATCGAACCCGTCATTAAGTCTTTATGATTAAACTTTTAGATTTAGTATGCCTTAGCTTATCACTTGCTTTATCATAAACTATGTAGTAATCTTCTTCATCCAAACTTTCTATGTATGGAATGATATTTCTTTTACTGGTGAGGACTTTTTTCAAATTTATAGCCCTGGTTTTCATAAAATTATCACTTTTATTCAACTTTTTCCAAATACTCTTTTTTGGCATCGAATTCTCTATAGGCTTTGTGGAGTTATATGTTAGTTTCAAGTTGTTTGGTAATACAA
The DNA here is from genome assembly GCA_037102615.1 of Hanseniaspora uvarum. Lineage (NCBI taxonomy): Eukaryota > Fungi > Ascomycota > Saccharomycetes > Saccharomycodales > Saccharomycodaceae > Hanseniaspora > Hanseniaspora uvarum. The sequence goes on along the minus strand of BTGA01000009.1, from coordinate 422,248 downwards.
ATTTAGTCTCTGTAGTTTTTTTATCGTCTTCGTTTCGTTTTTCTTCACTTGAAGTTATGGTTTGCATTGTATCTTTGTTAACTTTCATAGCACTTATAAGGTAATTATTTATGTATCTTGAAGCATTGCTGTTTTCATCCGACATATTCAAAAATCTTTTGTAATACTTCACAACGTCCACATCATTTAAAGAATTGGTCTTCTTATCTGCAGTGTAATAATTGTCGACAGTTTTCTTCAGTCTTTTGGTACCTCTTTCATCTAATGTAGAAGAATAATATATATCTTTATTAAAATTTTTACGATCAATTTCTTGAATATCGTACATTATGGAAAATTTGTTTGAATATTGGTGTTTATATGGTGTTATATACACTTAAAACTCACATTAAATCATGAATTTTACCATATATTGATCATATTTAGAAAAATAAAGAAAAAAAAAACAACATAAATCCGACAGCTACACTCAAGTCATATTTTAAAATATTTAATTAAAGTTATAATATAAATACACAAAAAAACAGAACATAATGTTGTTTAAACATCAATTCAAAAGAATTTTTAATACTTATTAGCCCAGTGATTGGCTACAGATTGCTTAACATTGGAGTTTTTGTCGTCGATTGGCTTTTTTTCAATTTTTATTGAAGAGCCCAGTTTTTCTCCCCCTACGTTTACCTTACCATGGGTTTTAAACTTAATAGTGCTATAGCTCGTGTTCAAAGTTTTCTTAAACCAATCAGGGTATAAGGGTTTACCACCACCAAAACCATATGCTCTGATTCTTTTTTCGCTTTTTTGACCAAAGTTTGGATTTACTACTTTTGTCACTTTTTTTTCTCCTTTTAGAGTATAACTAGTTTTATTTATGAATTGAGGTTCCTTGATATTTAATATTCTATGTTTAATGAATCCATAAGTAGAACCCCAAGACTGAGTTGCTAAGCAGTTGTAAACATAAGCACTCATAATACCTAAGAATCCCAAACCCGTAATGAGATATTGGTTTGGATACAATATTAAGTTAAATAATATTTCAATTAAAATAGTATATCTAACTTTCATTGGAATAAGACCAAAGAATTTTGTATTATCATCCCAGAAACACATAGCGTATGTGTAATTTAAACAGAAATAAAAACTAGGTTCCATTAACCAGTAAATTTGGTCTGTGAAGTAAAATGTCGAAAGGATCATAAAAGTCATAATGAAGAATAGATAATACAAGTATTGAGAGATATTCATAAAATATGACACTTCCAAAGCTTGTGAATGTGTGTATAACCCATAAATTCTTTGAACTAAACCAAAAAGATTTGGAATTCGTGGATAAACAAAAAAAGTTGTCACAAGTGACCAAGGTCTGGATTTGATTATTTCAGGTATATTTACAAAGATAATATGCTCTTTAGATGGAAATAACCCCAATTTAGGTGCAAATGAAAACACTAGAGTGGCTATTAGAAGAGTTCTTGTAACGGGTGATATACTATCAAGCATATGGCTTTTGTTAATATTATTATTATTATTTTTGAATGGTTCGATGGTTTGGGCTTCTGTTTCATATTACTTAAAAGTACTTATCTAGATAAATAGTCAGACAACAAGTAAACACGCGCACACGGTGTTTAATCAGGTTATATTATTTTTTTTTGGTTGCTTCTTCGGATTTAAGTATTTTTTATTGTGTTGAAAAAAATCGTAAAAAACAACTCAATATTTAATTATGTCCGAAACACCAACCTAAAAGTCCGATCATAAATGCCCGCACGTGACCTAAAGAAAAGATAACCTTAAACATCAAAGGCTACATGAGTAATCAAGAAAAGCTCTAATAGTGTATAATCATTAACATCATGGTGTAGCGGTTGACACCATAGCCTAAGTTACTTAACGGTTTCCTCTTTGGAACTGTTGGTGAATTCACCGCGAGTTTTCTAATACTATATAAGAGTTAAGATTGACATAACATTACAACATTTGATTGTGAGTAGAGTTGAGGGTAACATGCATATAACCATTCTAGATTAAAAACGCTTTATTGCGTTTTTGATTGTTTAACATAAGATTAAGCACTACCTCTAAGTTTTACACGGTACCATCAGAGAAATTAAACCAGTTCGAAACGGAGTCAATATCTCCGACAAATTAAAATATCACGTGATATATACACGTGATAAAATTGCTTTTTTTTTAAATTATTTTTGTTCTTGCTTTTTTCCTCTTTTTTTTAACCAATTTGTTACGAGGTTTTAATGAACTAATCTGTTTCTATCGGATGTAGGATTTAATTATGCATTTTAAAGAATAATTAAACAAAACAAAACCATACAAAATACAATAACAGAAACATGGCCAGAAATAATACCAACAGTAATGTTCTTACTAGAGGATTGAAATACAAAAACAACAAAAATAAGCATAAAAAAAATGCTAAGGCTGTTGAAGAAGTCACATTTGATAAATCTGAAAGATTGGAATATTTAACTGGTTTTCACAAGAGAAAATTGGAAAGACAAAAGAATGCACAAGTTTTTTTAAAGGAACAAGCTAGATTGATGAAGATTGAAGAAAGACGTAAATTGAAGTTTGAAAGAGAAGAAACAGTACAAAAGCAATTGAAAGAAATGAAGGAAAAAATGAAAGAAATTGGTGATTATAAAGATAGTTCAGATGAAGAACCAATATATAAAGGGGAGGATGACGAATGGAAAGGCTTTAGCAAGACTGAAGAAGCCACAGTGGAGCCGTTAGGAAGTAGTTCCGAAGAAGATTATAAACCTATTCTAAAGAAACAAACAATTTATGAAGATAACACTGAAGTTAATACGGAATCTATAGAGACTAATGACAATTTTGAATTTTTGGCTAAGGTGAATAGAGTTGACATGAAGAAGAATGAAGATATTCTTAACAAATCTATCAAAAGGGCTGCGGACTATGCTGATTTCATGGGAATGGGATCTAAAGATGATGTTAAATTAATAGCTAAAAAGTCATATGCTGAACAAGCAAGTAAGACTAGTATGAAGAAAAAGAAATTCAGATATTTGACTAAAAATGAAAGAAAAGATAATCAGTATAAAGCATACAAAAACAAGCATAGAAAGTAAGTTAATTGACAATAATTTAAAAAAAAAAAAATTACAAAATTATATACACATTTATAAAATAGATTTCAGAAGCCTCTATAATATGAATTTATAAAGCATAATATTCATAATCCAGTCTTAATAATACCCAAATCAATCTTCTTATTATTTCTAAAGCTAACGGTATAAATACTATACCATTGAATACATGTGTATACACAAAAGAAAACTTCAAAAGTACAGCAAGGATGACCAATGAGTAAGTTGTAGTTTTATTGATAATTCTTTTTGAAATTTCTAGTTGTAATTTCCAATCCATAAATAAATCCCAATAAGTTCCATATAGAACTTGAATGATCTTGATAAAGTATAAAGTATCGTTATTGACATCGTGATACATACAATATAAAACTGGATAATTTAAACCATATTTTAAGACATTTAACCAGTTTTTTTCCCTTATACACTGTATAAATCTAATACTGACAATATAAAAATTCACAAAAACTAAAAGACTGATAACTTGAACATTTTTGAAATGAGATGCAAATAAAGTTTTGATGGTAAATAAAATAACACCGTTGAAAGATAAAAGTATATCCGATTGAATTACAATTTTCAATCTATCTTTTTGAGTTATCGAACAAAGCAAAATTGTTTTTAACTTTTCTCTAGGAACACATTTGTAGAAAATAAATGCAGTGGAAACAATTGAAATTAAGTTTGTCAAAAGTTCAACTAATTCAATATTTTCAGAGTTTGATAGTGTAACTATCAATGCTCTTGACAAAAGTAATATTGTAAGTGCTTTGATTAGTTTTATGATATTGTTTTTGTGCTTTATATTGCCGTCTATAAGTTTGGATGATTTTTTATCGTCATTTTCCTGTAATTTTGATTTATTGGATAGTACTTTTTTGAAAAATGGATAAGAAATGAAAAACTGCTGGTAGAAATAATCAAAGAAAATAATAAATACCGGTAAATAAAATGATTTAGGTATTATAAGATCAAATAGTGCTTCATTTTCCAGCATATTGTTTGTATGGTACTATCATTATTCTGTATTAAAATATGTGAACAAAAAACAAAATCAAAAAAAAAAACAAATACGATATTTAATTATATTTAGAGGGTAAACATACGTGTTAAGAAAATCTAAAAGAGTATTAAACGCTACACAATTGCAAGAAACATCTACGAAATAAAGGCTTTAAAACGAAGGTTATTTACCAAATGATTTCGTTTGTTTTTATTTATTTTTATATGCTTGAATTCAGATATAGTTTTGAATAATTGTTATAATCCTCGCTAGGTAGTTGAACATAGCATATCATGATTAGCATGAAAATTATTTTGTAACATCATTATTGAAGCAAAAAGAAAAAAAAAAACAGAAGATAATACATTTTGGTTTCAAAAGCTACGCATTTATTATAATTAAACAGATAATATACATTATATTGATTATTAAAAAAAAACATCAAACTAAAAATAGTTAAAAAATCAGAATTTTCAGTGTTTGGCTAAGTCAATAGTTCGTTCATTTGGCGAATCCGTTTGGGGCGACAACAAGTCATCATATTTAATTACTTAGAAGTTGATGTTTCAATAATCAATTAAAATGTATTTTAATTGTTTAATATCGTTGCTCAAGGAGTTATTGGAGATGGTTTTATGATTATTTTTGCTTTTTGAAATCTTTTTTATTCATATCAATAATTATCATCTATATGTATAATTTTTCTTTCAGCTACTTGTGTTCTGTTTAAATAGGTCTCGTGAAATTTAAAAAAGATCCAGTATTGAAAAATACAAGCAAAAAAAAATTTTTCTTTGTTAAACATTCCTAAAAAGGTAATTTTAGAGTCTTGCTTCTAAGATAAATTTCCTAAAAGAGTAATTCTTATTTTTTCACATAAAAAAGCAACTTGTAAGTCATGTGACTTAATTGTGATTTTAGCAACTACATGAATTTAAAGAAGGTATTCGTTATGCTTTCTGGTAATAAATCTAAGATAATATAGTCAGATAGATGATTTTTTATAGAATTTCTTTTTTTATAAACCTGTAATGATATTCTACATCAATATTAAGCAATTTTATACTTGTATGTCATTTTATTGAAATATAACCAGTATTTTCACTTGTATTTTTAGTTTATATCCGAAAAAATCTTTTATTTCAAGTTAATTGAAAAAATCGAATTACAATCGCTTGATATTAAAACACCAAATAAACTTATACAACAATAATCTTAAATAAACCAAGCTATAGCTTTAACAAAAAAAACAATGGCTGTTAAAAGAGCTGCAAGCAACAATTCAACATTAAATAGCAAAAAACAAAAAACTGATGAATCTAATATTTTGGTAAACAATTTACCAACACTTACCAATGATCAAAAAACAACTTCGGATCAGAATTATAATATACCACAATCTGGTGTATTCGAAGCCTCTCTTATCAAGTCTATAAAAACAATGTTATACAATCCTATTATTTTTAAAAAATACTTCCATAAAGTTAAAGACAATTCCAACAGAAATGTATCAATCAGAATATTCTTTTTGAAAATATCACATCTTAAAAACACCAAGGACCAAGTATATCATTACTTCCAACCATTTTTAAATTATTATCATTTGACTTTAGAATATCCAGATGATGATATTATTATAGACAATCTACCAAAAGAAACACTACAACAGTCTATGAACGGATCAATGCATAGATTAGTGGACTCTGTAATGAAAATTAACAACTTTCATCAGTTTAAAGTTAGATTATATATAATCAAAAATCAACAAGTTGAATTAGACTTTGTGGAAGAGCAACAAAGAAATAAACAAATGATACAAGAATTAAAAGAAAAAGAGAAAGAAATGAAGCAAAGAATTATGACTGAAAAACACGAAAAAATGCAACAAATAAAAGAACAAAAAGAACAGGAAAGGTTGATGGAGAAAAAAGAAAAAGAGAAGCTTCAGAAAGATAAATTATTAGAAAAGGAAAAAGAAAAGCTGAATAAACAGGAGCTGATGAATGAAAAACTTAAGATAAAAGAACAACTACAATTTGTCAATAATCAAAAAACAGTAATTAAATCGGAAAAACAAATAAGACTTGATGAATTTAAAGAAAGAATTAATGAAATTGATTTGAAAAAATCAGAATTGAGAAAACAAGAACATACTCTGAGAAGAGAATATGAAAAGCTGTTTGTTACTTATTCCAAAAAAATTTCAGAATATATTGCCTTGCGAAAAGAACATAACGAAAAAGTAACAAAAGAAGATAAGGAAATGAAAAACAAAGCAGAGACTTGGGATAAGCTTTATCAAAATAAGAAGATGGTATACCACTTGGATAAAATGGCCAAAAACAACGCAGACTTAAATCTTTTGATGACTACGCTAGCTGCTGGTAAGGGTAGTCACGATCAAGTTTTGAAATTTAGAGAATATATGAACAAAGCCAAGGCTTTAGACGCAGTAGAAGAATGGCAGCCTGCAAATAATTATCTTCAAGTACTAAAGTTCAAGGAATTAGTATTCAATATGAAAGAGTTGAAGAAAAAGAAAAACGATGAATTTATTGATCTTATTAACAAAAATAAAGAAGCAAGAAAAGTTGCTACTGATGAAAGAGTAGTTGTACAAAAACAAAGAGAAGATTACCTTAAAGAGTATTATGAAATACAAAAGCAGAAAAATGATGAAAAGAAAGCAACTTTACAAAAGCAGGCCGAAGTCAAAAATTCAGATATTCAACCACAAGAAAAGATTGTGAAGACAGAAAATGTAGAAAAGCTAAAGGAAGTCAAAAAAGAAGAGGATCCAAAAGAAAAAGTTGTCACCTCAGAAAAGCCTAAACCCAAAGTTGTTAAAAAGAAAATACCGAAATCAGATGTTGCTTTAACTTCATTTCAAAATAAATATACTAAGAAGTCGGATATTGTGTTTGAATTTTCAGATAACTTAAATGATAGATATTTGTTACCTAAAGACTCTATTTTGGAATATGATGATAGTACACAGCTTTTAAAGATTTCGTGGATAAGCATTTTAAATACTGGAGAGATAGAAGGAAGTTTAGGGAGGGCCAAAAAACTTGCTACAGAGTTTGACTACGAAACAAATATGAGTCAATTATACACATTGGAAATACTGGAGGCTTCTTCTGTAAAACCAATTTACTGTAGTAATACAATTGAGTTGTCAGAAATCCCTTTAAAGTATTTATCAATCATTAAAGCTAATTTGAATGATTATAATAAAGTATACGAAATTATGACATGGATCATAAATAATGGAACCAGGGTAGACATGCATGATATTAAGTATACTTTGAGTAAAGAAGACGAAACAGAACAGGAAATGGCTGAAAACTTTAGAGAAGAAGTTTACAAATTTGAGTTATCAAAATCTAAAATCAAAAAGTAACTGCATAATCACGATATATATTTTAATTCAAATCCATATTGTAAAAGAGTATCAAATATGCTGTCTTTGTTCATCAAATCATTGTTGAATATTAATATACCACCCCATGAAAGTGTAAAATTATCTGAAAGTTTTATTCCGTGTTTTAATCTAACTAGTCTATCGTTAAAGTTACAAGCAATTTTCATTTCTTTGTACTGATAACCAATGTTCAAATTGGATTTAAGTGAGTACAAATTGAAAAATAAATGCGAAAACATTCCTGATCTTTTTCTGTTTATTGGATCATAGTAATGCAAGTTTTCCCACATCCCAAATGTTAGCACAACATGTCCCAGCAAAGGGTTAATATTCATAGTAAAATTCAATGGTTTCAAATGTTGTGTTGACACAGTATCATATTGAAAAGTAATTGAAGAATGTGGAGTAAAGTTCTTAAAGCCATGCCACAGTTCAAATCCAACTTTGAAACTTGACTTATCTAATTCACTGCTCAAAAATCTCTTCATTCCTCTTATACCCAAGAGAGTTTCGTTTGTGTTATATGTCAATTCCATAAATGTTTTTTTTCCTTGATACTGAAAATAACTTGTTGAGTTCAATGACTTGAATTTAGAATCTGAATGGAATTTCATCAAAAATCTACTGTTCAAAGACAATTGTCTTATTAACATACCTGTTGTTATCGTTCTATTATCTACATCACCAGTAAATAACATCTTTCCGTATGCAAATTGACTGCTTTTGAAATTTTTGATGGGTATTATATCGTATTGATCAGAGTTGATATTTGAATTCAACGCAGAAGATATCACATGATTGAAGTTCTTTGCATTATTCCCATTGATAAAATCTTTGTAGTATTTAGAAAAGTTGTTTATGTACTCATTGATGTCTATAGATTTTCGAATATTTTTATTGATTTTTATAATATTAGAGGCAAGATCTTCATTTTTCAATACTTGTTTTTTTAAATATTTAAAGTCATAATTATCTACAATCTTGTAGTTACCATAAGAGATATGACCTTGAATTCTATCTTTATTGTATAAAGACTTCGTAAATTCAAAATTACAGAAATTGTTTTTAGAGTTTTCTGCAGATATACTTAATTTAAAAAAAGATGATGGGATGTTAAATCTCAGAAGATCATCTGTCGTTTTTATTATGTAGTTGTATGTAAATGATTCATCCCAATTAGTGTCTCTTCCGTATAAATACAAAATATCTTCAAGATATGAATCCATGAAAAATGAAAAACTAGTTCTTGATTATCTGTTTGGTATGACCTTCTTTTGCATGATTAATAGTACGATATATAACAAACACGAGTTTTTTAATAAGGTGCCAATATACTGTATATTCAAGTTTGAACATAAACACATATTGTTTTGAGTTAAAGGCATAATATGCGTTAGAAACAAAATATTGCAAAAAACGGGGTTAACTGCCCATTTGGGAAATCATAAATCCGTTAAACACCAACTTTAATCTAGAACGTTTTGTTTCAAAAATAAGTCCAAAAATAGCTACCAATTAATGGGGGAGCATAAAAAGCAGCCACATACCCTTCTTTTTTAGTTAGCTATTTTTTCTCCGCATTGAAAACAAATTTTATGCATCCGTTTTAATCTTCGCTTAGTGGGAAAAAAAATCTGTTAATTTTTTCCCCCTCTACCGTTAGTCATGTGCGTATTAATGTAATAAAGGCACATGACTAAGTGATATGTCCACTGCAATAATTGTAATTAATACAATAAACTAACTGTTTTAATGAGGGGTTTACACTTCAAATTTGAAAGTATTCTTCAAGAAACCCTCAATATTTAATTATTAAATAACGTAAATATATATTCTGTATATAAAATTGAGGTAATATTACTGTAAAATTGATACACATCTGTTTGTTTTTTTTTTCTTTTCCTTCAATATATATTAATTTTTATTCTCGGTATCTCCCTTTAATTAATTAAAATCAACTTGTAAAAAATATTCATAGAAGGCAAACCCTTAAAAAAAATATATTTCAAAGATTTATGAGTATCCCTTTCTATTAATTTCATCAAAATATTCATAAATTTGGGTTCAAATTTCATGATTTGTTCACTTTTTTTCTTATATATATGGCAACCTTAATTTCATCTTTATATTATTTTTTTTTGTTAAAAAAACGGTTCTTTACTAATTATTTTGTTGTTGAATTTTCATCTTTGTGAAAAAACAAAAAAAAAACAAATAGGTAAAAAGCAATACAATTATACATATAAATTAGAAATAACTATAACATTCACCCAAACAAAAGTTGCTTCTATCCAAATTACGTACTTATTATAATCAAGTTAAATATTTAGACCCAATATAGATTATTTAAAAGTATACTTATACCCGCTTCTTTCACTTTTTTTTTTCTCCATATAGATTAACAGCATTACACTATTAAAATATAGTTTTTAAAAAATTTAATTCTTATTAATAATTAAGGCACAACTAATATAACTTTAAAAAGCCCAATGACAGATATTAATACGAGTAGTAAAAAACCCCACAACTCTAATGACACAAGTGGTAAAGCTCCAAAACAAAAATCACCATTCAACAATCATATGGAACCCAAGTTTGTCTACAATCATGGAATTCCTCCACCAATACCAGATTTTCACACCCCAATGCCAACAATTATGTTCATGCATCCATCACAGGTTCCAAAGGGTTCATCAACAAGTAAAAATGGATCCAGAAGTGATGGCTCAGATGAAGATGAATCGCTCATGACTGAAGAAATGGAAATATCTCCAGACGAACAATTTAATCAAATGATACCTGGGTATGCAATGCAACCTTGGGGACAACCAATTCAAATGCCTATGCCCATGATGCCTATGGTGCCACCAAACATGCCAGGAAATAAAATAATGCAACCGCCAATGTTTAATTTTCTTCCACCAATGATGCCTGATGGATCATATAACTTTATGTTTAATCCTCCAGTCAACAATTTTACTTATAAAGGTGTTAATAACGGACACAGCAAATCCGTCCCAATAGTTAGTCAGCACATGGAAAAAGTGGAAGATTTTGAGGATGAATTGTATGAAATGAGCAAAGATCACCAGGGTTCGAGGCTATTGCAGGATATAATGACGTTAGACGACTTAGCATTGATCAAATTCGAATTGCTGGATCATGTTAAAGAATTGAGTATTGATCCATTTGGTAATTATTTTATTCAAAAATGGATTGAAATGATTCCAGATATTAAAGAAAAAATGGAATTGGTGGGCGCTATTGTGGGGTTTAATGAGGGTGAAGTTCCAGACTCATCTGATACCGATCTTCAAGATGGGTTATTAGGTATTGCATACAATTCACATGGTACAAGAACTTTGCAAATGGCTGTTTCTGAATTAAGAAATGATCCGGAAGGCATTGAGTTTTTAAAAGCAATTTTTGAAGATAAAATAACTTTGTTAAGTATTGATTTGAATGGGAATCATGTTGTTCAGGAATTGCTATCTTCTCTGAAAAGTGAAAATTTAGCATTTGTTATCAATCAAATTGAAAAAAACATAGTTGAAATAGTCACTGAAAAACATGGTTGTTGCGTTGCACAAAGGGCTCTTGATAATGGAAATAAAAAACAAAAAGAGCAGTTATGCAAGATTATCTTAAAAGATACTATTAAATTCTCCAAAGATCCATACGGAAACTACGTTATACAATATATAATGCAAAAGGAAAAAGATCAAAACAACTCAAAGAAGAAAAAGCACTTGAACAAGATCAAAGACAATAAAAACGGCTCTGAAACTCACGAAGACTATAAATATAGTAAAGTAATTGTTGATCATTTGCTTTCTGAATTGAATGAATTGTGTTTCCATAAGTATGGTTCCAATGTTATTGAAAATGCTATGAAACTACCAGATAGAGAAACAGCAGAGATACTATTTGAGAAGCTAGTAAATATTTTTGAAGAAGGGCATGAAAAGGTGTTAAGCTTCTTGACTGATGCATATGCCAACTATGTTTTGCAAACATCACTATTAACAAGTCAAAAACATACCAAAGAGTTAAATAAACTTGAAAATGAAAAGACATATTACCATAAGTTTGTGTCTCTTTTAAAACCAGTTATAACCGATGAACTAGATAAGCTTCATGAAAAGTACAATATACCTACCGAGAAGCTTTTGGATGTTGAAGATCATGAAAATGATAGTGGTAGACCAAATAAAGATAATAGTATAGTTGTTGACATGGATGATGCCGATGCTTTAAAAACGATACAACTTCAAAGAGTGCTGGGGCTATGTGAACATGACTACGACAGAAATAAAGACAAAACTCATTACTTTAATTGGGGTCCTAATTTTAAAACGAAAAACCACGACAGTTTAGGCCTAGAAAAAGAAAAGCAGATAAACAGAAATAAAACTCATTTGCAATACAGGGGAAAACAAGGGTACAATAATAAAAATCACAAGAAACCCTTTGTATACTCCACTTCAAAGCCAGAGCAGTAAAAACAAAAAAAAGAGTATCTCAAGAATTTAGATAATTCAATTTTTTTATATTTGTTAACGGTTTGGATTTACATAAAATGAGCATTTAGTTAAGGTACAACGGTTTTTTATGCTTTGGTGGAGTAGGCCCATTATCGTAGTTACAATATTTCCATGGGAAATACCCAGCTATAGGGTAATTCGTTTTTTTCAATTGAGTTGACTTTTTAGGTAATTTTAAGCGTTGAACAAATTTGCCGGGACCCTTTCCCCCTTAGGCTAATTGATTTTTTTTTTTAAGGGCATCAGATATAGTAAAAAATTTTAACCACCCAAATGTTTTGATTACGCGGTTTAGAGTGCTCCGATATCAATATCTATATAAGAAGGATGTTGAACTAATAGGAATGATTTGACATTTATATATGTTTGAGAGAAACCAAAGAAAACCCCTCAATTCACATAACATCGCTATTTTAAAAAAAAAAATGTCTGCTGAAAAACAAACCGTCTTTTTATCCGGTGCCACCGGTTTCATTGCCCAACACATCATCAAGCAATTATTAGAAACTCAAAAGTTCAAGATCATTGGTTCTGTCAGATCTGAAGAAAAAGCTGAAGCTTTAGCCAAGAACTTCAACAACTCCCCAGATTTATCTTTTGTTTACATCAAGGATATTGCTGATCCAAAGGCTTTTGATGCTGCTTTTGAAGAACACGGTTCTAAGATCGACTTTGTTATCCATGCTGCCTCTCCTTTCCACTTCAAGGTTACTGATCCTAAGAAGGATTTGATCATTCCTGCTGAAATTGGTTCTGCTGGTATTTTCAAAGCCTCCGTCAAATATGCTACTAACTTGAAGCACTTTGTTGTTACTTCTTCATATGCTGCTGTCTTTGATATTTTGAGAGAAGAAGACAGCTCTTTGAATTTGAATGAAGAAAGTTGGAACCCAATGGAAGAAGAAGAAGCCGTTTCCAATCCAGTCTTCAGTTACTGTTACTCCAAGAAGATTGCTGAACAAACTGTTTGGAAGTTAGCTAAGGAATTAAACGCCAAATTCAATATCAACGCTGTTAACCCAGTTTATGTCTTTGGTCCACAATGTTTTGATTCCTCTGTCACTAAAGAATTGAACACTTCCTGTGAAATTATTAACCAATTTGTTCATGCTACTCCTGAAACTCCAATTGATGAATCTATTAAGGGTTCTTACATTGATGTAAGAGATGTTGCTAGAGCTCATATTGAACCATTATTGAACTCTGAAAAGTTCAACGGTAAAAGACTAATATTAGATGGTGGTAGATTTGGTAATCAAAGCGTTGTTGATATCTTGAATGAAATTCCTCAATTAAAGGGTAAGATCCCAGTTGGTACCCCACATAGAGATGATGAACTATCCACCAAAATGGCTCAAGTTGATAACTCTAAGACCAAGGAATTATTAGGTTTTAAATTTATTTCTTTAACCCAAAGTGTTAAAGACACTGCTTTACAAGTCTTGAAACATGAAGGTAAGTTATAATGTATGTAGCTGTTATATAGTTTAAATCAAAAGATACAAACTAATATATTTCTGTTTTTTTGTTTTTATTTGTACACACATATTAAATATATCATGTGTAGTCCCGTATATGTAGGAAACAAATCAATTTTAATTGTAATAATTTTAAGGTATTGAATTATCAATCAAATGTAATGTGCAGAATCAGGTCTAATTTATTCATAATCTAATATACCTTATATGAGTGTGAAAATTATCTAAAAACCAACTAAACAAAAAAATAGGTTCAAAATAGCCGTTGAAGATGTGTCAAAAATGGGTCTTGCCCATTTAATGCACCCGGAAGCCTCATTAGTTAATAATTAAGGTTGACTCTATAGTATAATCAAATGCACGGGCGAAACATTATATTATTTACGTAAAAAAGAAGCTCATTAATTTAGTCAATCCCCCAGCCTCCGCGAACCTATAATACACTCACTTTAATGGCTCTGTGAGGCTAATTTAATTATTCCTCACTTCTTCCTGCCGTAATAAGAATCCGGAAAATTACGTAAGAAAAAACGCATAAGGTCCACGCAAGCGGTTATCTTTATACATATATTTTTTTTAAGCACATATATTTGAGACTATATAAATTGAAGGTCAGCTTCTTATTTTCTGGATGACATAAATAATGATAATGTAACAACCAAACACTCTTTTACCAAAAAAAGAATATAAATATAATTTTAAAAAAAACACACAAAATGTCTACTGAAAAACAAACTGTTTTCTTATCCGGTGCCTCCGGTTACATCGCTCAACACATACTTAAGGATTTATTAGCCGCAGGCTTTAAAGTCATTGGTTCTGTCAGATCTGAAGATAAGGCACAAGCTATTGCTAAGAATTTTGGAAATACAGAAGATTTATCTTTTGTTTATGTCAAAGACATTGCTGATCCAAAGGCCTTTGATGCTGCTTTTGAAGAACATGGTAAAAACATTGACTTTGTTGTACACTCTGCTTCTCCATTTAGATTTGATATCAACGATGTTAATGAAGATTTGATTGTTCCTGCTGAAATTGGTTCTGCTGGTATTTTTAAGGCTGCCACCAAGTACGCTCCAAACTTGAAGCACTTTGTTGTCACCTCTTCCTACGCTTCCATCGCAGATGCTCCAACAGATACCAAAAAGGAATTAACCTTTACTGAAAAGACTTGGAATGATATGACATTTGAACAAGCTGTTACAAATGCTGTTGATGGTTACTACTACTCAAAGACTATTGCTGAAAAGACTATTTGGAATTTAGCTAAAGAGTTAAACGTTAACTTTGGTATCACTGCTGTTAATCCATCTTTTGTCTTTGGTCCACAAGCATTTGATGCTAACGTTACAAAGGTCTTAAATACTTCTTGTCAAATAATTAATGGTTTCCTAGATAGCACTCCTGAAACTGTTGTTGATGAATCCATTAAAGCTGCCTTTGTTGATGTTAGAGATGTAGCTAAAGCTCACGTTGCCCCATTGTTAGATTCTAAAAAGTTTAATGGTGAAAGACTAATTCTATCACAAGGAAGATTTGGTAACCAATCTGTCGTTGATGCTTTGAACAAACTTCCTGCTTTGAAGGGTAAAATTGCCGTTGGTACCCCACATAGAGATGATGAAGTTGCTCAAGAATTGGCTAAAATAGATAACTCCAGAACCAAAGAACTACTTGGTTTCCCATTTGTATCTTTGGATGAGACCGTCAAGGATACTGCTGAGCAAATTTTAAAAGTCAACGGTAAGTTATAGATCACAACAAAAGAATGAAAAAAAAAACGTAGAAGCTTATGATCAGTTATGCAATATTCTCTCCCACTATATAAAGAAACATAAATGAAGTTTTATATCATATATTAAGATCAAAAATAGCCACAATCGGTGGCTTTTTACCCCCTAAAGATGTATATACACTGCTATTTTCTCTTCTCCCCATTATTCTCTAAGTATTTCATCAACCGATTCCAAAGCATTTTATGTGTTTAAAAGAAAATATAAGTATTCACCTAAGTCACGTTTATTATCATTCTCGTGATTTCATGCGCTAAAGAGCAAAAATTCTAGATTAAATTTCACCAGCATTAAATCATCTCCAGAAGCATATAATGCGTTTATAAAATCGTTTAACTCTCGTATACAAATATCAGCATAAAAGCCTCGTATTTTTAAACTGTCCATATTAAAAAAAATCAAAACATAAAAAATTTTATTCACATAGGGGAAAATCAAATTTTAAGGCATGAAGTGAAAAATCTACTAGCTTATATATATATATCCCTTTCGTAGTGATAATGTTTTAAGACAGGGTCTTATTTTTTGGAAATAACAACAGAACAGCATTGAAAGAAACCCAATAATTTCTTTTTCTAGCATATATAAATTTTGATTAACACACCACTATGGTTGCAGAAATCAAACAGAGAAAGCAAGGACTGAAAGAGTCCAACGTCTCATCAAAAAAAGACACAACTGCTGTTAAAACCGGGGGAAATGTTATGACCAAGAAGTACTTGGACAAAGAAGACATTGAATTTGAATTTGGTGGTCCCGCAGGTGTTATTGGTATGTGTATTGGGTTCCCTGCTTTGATGTATTACATGTGGCTAGGTGCTCGTTTCTACAACGGACAATTCCCATTACCAAGTGCCGGTCAAACAATTCCACAATTTGTTTTACATTTATGGTCATTGATTAGAGAACATGCTTTACCCCCTTCCGTCAAGGCTTGGACTATCTTTGGTGTGTTCTGGGTTGCACAAGTTATCTTTTATTACACTCTTCCAGGTGTTTATACAAAAGGTCAACCATTAATCCACAAGAATGGCCAACAGTTACCATACTTCTGTAATGCCATGTGGACTTTCTATACTACAACCGCTATAGTCTTGACTCTGCACTTCACAAACTTGTTCAAATTGTACACAATCATTGATATGTTTGGTGAAATCATGACTTGTGCTATTATGACTGGTTTTGCATTCTCAATCATCCTATATTTCTATACTTTATTCATAAGTAAAGATTACTTTAGAATGACAGGTAACCATTTATATGATTTCTTCATGGGTGCTCCTCTGAATCCAAGATGGGGAATTTTAGACTTAAAGATGTTCTTTGAAGTCAGAATTCCATGGTTCACCTTATTCTTTTTGAGTTTAGGTGCTGCCCTTAAGCAATACGAAACCACAGGTTCTGTTTCAAACTCTTTGAAATTAGTTCTTTTAAGTCATTATTTATACGCCAATGCATGTGCAAAAGGTGAAGAATTAATTGTTCCAACATGGGACATGGCTTACGAAAAGTTTGGTTTTATGTTGATTTTCTGGAATGTTGCTGGTGTACCATACACATACTGCCAATGTACTTTGTTCTTATTCTACCAAGATTCAAGCAAATATGATATTTCAAACAAATACTTTGGCTTTTTGATCTCTATGTTACTAGTTTGTTATTACTTCTTTGACACAACTAATGGTCAAAAGAATTCCTTCAGAAAACAAATGTCTGGTGATAAGTCTGTTAGAAAGACTTTCCCATTCTTGCCAAAACAAGTATTGAAAAATCCTAAATACATAACCACTAAAAGCGGATCTGTTTTGTTGATTGATGGTTGGTACAAATTGGCTAGAAAAATTCACTACACTGCTGATTGGACTCAATGTTTAACTTGGGCCTTGGCTTGTGGTATTAGCTCTCCATTCCCTTGGTTCTTCCCAATATTCTTCTTCATAGTTTTAGTTCACAGAGCTATAAGAGATGACTTGAAATGTCAAAGAAAATACGGTGATGATTGGGTTGAATACAAAAAACACTGTCCATATCTATTTATTCCATACGTTTTATAAATTAATAGTTTGCTCTGTATATATTCCATTATAAAATAGCACTGAAAAAACGACCTTTAAGCATGAAGTGATATAATAACCTATAGTATTTTTTTGGTTTTATATTTTGAAAAATTTGGTAGCGCGTAGTTTAATGTTGTTTTCAAATGAATCCTGTTTGTTTTTGTTACTTCGATTTCTTATTTCTTTATAATTTAACAAAAAAAAAGAAGTTGTATAAAACCCAAACATATCACCATAAACATGAGCTCTGATAACAGTAAAAATAGTAAAACATACAGCGATGATGATGTTATTCAATCTATATATTCAAACAAATCAAATGCATACGATCTACTCAATTTAGTGCCTAACCTACTTGATAGAAAAGCTGAACAGGAGTATTATAACCAACTTACTGAAAAAAACGGATTGAAAGTGGATAATAGCAAATTGTCATACTATGAAACCATTGAAACTTTGTCAAATATGGGTATTTCACAAAGAGTGTTATTTGATAAAGATCAACTATCTCAACTTTGCAAGATCAAACTAGGTGGTGGTGCCATACCATTAGAACAAGATAATGCCTTTGTCAGTGAATATGAAAATATATTCTTAGGAAAAGACTTGGAAAATCAAAATATAGATGATTTCAAGGTAGGAAACTCTTATCATTCATTACTTGGTGATGACAATATAAAAATGATACCAACACAAATATCCAGTTTAATTATGAAAATTACAAACTTGAACATTGAAGAAGTGATGTTAATGAGCGAAAAGGAATTGCTCTACTGGTGTGACAAGACTGACAATAGAATGACTAAAGAGCAAACTAAAAATCTGGTCAATACATTTATTTTATACAAGAAATATATAACTAGTTTTGATTAAAAAAAGATTTTTTTTGTATTATTTTTAAAGACAAATGCTGATTATTAAAGCAAAATCTAAGCATAAATGCATGCAATACATCACAGTTGATGGACAATTTCAATAAAAAAAAACAAATATCAAAAGATCATAATGTCATATATATAATAGCTAGCACATTAATCTTGCTCGGCAATAGCTGCAAGTCTTTCTTCAATTTGTTTAGTGGATAAAATAAAGAATCCAGTATTTTTGGAAGCAACAGCAATTTCCAATTCAGATTGTTTGTAGTCTTGACCCAAAGTCTCAGAAATGATACGTATGGCTTTTTCAACAACATTTTCCCAAGTATCTTTTCCGTTATTATTATCATTGGCATTACCAATTCTATCGTTATCTTCATCGTCATATCTTCTTTCCAATTCATTAGGTCTAGAAGACTTCAAAGCCTGTTTTTTCAGTAACTTTTCCAAATGAGAGTTCAATTCTTGTTGTTTAGGACCGGTAGCTGTTGCTTTGTAACCACAATAGAATCCTGCAGGGTCCATTTTGTAAATCATACCATTCTTTTCATCATCATATGAGATAAATGTGGCAATGACACCTAATGGTCTCATGTAAGCCTTTTGAGTATATAATTGAGCTAAGTTACTCATTCTCTTGACTAAAACATCCATTGGCATTTCAAAACCTTGTTGATATTGGAATTCTGAAGCTTCGGCTTTAGCTCTTAGTACAAAATTTTTGGCATCTGCAATGGATCCATTTATACAACATCCAATGTTTTCAGAAATTCTGAAAATATACTTAATGGATTCTGGTTCCAATAGTTTATCTGTGACTTTTTTTTCATTGATTAGAACTGTAATTTCATCGTTGTTATCTGAGGAGATAGCTAATGAGTTCAAGTTTGTGTTGTTTATGGCTGCTTTGAAAGCATATTCAACTTGGAAAAGCTTTCCTTCTGGTGAAAAAATGGTGATGTGTCTATCGTAACCGGACATTTATGATAATACTTTAGTGTTTGGTGCTTGAAAGCTTTCTTTATACTTAGGTGTAAATGCCAAAATATAGTGTACTACTATATACATATTTGTAAGCTTGCTACTTTTTTTTTTTAACACCCAAAAAAGCCTGATTTCAAGATGTTTCCTAAATAGGAAGGTTCTTAACATAACAGGGTAAAAACGCAAACTTTTGAAACACCCGAAAAAAAAAATTTTCAAACGCCTTAAAAACCAGAGTTTAGCGAGGGGAAAAACAGGGGAAATAATACGTTTAATTAAGTAAACATACAACACTATTATGTGGATAATTCAATAGAAACACCCCAAAAAACTAAGAAATAAAGGATCAAATAGATACTTTTCAAACGCTTAAATTAAATTTTTTGGATTCTGACTTTTTTTTTTGTGGTATTGAAATTTTGATCTAATTATATCCATAATTTTATACAAATTTAAAATTTTAAAATTCCGCCCATAATGACAGTTTTCAAAGGCTTATACAAAGCTGTTTATGATTATGATCCCTTGCCTGAAAATGCCAATGAAGAGTTGGCCATTAAGGAAAATGACATTTTATATCTTATTAATGACGAAATAGAAGGCGGTGATGAAGGCTGGTGGCTTTTCAAAAAGAGACTGGTTGGTGTAGATGTGGAAGAACCTATTGGATTAGTGCCAAACAACTATATTGAATTATTAACCGAGCCTATCTTTACATGTAGAGCTCTATATGACTATGAGGAGTTACAAAATGAGGAGGAAGAAATTGCATTTAAGGAAAATGATATTTTCGAAGTATTTGACGATTCTGATGTTGATTGGCTTTTAGTCAAAACAGTTAGGGAAAATATTGAAGATGATGAATATGGTTTTATTCCTTCCAACTACATAGAAAAATATGAAGAAAATGCTTCTGCACAACCAGCACAAGTAGATGTGAGTTCATTTGCTCCGCCTCCAGTAAGATTTGACAGAGAGCAAGTAGCAAACAGTCAAAGTCCAGCCCCGCAAAACTCTTCTGTAGATTTGTTCCAAGCTCCTCCTAAACATAAAAGTCTTTCTGAAGAAAAGGAATTGCCTCAATTACCAAACATAAACGATTCTTATCAGCAACACAACGATGAAGAAGAGGAAGAAGAGGCTCCTCCTCCAAAACCTATAAGACCAACTACCACTGGTAACAATGGCAAAAAATATTCCAGTGAAGAAGACTACAGCTCAAATTCTGGAGATCAACCTACTGAAGATTTTGAATCTTGGAATGTTCAAGAAATTGTCGATAGATCTAAAAGAGTAAAAGCTAAGCTTACTATTGGTAATACTTTGTTAACTTTTTACTCTGAAAACTCACCAGGTGGTCGTCCAGAAGAATGGTCATTGAATAAATTGGTTTCTTTTGATTTAGAAAAAAAGCATTTGTTTTTAGAATTAGTAAGCCCATCTATATCTTTAGAATTGCACACTGGTAACTCTTCTGTTGGGAGATCTATCTATGATAAATTAAGTGAAGTGAAAGGTGCCTATTCTTCAAAATCTCTGGACCAAATAAAAAACGCTTCTACTGTTTCTCCACAAAGAAAACAACAAATTAGAGACAGAAAAACAGCCAAAGTTGTTGTTGATTTTATTGCTGAATCTAATGATGAACTAACTATAAAACCTGGTGAAAAAGTGTATATTATTAATGACACAAACTCAAAAGATTGGACTCTTGTTGAAAAGGTTGATGAACCAGGGAAGAAGGGATTGGTTCCAAGACAATTTATTCAATCAGTTAATCAATTAAAGACAATTGCTGATTCAAACGACTACAATGGTCATTCAAGTAAAAGCAGCTCTAGAAGTTACAATAACAACGATGATGACTATGAA
Organism: Hanseniaspora uvarum; assembly: GCA_037102615.1. NCBI lineage: Eukaryota > Fungi > Ascomycota > Saccharomycetes > Saccharomycodales > Saccharomycodaceae > Hanseniaspora > Hanseniaspora uvarum. The sequence goes on along the minus strand of BTGA01000009.1, from coordinate 401,084 downwards.
GTTGAAGCTCCTAAAAAACAATCCAAAACTAAAAAATTGTTAAGATCTTTAACTGGAAAGAAGTCAGAAACGTCTGAAAACTTCAGTTCTAAATCATCAAAATTGAAACCCCAAACCACAGGATCTTGGAAAGATGACGCTTCACAAAATACAAGATCTAGTAGATCTGCTTCTGTTTCTTCAAAGATTCCTAGTAACTACGCAGATAATAGCAACAAGTCTCCACAAAAATCATCAAAAGATAAATCCTTTCCAAACTCTAAAAAAATTAGATCATGGGTTGATAGATCTGCTACTTTTAAAGTTGATGCTGAACTTATTGGTGCTTCTCAAGGTAAAATTCATCTTCACAAGACAAATGGTGTGAAGATTGCTGTTCCAGCTGAAAAGTTATCATTACAAGATTTGGAATATGTTGAAAGATCAACTGGATTTTCATTGGATAAGTACAAACCCCAAACCAAAGCCCCTCAAAATAATGTTCCTCAACAAGAATTACAATCACAACCTACAGGAGCTAGAGAAAAGGAAAAAGAAAGACGCCGAAGATTACAAGAAAGGGAAGATAGAGAAAACAGAGAAAGAGAAGTTGAAGAGTTGAGAAAAGCTAGAGAATTACTGGAACAAGAAAGAAAGAAGTTGAGAGAAGAGAAGGAAAGAGACTTTGCTAGAATTAAAGAATTGCAAATGTCCAATTCTCCTCCTCCTGTGAAGCCACCTAGACCTCAACAAACAGGCAACGTTCAAAAGCCATTGAAAAATGATATGACTGGTAGAAATCCTAATTTGCCTTATTATGATTGGTTTGAATTCTTTTTGAAAACTGGTGTTGATGTAAACAACTGTCAAAGATACACAATCAATTTTGAAAGAGAAGACATAACTGAAGACATTTTGCCATCAATTGATGCAACATTATTAAGATCTTTGGGTTTGAAAGAAGGTGATATTTTAAGAGTCATGAAATACTTAGATGAAAAGTTTGGAAGAAACCAAATTGCAGCTGTTTCCAAAACTCCAGAACCAGCCATTGATGACACCAATTGGGCCGCCAAACCAACCATGCACACTAAAAAATCAGTTGATTCATTACAAGACTTGCTAGACTTAAAGCCTGCTGCCACAGGTGCTCAACCCGCCATAACCCCTAAGCCAGTTACTGCTTCTTCTGCTGCCGATGTATCAGATCAATCAAAGATAGCCCCTCTTGATCCATTTAAAACTGGTGGTGCTAATATTTTACCAATGGGTATAATACCTATGATAACTGGTGGAATGATGTTACAACCTTCATTTACTGGATTGCAGCCTGTAGGAAGAATGGTGACAGGTGGTATGATTTTACCTGTTCAAAAAACTGGTATGGGATTAGTACCAGCCACTACTTTTGGTCAAAGCAACTTTGCGTCAGGTATTCCTCAGTTGAGCCAAACTACTGGAGGTGCCATGCCTAACTTAACTTTTGGTCAACCTCAAATTACAGGTGGTGCTATGCAAATGCCTAATTTATCATTTGGTCAACCTTCAATTTCTATGCCTCAAAATACTTTTGCTCAGCAGCAACTATCAAACAACACTGCTTCGATGCCGCAAAGCTCTTTTGGTCAACAAATGACTGGTGGATTCCAACCTCAAAACACTTTTGGTCAACAAATGACTGGTGGATTCCAATCTCAAAACACTTTTGGTCAACAAATGACTGGTGGATTCCAACCTCAAAACACTTTTGGTCAACAAATGACTGGTGGATTCCAGCCACAAAACACTTTTGGTCAACAAATGACTGGTGGATTCCAACCACAAAACACTTTTGGTCAACAAATGACTGGTAGTGCTTTACCTGTGCAACAAAACACTTTTGGTCAACAAATGACTGGTGGATTCCAACCACAATCTACTTTTGGAATGACTTTGCAAAAGACTGGAGGTTTGTCGTCATTGCCACAAACCTCTTTTGGTCAACCACAACAAATGCCTAATTTGGCTCAGCAAAACAACATCTATAACAACCAAAACTCGCAAATGTTGCAACAACAACCTACTGGATTTGGTTTTGGCAATGCTCCACAACACACCGGTGGCCATATGGCTAATTTAAATAACGCCTCAGTCAACAACCCATTCGGTTTTTAGGTTTAATGATTGATATATACATATAACGTTTAAGAAATTCAAGAACAAAAAATAAATAAAAAGACAAATATGAATAAATAAGATTAAAGTTTTTCTTTGTTTTTTTGTTAAATTTTAATAAATAAAAGTAGTTAGTTATGCTACGTAGAATAAAGAATGCAGTTACCATTCAACAGCAGTGTTACCGTATGGAGATTTCTTGGTTCCTTTAACAGGAGTGATTAATTTACTGCCACCTTCCAAGAAAGAGAATTGAACTTTTCTGTTAGCTTCGTATTTTTCAATAAATTCTTCTTTTTGCAATGTGATACCAATATCGTCTAAACCATTTAATAAACAATGTTTTCTAAATGGTTCAACATCAAAGTTGTCCACTAGAACAGAGTTGTCTTCAGCAGATAAAATTTGTTGCTTAGCTAAATCAATAGTAATTCCTTTAGCGGAAGTGGCCAATGGATAAATCTTTGATAAGATAGTTTCTTGATCAACTCTGATAGGTAATAATCCGTTTTTAAAAGAGTTGTTGTAGAAAATATCACCAAATGATGGAGCAATAATAGATTTAATACCGAAGTCTTTCAAAGCCCATGGGGCATGTTCTCTAGAAGAACCGCAACCAAAGTTATCACCAGTAACAACTAAAATTTCGGCTTTATCGTATGGAGGACAATTTAAAACAAAATCTGTCTTTTGATCTTTTCCTTCAGCATCTTGAGTAAATCTTAATTCATAGAATAAACCAGACTTTAAACCAGTTCTCTTAATGGTCTTTAAGAATTGTTTAGGAATAATAGCATCAGTATCAACATTAGCTTTATCCAAAGGAGCGGCAATACCAGTCAAAACAGTGAATGGATCCATTCCACTTGGAACAGCAGGAGCATTAACATCAACTGTTTCTTCAGCAGAAGCAGATGATTTTTGAGGGATATCTAATAATTTGTCACTAGAAGGAATTTCACTGACAATTTCTTTTTCATTTTCGTATACTGCTTGTTGTAAAGCTTCATCTTCATGTTCAAATGAGATTTCAACTGGTTTATGGTCATCAAATGAGTTATATTCAAATTCTCTAATATCAAAGAATTTACCTTTGATACCAGCGGCTGCAGCCATGACTGGAGACATTAAATGAGTTCTAGACTTAGCACCTTGTCTACCTTCAAAGTTTCTGTTAGAAGTGGAAGCACATCTCTCTTCAGGGTCCAAAATATCTGGATTCATACCTAAACACATAGAACAACCAGCTTCTCTCCATTCAAACCCAGCATCAATAAAGATCTTGTCTAAGCCTTCTTTTTCAGCTTGTTTCTTGACTAAACCAGAACCAGGTACTATCATAGCTAACTTAACATTGTCAGCTTTTTTGTGGCCCTTTACTACTTTGGCAGCATTTCTTAAATCTTCAATTCTAGAATTGGTACAGGAACCAATAAATACTTTATCAATAGGAATTTCCTTAAATGGAGTATTTGGAGTTAATCCCATGTATTGTAAAGCTCTTTGCATACCAGATTTTTTGATAGGATCTTCAATTAATTCTGGATCTGGAACTTTTCCTGTGATTGGTAAAGCATCTTGTGGAGAAGTACCCCAAGTGATGGTTGGAACAATGTCTTTAGCTTTGATAGTAATATCATGATCGAAATGAGCACCTTCATCGGAGTATAAAGTTTTCCAGTATTTAACAGCCTTATCCCATTCTTCACCCTTTGGAGCTAAAGGTCTGCCTTTAATGTATTCGAAGGTTATGTCATCAGGCTTGATCATACCAGCTCTGGCACCACCTTCAATAGACATATTACAAATAGACATTCTAGCTTCCATAGATAAATTTTCAATGGCCTTACCGGCAAATTCGATAACACATCCAGTACCACCGGCAGTACCAATAACACCAATAATATGTAAAATCAAATCTTTAGAAGTAATACCTTCATCCAAATCACCATCTATGAAAATTCTCATATTCTTAGACTTAGATTGTATAAGAGTTTGAGTGGCTAAAACATGTTCAACTTCTGAAGTACCAATACCAAAAGCTAAAGCACCAAAGGCACCGTGAGTGGAAGTGTGGGAATCACCACAAACAACTGTTGTACCAGGTAATGTGAAACCTTGTTCAGGTCCTATGACGTGGACAATACCTTGTCTGGAATCAGTCATTCCAAAGTATGTAACGTCGAATTTCTTAACGTTTTCTTCTAAAGTTTTAACTTGTAATTTGGAATCTTGTTGTTTAATGAAACTGTCCAAGTCCTTGAAATTTTTTCTGGAAACAGTTGGAATATTATGATCTACTGTTGCCAAAGTACAATCTGTTCTTCTAACTTTTCTGTTGGCATTTGTTAAGCCTTCAAAAGCTTGTGGTGAGGTAACTTCATGAACTAAATGTCTATCAATGTAGATTAAAAAAGAACCGGATTCATCTTCATGAACCACATGGTCAGCGAATACTTTGTCGTATAGAGTCTTAGGAGCAGACATATCGAATTGTGTTTAAAATAAATAATGTTTTAATATTGGATTTTGGTTTTATACATAACTTCTTTATTTCTCTCCCAAATTCTTCAATCTGAATCATTCCATTAAAATTAATCTCAGATCATCTTTCCTTTATATACAAAATTTGTCAGTATGACTCCTTCTTCATATTTGAAAATATCTCCTTATACTATATTACCCTTAAAGCGAAAATAATGTTTTAAAAAACTAATTTAAAAGCTGGAAAAAAAATTTTCCTAGTAAAGTTTGCAAGCCGTTACCGGGGAGTAGTTGATTTCGGCATATGGAGCTTAAAATCCGAAATCTACTCAACATAAGCGTTAAACATTCGGGCCGGTATTTTATGACTATGAGGTTTAATCAATATGCGTATTAACCTTCCAACAACCCATTTTAAAGCTATAAACAAAACTTTCACTTATCAACGAAGAGCTTTTACTAGCATTGTAATTATTCATTCTTAACTCCTTTATAATACAGTTTTCATCCAGATTGAAAGTTTTGTTTGACCTGTGATTTTTAGACAGTGATGAAAGGTATTTTTCCTTCTCTGAATCATAGAGTTTTTTAAAATTCAATAACGTTAGTCTTAACTCCTTAGTGTTCTTGTCCAATCCTACAGACAGGAACTTTTTAAAACATTTGATTTTCTTCAAAGAAATATTTTTGTCGTAGTCGATAGGATCATATAGTAAATTACTAATACTGATTTCTTTAGCACGTATTTGGGTTTCGTTTATGATGGATAACGTACCTTTAACTCCAATTAAGATCACATCATAATCAGAAGAATTTTTATCGTGTATTACTGTTTTTATTTGAACTATTGGTTCATTAAAATAGATTTTGTTGACAAGAGGCAATCCTGAAGCACTGGACAATATCATGACCTGATGATCATCCAAAATTATTAATAATTTGCGTTCATTTATGTTATGCAAATGTGTAATATTTTCTTTACAATAAAAATCCCACATCAAATTCCCATCCAAATAGCAATCCATCTTTGAAATATTGGTTAAATCAGTATCCAGTAAGGATCCTGTATTATAAGGATCATAAATCATTTTCCGTTCTTTATTATTTCTAATTTCAAAAGACATATTCATATTTTTAAATATTTGAACATGTAAATCTGTGTCTGGAATTACTGACGACATAGTCATTTTATTCAATGCTAAAGAAGATGAAAGTTCTTCCATAGATTTGCTCTCACTGAACAATGCTTGTTGTTCATCAGTTTGGTAATTGCTTTCTTTTAATCCTTGAATCAGAGTTTGATAGCCAAGTCTAGGAAGTTTTAAATTGGGTTTAGAAAGATTTTTTAAGTCAAAGATTACAGTATCTTTAATTTCCGGTACATCTACTTTTTCTTTTTCTTTTTCCTTAACAAGAGGCACTACAACACTTTTAGTTGCTTTTGATGGAACAGCTTGTAATACAAGCCTTCTTTTTTTTAATGTTCCGTCTTCATTCTTTTCCACAGATCTCTTCTTCGGTATTAGAATATTCACTACTGGCTGTTGCGTTTTATCGTTATCAACAACGTTTTTACTTTCCAAGCTATTTACATCATTATTGTCAAAAGATGATAAAAGAGTATCATTCTTATTGAGAATAAATTTATTTGGCAAAACTTTTTGAATTTGTTTATAAATTTGCACATCATCAATGCTTTCCAAATTTTTCCAATCATCATTATCATTGCCAAAATCAGCATTATCGTCCTTACTAGTGGCCCCATATGTTTGCAACAATTTGTAATTGTACTTAGGATCAATTGCTTTAAGAATGACTTCATCATCATTAGTTACATTCACAAATTCATTCAGTTCATTAGTAGATTCAAAACTTAAAACCTTAATGTCTCCATCAAAAGAGGATATGTATAAATTAGAACCGTCTCTACTCCAAGCTAGATCAGATATTTGCTTTTTAAATAGATTTTTTACAATGATTAAAGGCACTGACTTCGTAGTTGACCAAAGAACTAAACATTTTTCTTGACCACCAGTGGCAAGTATCAGATTTTGATCAGTTATTTCATTTATACTAAAATTCGGTATGTTTTCCTTTTCTTTTATAAACACAGAGGGGTTAAATTTACAAACTTCAATAGGGAATGCATTACCAATCAACTTGAAAGAGTAATCCCAATGATTCAATCTATCTATAAGTATGCAGCAATTTTCTAGCTCACCGGACGACCCATTAGGAATTATCAAAAACTGCCCATTAGGTGACCAATGCATTTTATTAAAATAAGTGATTTTAAAGTTTTTACTATTTTTGAAGGGTTCACTGATTTCAACTTCTAAATTGAATTTAAATGTGTTATTAATTGTGTTAAAGGAGTATTTATAAATTTTAAGTGTTTTGTCATCTGATATAGAAGCAAAAAACTTCCCAGTTGGATCAAACTCACAACTTTTAATAAAATTTGTGTGTATATTATCCAACTCAATGACCTTATTAAAAGTTTGTGTTTGCTTAGTGAATTGCCATATTATAATTTTACAATCCAATCCACATGACATCATCAAAGTATCTGTACTGTTTAAAGATATGTTTTGAATATCAGACTCATGGCCAATCAATCTCTTCACCAAACTGAAATGTAGTGAATTTTTCATGCTCACTTTTTTCCATATAATTATGGTTTTATCATCGGACCCAGAAACCAAAAAATTACCACAATTCGACCATTTTAAGCATGTTACTGTACCGTTATGTGAATCCAAATTAGCTATAAGACTATACTTGTTCAAGTCATATATTTTAATGCACCCATCGATATAGCCAACCGCTAATAAATTATTAATTGTATTTAAATCCATACAATAAATAGCCAGATCATTATCTGTAGAGTTATTTTCATTATTTATACCGTTTTCAACAGATATAAGAGCTTGTAAAGATAAGATCTTCATTGTATGGTGTTTGTATTGTGATATTGTTATTTCAATGTCAGAAAGGCTTATTTGTTTTTCCTCAGCACTTTTGGCATTTCATACGGATTTAAGCTACAACATCGTTTTTTTTTTTTTTTCAAAAAAAGTAAAAGTTACCCAGCTGCCACGTATTATTACCTAAAACAGAAACCATCCAAAAAAGGTAATAAATTTTAACTTACCCTGTCATAAAAACCAAAACAAAAAATTCCTTTTTGAGCCTATCTTATTTTTGCCCTTATTTTTTGATTTTAATTTTTCTCTGCTTGTTGTCGTTTTTAAGGGATAAAATTGCCGTTCTACCTTATTTTATTTTTAAGCCACAGATAATATTGAGCGATTGATTAGGTGAATCTTTGATCCTAATTTTTTTTTAAAATCAGCAACCAAAAATCAATATACTATATCTTCTTCAGTTTGCATTCATACAACCAATTGTTATAACACTATATAATAAACATGTCTGAATACGCATCTTTCCAAGAAATTATTGGTAACAATCCACATATCATTAACAATGACAATCTTTTTATCATTCAAAGTTATAAATACTTTAACGACAAGTTATTGCAGCTAGTTGCGAACAACGTCCCAACAAACTCTGTTTCAGAACCACAAACATCTGTTTTTAAGAGCAATTTTGTTTCTAAGCCACCTAGCTTTAATTCACCAAAAACTAGCTCTAGAGATAGAAATAGCAGTGTTTTCAAAATAAACTACAACATGGACAGACCTGGTTGGAACTCAAAAAAGGAAGAAGATGTTGATCCAGCTGCTTCATCTCAACCAAATCAAGGTTTTAGACAAGATAGTGATGTAATGATGGATAATGTGCACCCACCTAACTTCAATGTCAACAGAAGAACATCTGTTTCAGCAGAAATTATTTCTCCAGACTCACATATGATAAAAGAATCATTTAATAATAGTAACAACACCAATGCTTTATCTGATCATGAATCTGAAAGTTTGATTAAATGCTTGGATTCCAACTTTTTATTCAAAAACCTTGATCCAAACTCTAAAAATTTGATTATTAACAACTTGAAATATGACGAATTTCCAACTAACACTGATATTATAGTAGAAAATGACGAAGAAGGTGAATATTTCTACATCATTGAACAAGGTGAAGTTGAATTTATTAAGAATGGCAAGAAATTAGGTGAAGCAGGTAGAGGTGCCACTTTTGGTGAATTGGCATTGATGTACAATTCTCCTAGACAAGCCACAGTACGCTCCAAGACTCCTTGTAAAATGTACTTATTAGATAGAATAACTTTCAAAAAGATTTTATTAAACAATTCTTACTCCCAAAGATCCTTGTTTGAAAAGTTTTTGAAGAATCTACCTATTTTGAAAAACCTTACTGATTCAGAAAGAAATAAACTAATCGATGTTTTGAAAAGTAAAACTGTTAGCAAAGATCAAATTATCATAAGACAAGGTGAAATCGGTGAGAATTTCTATATTATAGAACAAGGTGACTGTGCTGTCATAAAAGATGGTGAGCAAGTCAACTTATTACATCAAAATGATTACTTTGGTGAACTTTCTTTATTGGAAGACTCTCCAAGAGCTGCCACTGTTAAAGTCATTTCTGAAAATGGTTGTAAAGTTGTATATTTAGGAAAAAGTGAATTCAAGAGATTATTAGGCCCTGTTCATGAAGTTTTAAAGATCAATGATCCTAGAATCAAGCATTAGAATTAAAAAAAAGTGGAATATATATCAAATTAATTCAAAAGAAATAATATAAAAATTGTTGTTAAATTTATTATTTATACTATATACAGGTTATACTAATTAAAAGTTCCTAAACCAAAGATTAAAGCTTGTGCTAACAACCCCACCATAACAAGCTCCCACTTTTTGTTACGTTCTGCTTTATTGGCATTTTCTGTCTCAGCTATGCGTTGTAACTCAGTATAGAATTCATCAGTTATATTTTCAAATACTTTTTGTAGTACAAAGTTATCTGGGTCTATAAGAATCTTACAATTTAAAGGAACGGTGTAATCAGAGTTAATGATTGTGTTGTTCATATCAGAGTAGTTTTCAATATATCCAACTGCTTCATGAACTTCTTCGACGTGCTCTGTTATTTGATCTTTATTGATTTTATTAGCAGAATTGCTATTTTGCAGCAAAATAGATGGGTTTCCTATGGTTTCATTATAAATCTGCATCCCACCAAGCAAAGGAGCCATATTTTGAGGCAAGTTTTTGTTCAAAGCATCTGCTATCAGCTTTATATCTTCAGCTGATAATTTTGAGTCTTTGTTGTTTGTCTTTGTACGACATTTAGGATTGTGAAGTTTCACAGACAAGTCCATGACCAAATATGGATTTGTTTGCTCTGACTTTGCATTATCCTGCATTTTAGGAATCATCATATCTAAAACAAATTCAACATCCCCGTCGTAGATCCAGTCAAACTCCTTTAAATTTAACTTGTTTATATTAATCTTGTTGAATTGTAGTCTAGTGATTTTTTCCCAAGAGTTCTTTAAATCATCATTGAGTTCTTGAATCTTGTCATTTATCATATGAGGCTGTTTTTCTACTAATGTAAATAATGACTTGTCAAATTCACCAGATAAAATCTCACAATTCATCAAATCCAATAAAAAGCTTTTATTGCTCAACTTATTTAACTCTAATTGAAAAATCACTAAATCATGTCTTTGATTCAAAGCTAATTTACAATTTCTTACTTTTATGTTGTTATTGTTCATGTTAAAATTATAGTTTAACATCGTATCAGTGTTCATTTTACCCTTGGCTCCGTCTACTTCAATCATATCAATTAGATTCAAAGAATCATCTTTGTTATTTTTGAAAAAATATCTATAAAGACTTATATTGAACTTTAGCTTTTTGATAAAAAAGATGTTGTCATTATCAAGCTTTATGGAGATATTATTTATTTGAATAAATCCGTTAGACCAATCGTATTCTATATGGACTTGTTCCGTTTGTTCCCAAGCATAACCAATTTGTACATTCTTCAAATTTAAATTATTGTACATGTAATCGTAAACCAAATTTAGTTTGATATCTTCACTGACCAAAGCATCATTGGCCTTAAAAAAAGCCTGTAGCAAAAGAGTAGGATGATTGAATGCTATTATGGTAGATCCTAAAAGAATTGAAGAAAATCCAAAAATAAACTTGGTTTTTCTCGAATAGGAGTTTTTTTGATGATGGTTATTGGAATTAAATCTCTTAAAGTTGATCAAGTTTCTGGGAAGCCCTTTATTGAACTTGCTGAAGCTTCTAAACCCGTTAAACATACTTTCTGTTTCTTTGTTGGTTTTTTTTTTAGGTCCTTTTTGTGTGTATATATGACTATTCGTTGCTTGGACAGTATCCTTCTCTATATGAATTAAAAGTCCTATGAGAGGCTCAATACTGGAAATATCCCCAATGAGGAAAAAAAGGTGGAATTTGTCATTTTGACGGATATAAAGCGACTCTTATATCCGATGATTTTTCACCTTTTTTTTTCTTTTCTTTTTTTTTGGCCCCGTTTCTGTATTTGTGTCCCAAAAGGGAAATTTACAGCTTCTTACAATTCTTGTCTTTTTCTCTACGCTTTTCTCAAATCGTTAATTTAATTTAAAGATTATGAAAGAAGTATGCTAAGACCAAAGAAAATATAACACATAACCTACATATATAGAAGAATGGTAGCACCAACTGCTTTGAAAAAAAAACAAGTTGTCACCCTAGTTGAAGAAACAAACAAGAACGAACAAGAAGATGTTCTACTAAATACCAATACCGACATGGAAGTGGAGGATGAAAGCTCTTTTTCCAACAAAGTTGTATTGGATGCTGATGGTAAGCCAAAGTTCACCAAGCAAACACTTATAAAGGGAACCAACGTCAAGCCGGAAATGAGAAAGATTCCTGTTCCTCCACATAGAATGGCTCCTTTGAAACAGCAATGGAGCAAGATATATCCACCATTAGTTGATCATTTAAAGTTACAAGTAAGAATGAATTTGAAGACCAAGACTGTTGAGTTGAAAACCAATTTGAAATTCACCAAAGATCCAGATGCTTTGCAAAAAGGTGCTGATTTTTTAAAAGCTTTCACTCTAGGTTTTGATCTAGATGATGCCATAGCCTTGTTGAGATTAGACGATCTATACATTGAAAGTTTCGAAATCAAGGATGTTAAAACTTTGAATGGTGACCATTTATCAAGAGCCATTGGTAGAATAGCTGGTAAGGATGGTAGAACTAAATTTTCTATTGAAAACGCAACCAGAACTAGATTAGTCATTGCTGATTCTAAAATTCATATTTTAGGTGGATATACCAACATTAAAATGGCTAGAGAGTCTGTAATGGCATTGATTTTAGGTGCTCCTCCTGGTAAAGTATACGGTAACTTGAGAACTATTGCCAGTAGATTAAAAGAAAGATATTAAATAGGTTTTTAAATAATAATTAAGAAATTTTTCACTTTTTATGTTGTTTTTTTTTTGTTATTCTTGTAGCTAATTACAAAGGGGTGAAAGAAGAAGATACGTTGGTTTAATCACAACATTCGATGAGTTAAAATCGAAACAAAACCAAAGCTTCGTTTTTTTGTATCAGATTTTTTTTTTTTTAATAAACTAATCAGGGGCTTTCTTTTGATTAATCCAGCTCTTTTTGGTTCACCAAATGACGTTAGTGCCATTGATATATACTTTCGATGCTTCAATTTATACGCTATATATACTCTAAGAAATGCCTTTGGCACGCGTAAAGAATCCTTTGCTAGTGAAAAATTGTAGTATTTTTTTTTTTCATTATTTTTTTAAAATTTAAATAAACTAAGGTTATTATGAATTATCAACACTTAATATATTGGCAGAATCCACCACAAACTAGAAGATATTAGTTGGCATTGGATGACTAATATCATTATATAATGGATCATTACTTTAAGCGTAAAAATTGCAGCATTGGGAACGATGAACCAATCATCATTGATGAATCGAATTTCTCAACTGAAAATTCGAATATGGAACATATCGATTCAAACACGTCAAATAGCAATGAAGACGACTCATTAATCATCATTGAGGAAAACAAAACGAATATTTCTTTAAATAGGAAAATAGATGACAGAGTGAAAAGTGATTTAAAACAGCTGCTTTCAGGTAGATCTAATACCGAAAGTTCTTTGAATAAGAGAACATTGGCTATAAGTGATAAAAATAATAAGAGTATTTCCAAACGAAGTAAAACCAGCAGTCCAGTAGTGACAAAAAAAACAGTTGAGGTAATAGAAAAGTCAAAGGCTGAAAATAAAAGTGATAAGAATCTGGTGAGGAAATTACTTGTTGGAAATACATCAAAGGAAACACGACAATCAGCTGACAAGTTTTTTAGTGAAAATAAACTGAACAGATTTCATGACTGGTCCTCAAAAAAGAATATAAACAATCCATACTTTCCAGAACATCTCTATGTAAATGATAAAAAAGAAAATTTGAAAGAACGTGTTAGTTGTATAGAAGATTTTTATCCCAAGAGAAATATAGAGCATGATAATATCAATTACAATGTTCAAGGATTTATAAGCGAATTCATGAACAATCATAAAGATGAAAACTTAACCAATATTGTTAGAACTTTAGAAGTACCTGGAAAAAGCAAAGCAAAAAGCATTTTTAAAGATGATACCGAGCTTTGGACTGAATCTTTAAAACCAATGTCATATGATGAGCTAAAGTATCTTATTCCTTTGGAAACTCTTCAAACTTTAAGGTATCAATTTGAAGTCTCACTGAATTTCTTGAAAATTAGACCGGATCATGAAAGACAGCTACTAGAGCCTAATTGGAAATCCATTATGAAAAAAAGAAAAATTTTGAATGAGAATGAAAACTATGAAGATTTGGATAGTTACGATAATGATTTCATAGTTGACGATGAATTAATAGACGAGGATGGTAATGAGATTGCTTTAGATCACGTTCCATTATTTATTCTATATGGGAATGGTATTGGTAAAAATACTACACTACAGTTACTTTTACAAGAAATGGAAAAATGCGGATACAATGTAAATAATATTTTAGAAATCAATACTTCAATGAACAGAGGAAAAAAGGATATCTTTAATGTATGCTTTGAGGCTTGTACTAGTAAGTTTTTGAGCAAAGAACACTCTTTTGACAATGACCAAAATAAAAAGTCTCATTTGTCAGGAGGAGTTATCTTATTTGATGAGGTAGATATATTGTTTAGATCGGATGTATTATTCTACCCAATGATAATTAAATTATTGCAGGTCACCAAGAAACCAATAATTTTGACTTGCTCTTCTTTGGAAAGTATACCTGAACAATTTGTAAAAATAACGGATTATCAAAAAACTAATTTTATGTTTAATATGCCAGATACAATAATCCCATATTTGAATTTAAAATTTGGACTTAATCTTAAACCAGAAAACTTGGATGAGTACAGCAACATCAATAAAGATATTAGACACACTTTGTTACAACTACAACTAGACAGAAAAATATACATAGAGCAGAAAACGAAGCTTATAAATAAAAATAGCATCTATAGTGGATTGAAATCACAATTCGAGAGCCTCTCAGAGTTTTCTCAAAACATTGATTTGATGTCACTTTCTGATGTTTTAGAAGTTGGTACCAAATATAAATCAAATATAACAAAAAGCTGTGATTATTCTGTGCTAGATTTTATAGACAATGAGATATACAATGACCTCATGAACCCTACAAAGACTGATTTGAAATTTTCTGAAAGTTCAGTAGAAGATTATGACGATCTGATTAAAAAAGAAGTGAAAATGAGATTAAATGGTACAATCAACTTGCAAAATTTGCGAAATGTCAACAAACTTTTGTCGAGTAAAAGAAACTACTATGAAGAAAACTTATGGAATACTTTAGAAGAATATGAACTGGACATTGGTAAAGAACTTAAAAAGATTGCATTGACCAGAGATGGTAATTTGAATGAAATAGTAAAACTTTTACCTAGTCAAGCAGCATCCAACAAGTCAAAATTAGCAAGAAATCTGTATTTGAAGCTTGAATACATGCAAAGTAATACCTTAACTCCAAAATCACGTCTCCAACCAACCAGAACAACTATCAATGAGTTTTTGTGCAATTTAGAAACATCTAAAGATAGCACATTAAAGAATATTAGCTTTGCAGATATGTTTAACAAAAACTACATTTTGACTGACAATAGGCTGAATTATGAATTCACAAAAGCTGATGACATATTCTGTTATCATTATCCATACTTCAGATCACTTTTTGCCGTAGATATTTCAAATAGACAAGTTATTCAAAGTCAATTAGATAGTATGAAAAAAGAAGAGAATGTAGATAACATTCAAGGATTAAAATATTTGATTAAAGAGAAGAAAATAAAGCAGCTTATATTTGATCAAGATCCAAGGATCTATTGGGAGCAGTAACGCCGTTATTCATTCATTTTTGTAGTTTTAAATAATTATGTATAGTTTTACAGTTGTTTTTTTTTTTTTTTTTTTTTAAATTTTATTGCTGTTTAAATAGCCATCTTTTTGTATTTAGTTCTACCTCTTGAGAAGTTTCTTATTGAACTCTTACCAAATCTAGTTTTTTTCAACTGTCTTAAAGCACCAATAATATGTTTGGGTCTTAAGTCTAGTTCTATAAGTGCACTTCCTTTACCAAAAAGACCTCTGTCACTTGTTTCTATTTGAGACTTCAAGTAGTGTTCTTCTTGTTTCATCAACTTGATACCTATTTCTGTGATGTTACAAACCAAATCAAAGGTTATGAACCCAAGAATATCAATAACATCATCACTTAATTTCCCACCACCTGCACCATTTGGATTAAACCCCATTTGCTCTTGAATATTACTAAAGCCACACCACTCTTTAAATCTTTTAGCTTTTCTGAATGTAAAACTTGCTTGTCTACATTCTGACCAATGAACGTATTCCTTTTGAGTCATTTTCAAGGTTCTCTCATCAGCCTGTTTTAATTTTTTCTGCGACTTTAATATTTCTTCCCTGTCCAAATCGTCTATCTTTTCATCATCTTGTTCATCATCGTTTAATGGTTGCTCAGTGAACATGAATAAAAGCTCCCAAGGAAGATTGATAGTTGTACGTTTCACACCTTGTTCTTTATTATTGTCTTTTTTGTCATCTTTGTTTCCACTACCGTCATTGTCATTTTGCCCTAGATTTATATCTTTATCTTTGTCTTTGTTATTTTTTCTTAAATCTTTCCACAATAAATATGTTCTTAATCTGGAGACTTGTGATCTATCATGTCTCATAAGAAAGATAATATCTTCTGGTAAAATCATTGGGGGTAGATTAATATTACTTCCTGTAAACCCAGATGCAGTTAAACTAGCTGAATTAACATTAGAAACAAAATTTTTGTATACCTTATTATCCATATGTCCAAAAGTATAATTTTTTCTTGTTATGGCTAGTTTCAAGCCCTCAGATAAAATCTTTATTACTTCTTGTTTAACCATATCTTCAATCATGTTTGTCAATAAAATGGATGTGTTTTGTAGTTCTCCGCTTACAAACATCATCTGCTGTATTTCTGTTCTATATTTGTAAACAGGATCTTGATGTGGCACATCAAAGTATATATTAGACATGGTTATGTTTATTGCTTTTGGGATGGTGCTTGGTATTTGTTTGTTGTTTAACTATGTATATTTGAATTAAATTGGGTGAAAAAAAAAAAAACAGAAGCTTTCATATGTTTCGGATATAACTTATATCCGCAGAATACAATCACGTGAACAAAGAACTATGAAAACACAACATTAGGCTTGTTAAGGCACCAAAGCTTCAATATTGATTTTTCCCAGAGGTAAATGTAGCAGCTTACCAATTTTTTGTAATATTTTAACGTGTTAAATAAAGATTATATATAAATATTTAGTATTACTGCTTTTGAGTAAACTTTCTATTCAATTCTTTTGCCGTGTGCCTGCTTTATGTCCGCTTGATTTCTCTTGGCCAAATACTGAGATAGGTATTTACCGTCACGTGACCTTATGTTGCTAAAATCACGTGGTCCGTTAGAAAAAAAAAATTAAAATATAAAAGCTTAATTACCGTACACCATTGTATCATTGTTGCAAGTAATATATGCATCAACCCACAAGCATCCACGCTTCAGTAGACACAGTATACCCACATGTATAACCACCACTTTCGTTTTCTCCATTATAAATTTCTATGTCCTTTTAACTCCGTGCATCGGAGATATTTTATAAAAATAGCCGCTACACAACATTTGATAGTCCATTTTTCTGTTGATAACAATATCAGCGAAGCAAGAGTGAATAAATAACGTACGATTTTTAGGATTTAAAAAAAAGCTTCAAAAAAAATGTATAACTGCGAGAATAACATAGAGAATATTCAAATTCATAGAGTTATAGAGTTCATTATTAGTTAGAAAAAACACAGCTGAAGCACCAAATTTTAGAAGAATCAAAAATGCCAGAAGATGAAGTTGAAGAGTATTTACAAAAAGTGATTGTAAATCCAGAATTACTCGAAAATCATGATATATTGGACTTAGCTAACAAGGATCCGTTGGTTCTACATAAGCCTTCAAACAACATCAATACAATTGATTTACAATCAATATTAACAGGAGAAACAGACGTTTACCAAGGTTTATTTTTACTGAATCAAGATATAAAAATAAACGAGCAAGTTTTCGATACAATCTGGAAACAAAGTGACATTCACATTTGTTGTGATGGAGGTATCCAGCGTCTTTATAAGTATACCAAATCAAAAATGTCGAAAGACATGAGTTTGGAGTACATACCAGACTATTTGATAGGAGACTTTGATTCTTTGGATTTAGGTATTAAAGAATTTTATCTAAAACATGGAACAATTGTAATCAAACAAGAAACGCAAATGTCATCAGATCTACAGAAGTCGATCTCAATATTCAAGTTAAGTTTTTTGAATGTCTTACAAACATATGTTAATCCGAAAAAGGAAAACTTCGGTATAGAATTATACGATGGAATTCATAAACTTGATTCACAATATGACAAAGATTTTGAGTTAATGGGTCAGAAAAAAGATTTCAGAGTCATAGCTTTTTCTGGCTTAGGTGGTAGAGTAGATCAATGTATACAAAATATTTCACAATTGTATCATACCTGGCTGAACTACGATACTTCTTTCAGCAAACAACCTAAGATGATTTTTGTTAATGAAGTTGACATCGTATTCAAAGTACCTAAGGATGGATTCTACATAACTTGGCCAACAGAATGGAAACTGAATGAAAAGTCTCCAGTTCTATTGAACTCTGGTATTTTACCAATTGGTGAGGCAAACCATTTGAAATATACCCTGGGGTACAAGTGGGATGTTAGAGATTTCAACTTATCTATGATCAATGGTTTCGTAAGTAGTAGTAACAGATTTTCGTGTGCATCAGGATGCTATACACATTCTGTGAAAGATGTAATTGTCAATATAGAGTTGAATTATGAAAATTTATCAAATTTATTAAAAGTGATGAATAAATAAATGATGATCTTAAATATGTGTTTATATATAACTATTGTTTTCAAAACATATAAAATTTATTTTTTTTTTTTTTCTTTTTACTTATTGTTTAACGATCTTTAATAAAGCTTCACCAATTTGACCTGGAGAATCAACAACGTAAACACCAGCATCTCTTAAAGCTTGTTTCTTGGCAGCAGCGGTATCTTTACCCTTATCAGCAGCATTGGTAACAGCACCAGCGTGACCAAATCTCTTACCTGGAACAGTAGCTTCACCAGCAATGAAAGAAACGATAGGCATCTTGGATAATCTTTCAGAGTTCTTGATATATTCAGCAGCTTCAACTTCAGCTAAACCACCGATTTCACCTAATAAGACTAAGGCTTTGGTTTCCAAATCTAATTCGAAGTATTTCAAACAATCTAAGAAAGTGGTACCTTGGTATGGATCACCACCAATACCTATAATGTTAGTTTGACCGAATCCGATTTGTGTAGTTTGGTTAACAGCTTCGTATGTTAAGGTACCAGATTTAGACATGATACCAACGAAACCAGGCTTGAAGATGGAAACTGGTTGAATACCAACTCTGACGTTTTCCTTTGGAGTGATCAAACCAGGACAGTTACCACCAATTAATCTGGTTTTATTTTGGTTCTTCAATAAGTTGGTGATTTCACACATATCCTTTTGTGGGATTCCTTCAGTGATACAAACAACTAAAGGAACTCCCTTTTCTATACAGGCTCTGATGTTGGAAGCAGCAACTGGTGGTGGGGTGAAAACACCGACAATATCTGGGTTGGTGTTGTTGTTCTTGGCAGAGTATTCTTCCAAAGAACCGTAAACAGGCTTACCTAAGTGTTCTTGGCCAGCCTTCTTTGGGTTGACACCACCAACAATGTTGGTACCGTACTTTAAGGAGATTTCAGAGTGGAAAGTGGCTTGTTTACCGGTGAAACCTTGGATAAGAACCTTGGCGTCCTTTGGAACTTTCAAGTTCTTGATGGTTTGTTCATACGGAGTGGCAGAGTTGAATCTTTTGGAGATAAGAGAGATTTGTCTCAACATTTTTATCTATATATAGTTAGGCTTGGTAATTGATTCAAAATCGTCCTGGAAGAGTATTGAATTGGTTGAATCCTGTTGAATAACGTCCGATTCCTCTGTAGATTCCTGTTTTTTTCAATCATATATTTACTACATTCCCATAAGCGTTTCCACCAAACCGCCGTAGTGGTAAAAAAAAAATTATTACACCAAAAATGGGAAGAGGCGAAAAAAAAGGAATTAAAAACGGACTCTGCTTTTCCGAAAAATGGATTGCAACGGGGGGCAAAAATATGATGTTTTAAGTAGGCGAATTAGAGTCGGATTTAATAATCAAATATACACGTGTATGGGACACCTTAGGTCTGTGTAGGTCTGAGTAGCTCTCAGTCGAATTTAGTAATCAAATACACACTTGTATCTGGACACCTTAGGTCTGTGTAGGTCTCAGTCGGATTTAGCAACCAAATATACACGTGTATGTGGACACCTTAGGTCTGTGTAGGTCTGTGTAGCTCCCAGTCGGATTTAGTAATCAAATATACACTTGTATCTGAACACCTTAGGTCCGACTAGGTCCCAGTCGTTTTTGGATACATACATCTCGTCTATCAACTTGATGGAAGCATATATTGAACCACCTCTGAAGCAGACGTTACTTGAAGAGACGTTTTCTAACAGAGGAATAATTCTCACAGTTGTGTAGGCTTCCTGTACTATTGCAGAGGCAGATTCCTCATCAGTAGCAATTTTTTTGGCCTTGGAAGAATCAGCATTGGATGTTTTCTGCTTTTTGTTTGGTTGGAGAAGCTGGTCTCTGAGGTTATTGGATTGTTCTTGCAGTTTGTAGTAATTTTCTAAGGCTTTTTGCACAATAACACTTCTATCGTCATCTTGGTTTTCTTTTTGTATTTCTATGTCGCTTAGTATACCAGATAAGTAGTTCGTACTGAAAATTCCCGGTCTGTTCATTGTCAGTCTGTCTATCAACAGCATATCAAGGTTTGGAATGTTACTACCACCACCGACTAAAATGATGTTGTTGTACAGCTCTTTAATTTTTATTGGCAAGTCTGATGTTACTACAGATGTCAAAATACTTTGAACAATGGCCTTGTCTAAAGGACAGTAGTTTAATTCAACTTCCTCTTCGATGTCGTTATTGATGGCATCTTCAACGTCTTCTTTGGTGACAATTTCAGGTCTGTCCTGTTCTTTATCAGGTTTTTGTTCCTTTTCATCATTACCTTTGGTGTGTTTCTTACCAGAATCTTCATCATCCTCATCATCTTCATCGTCTTCATCATCATCGTCTTCTTCATCTTCATCCTCATCCTCGTCTTCCTCGTCATCCTCTTCCACCTTCTCCTTCAAGTCATCAAGTTTCAATTCCATGGCCAATTTTAACACATCTTCATCTGTTTGCTGGTCACTGAATCTTTTGCTGGCTTTTGATGCTGTATAATTACCTATACTATTCAACCCATGCTCATCAACTCTATCTTTGTTCAGCAACAAGTTGACTTGTTTCTTACTATATCTGTTAATATCCAATACTTTGAAAATATCAGCATAAAACATACCCATACCTGCCAAAAAGACTTCTTCAAATATTTTGAAATCGGTCTTATAAGCAATCAAGGCATCCTGGTCATCATATTTTATACAGTTGGTATACAGTTGCACTGCCAAATTACCTTCATCAAAGGTCAAATACTTCTCGCACATTTGCTGAACAAACCATCTATCCATTTTCAAATTCATGTCTATTTGAATCGGGAAATTGATCACATTCTTCATGTAATTCGCAAATAAATTGGCCACTTGTTCAGATCCAAAATTAACATTAATGCTACTGTTCTTTATTGGAAGACCTTCAAACAAGGTGGTAATCTTGGTTGTAGTATGTCCTATGTCCACACAAGTTGTTGGTTGAGATATACTTGTTCCGTAGACTATACTTTGAGATTGTGTCATCAATGCTATTTTGAATACTCCAAGTTGTTTAAACATCAAATCAACTAAAGTTTCTACGGTTTCCTTGTGATGTAGATCAGGTATAATCAACAAGACTTTTTTCTTACTTTTGGGGTTTTTTTCAGTCTTCTTTAGTAAGTATCTCATCAAATGATATAAATCATCACTCAATAACTGTTGGAGACTATGTTTTTGTTGATCAGACATCTCACTGTAATACTCATCAATAAGAACGTTGTATAATAAATTCTTAAATGGTGATCTTATGTTGTATTCTTTGGTATCCAAAAGGGCAGCATCATTACCACAATAGACCTTATTGTAACATTTACACTTATCATATCCATTGGCTACATCACATATGTCTGAATGATTCTTCCATTTAGGTCTTTTAATATCAGATTTGATTTTTTCAACTTTGTTTTGTTGAGAGGTATTATACTTTAATACTTCTTTTCTTCCTTCAACAGGATTGAACTTCTTTTTGTAGTATCTCATTCTTTCCTGCAAAGATGTTCTCATTGCACTTTCTGATTGTATGTACTCTTCATTATCTATCAAATCCTCTAAAATATCGACTTCCTCATTTTCTGGGTTAGATCCTTCTCTTTTCAAAGTAGCAACCATGGAAGCTATATACAAAGGCTCTTCGTCATCTGGTCTCCCACATTTGATAACTCTTGAACCACAGTCAATAACAATGGTTTCAACTTCAACATTGTTCTCTTTTTCTCTGTCATCAAGGTCAATGTTCTTACCTTCTTTTATATCTGTGATCAATTGTTTCTTTTCTCTTTGTGTGAATAATTGGTCATCTTTTTTGGCAAAATCAGTCGAAAAATACTTAAAAGACAAAACATTTGTTGGTTGGGCATTTGAATTAAACAGTTTGAAATCATCATGTCTAACAATCTTCGCTTCAACGACTCTTTTTTGAAACTCTTCAGCTGCTCTCACTCTCCCTAACCTTCTCTTTTCTAATATATCATCACTGACCTTGGTACCTAAGGCAGGGTGATTGCTTTTCGCTTTATTAGCCTTAGTGCTATTCTTTAAATCTCCAGCCTCTTCAGACATGTATTCTGGTATCTGTTCTATGGTGTTGTTTCTATTCCAATACTACTTGTATTTCTTTCAAATTAAACTACTTTTTAAAATATGGATCAAGAACGAAAAACACTGGAAAAAAAAAATACTCATTGTAAATACACGTTCATTAAGCATACTGAAAAAAAAAAATTAAAAACATGAAAATTAGTACTTAAAACTCTTAATTGATTCTTGTTTCTCGACTATAGATTACTACTGAATACAGAGAATCCAATGGGGGAAAGCATACTATATAATGAATTAGACTAATAAGTTATCGTTTCTTCTATCATCTCTCAACTTCTTCATTTGTTCCAATACAGTGTCGAACTTAACAGTAGCATTCTTACCTTGTTCTTCAATGACATCTCTATTTCTGATGTTGACGGATTTTTCTTCAGCTTCGGCATGACCAACGATGAAGATGAAGTTATATTTCAATAATTGACCATTTCTGACCTTCTTTGGCAATGTTTCACCAGATAAATCAACATCTGAGTAGAAACCTTCACCAATTAACTTATCGTTCAATTCCTTAGCATAATCTTGGAAACCAACACCAACTGGAACAATTAAAATTTGTCTTGGAGACAACCAGAAAGGCCATTTACCAGCAAAGTGTTCGGTTAAGATAGCAGTCATTCTTTCAACAGAACCCAAAATGGCTCTGTGGATCATAACTGGTCTTTCGTAACCATCAGACTTATCAGACTTATAGTTCAAATCAAATCTGTTAGGTAATTGGAAATCTAATTGAACAGTAGCACATTGATGCCATCTGTTCAAAGCATCAGAGATCATAATATCAATCTTTGGACCGTAGAAGGCACCGTCACCATGGTTGATTTCCCAAGCAGTACCGGATTTTTCCAAGGCACTTTGTAATTTGGCTTCAGCACCATTCCAGGTTTCTAAATCACCAACGTACTTTTCAGGTCTGGTAGACAATTCCATCTTGAATTCAAAGCCAAAGACACCATAGACGTAAGATAAGAAGTCAAAGATACCAGCAATTTCAGATTCAATTTGGGATTCCATACAGAAAATGTGAGCATCATCTTGTTGGAATCTTCTGACTCTGGTCAAACCTGTTAAGGCACCGGAGAATTCGTTTCTATGGATGACACCAAAGTCGGCAACTCTCCATGGTAATTCTCTGTAAGATCTGTCTCTCCACTTGAACATAACACAATGACCAGGACAATTCATTGGTTTCAAACCGAATGATTCCTTTTCAACTTCGAAGGTAAACATATTTTCCTTGTAATGGTTCCAGTGACCGGAAGTTTCCCATAACTTGGAGTTGTACATGTTTGGAGTGATGACTTCTTGGTAACCTCTCTTGTTGTATTGTTCTCTGATCATCTTGGTCAAAGTGTTGTAGATTCTGGTACCGTGAGGCAACCAGAAAGCAGAACCTGGAGACATTTCATTGAACATGAATAATTCTTGTTCCTTACCTATCTTTCTGTGGTCTCTTAAAGCAGCTTCTTCTAAGAACTTCAAGTGTTCCTTCATTAACTTCTTATCTGGGAAAGAAACACCATAGACTCTTTGTAAAGATTCATTGGCAGCATCACCCCATAGGTAACAAGAAGAGTTTTTCAATAACTTGAAGGCTTTAATCTTACCAGTATGTGGAATATGTGGACCAACACATAAATCAATTAACTTACCACACTTGTAAACAGTGGTGGATTCACCATCAGCAATCTTGGTGGAGATAAAATGGGTTTTATATTTGGAGTATTTGAACATATCCAACAATTCTTCCTTTGTCATGACTAATCTTTCGAATTTTTGCTTTTGCTTGATAACATCTTGAGAGACTTTTTCCAAAGCTGGGAAATCATTTTGAGAGACATTCAAACCTGGGTTTTCAGTTTCCCAAGAATCCTTAATGGCGAAGTCATAGAAGAAACCATCATCGGTTGGAGGACCGTGAGAAATGTGAGCACCAGTGTGACATTCACAAGATTCACCTAAGACGTGTGCAGAAGAATGCCAGAATACTCTCTTACCTTCATCGGTGTTGAAATCAAAGAATTCTAACTTTAAAGTTTCACCTTCCTTTTCGGCTTCAAATGGTCTTTCCAAATCCCATAATTCACCATTTACCTTGGAAATACATTGCTTTTCAGCAAAAGTTGGGTTAATGACTTCCTTAGCAATATCAAATGGAGTGGTTTCCCAAGCCTTTGCATCGATTAAGTTACCATCCTTCAATTCAATTTTGATGGCATGTCTTGGTTTAGCAGCAATTTCTGCATTGTATCTATCCAAAATTTCTTGGAACTTAGCATCTCTTTTGGCAATAAATTCAGGTTCTGGAGATAAATAAGTTTCAGCAAACAAACCTCCAGAAGATTTGGATGACTTGTCACCTTTAGCTTTTTTGGCTTGTTTAGGTTGTTTTTGATCGTTTTTGATGTCTAAAGATTCAACTTTTTGTTGAACTTCTTCAACTTTATTTTCAACAGACATAATACTGAGACAAGAAAAAAGATATGTTTTTTTGTTTATTTATTGGTTAACAACGATGTAGTTATTTCTAATAGTGTTTTGTAAGGAACGATGACACATTACCAAGTTAAAATAAACGCTTATTTCGAAGGAACAGTTAGATGAAGCTTCCAAAAAAGAAAAAAAAAAAATTTTTTTTTTCAAGAAAGTCGGAATTAAGAGGTGAGTTCCCAATTTGGAAATAATCGGATATAAAGAGATTCGGGGTAAAATCGTTGATAATTAACAAATGAATTTATATAATAAAAAAAAATGAGATTTATATTCATAATAATATACTTCATGATGTATCAAACATCTTATAACTTGGCACAGATGGCATCGGTGTATTGACTGTTGGTGGACTTACCCTTTAAGTCACCAGTCTTGATACCTTCGGCAATAGTGGCCAAAGCAGCTTTCTTGATCTTTTCAGAGTATTCACCTAAACCAACATGTTCTAATAACATACAACCAGCAAATAACATAGCACTTGGGTTAGCTAAGTCCTTACCGGCAATATCTGGAGCAGAACCGTGAACGGCTTCAAAGATGGAAACTTCAGTACCAATGTTGGCAGATGGAGTCATACCTAAAGAACCAACAGCTAAACCAGAGTTTAAGTCAGTGATGATATCACCGTATAAGTTAGGAGCAACAACGACGGCATCGTGGTAGATCTTAGGGTCCTTGACGGATCTGTAAATATAGCTTTCTAATAATTCAAATTCAAATTCGATATCCTTGTTGTAGTTAACTAAACTTTCACCAACTTCCTTGAATAAACCATCGGTCTTTGGTTGAACAGTGCTTTGATGAACAACAACAACTTTCTTTCTGTTGGTCTTAACAGCTTGGTCAACAGCAAACTTGATGACTCTTTCACAAGCTTCCTTGGTGATTAATTTGATGGAAACAACATTGTCAGCATTAACTTCGTGTTCAACACCGAAGTATTCACCTTCAGTGTTTTCTCTAATAACAACAAAATCAATGTCCTTGTATAAGAAATCATAACCCTTGATGGATTGGGCTGGTCTTAAGTTGGCGTATAAACCGAAAGTTTGTCTTAAAGTCAAGTTTAAAGATCTGTGACCCTTACCGATTGGAGTGGCTAATGGACCCTTTAAGGCAACTCTATTCTTCTTGATGTTGGCAACAGCATCGTCTGGGATGGCGGTGTTGTTGTTCTTGATAACTGGACCGACATCACAGTCTTCCCACTTGACTGGTACACCAGCCTTGGCGAAAATCTTCTTAACAGAGGCAGTAATTTCTACACCAATACCGTCACCTTCAATTAAAGAAACAGTAACTGGCTTGGTGAATGTGGCTTGAGATCTTTTTAAGATAGTATTTTTAAAAGTTGAGGATAACATTATGTGTTTTATATGTGTATTGATGTTATGTATCTGAAGATGTGTATGGGTATTTTATGACCTATTGATAACTTAAAGTACTTAACTTGGTTGTTTATTAATTATTAATCACTAAATGTGTTAAGTTGTACCATATAACATCTTTCTCAATAAAGAAGAGAGAGAGAAAAAAAAATTGAAAACTTGGATTTAGGTTTATAGTATGAAGCAAAAAATAAGTAAATAATTTTGGTATGAATGATTTGGTGAGTTGAACAAAATGCGAGAATCGCAAAAGTGGAAAAAAAAAAAGGAATGCGGCCGTGTAGCGGTCACGTGTGTGTTGGTGCAATCACGTGAGTTTATTTTATAATCACGTGTTAGTGTTGCTGTAATCACGTGGTTTTGGTTTTAATCACGTGTATTCCCACTAAATCCTTCAGTCCTGAGTGATTTCTTTTTTGTTTAAATTGTTCGATGGAATTCACACGGCCATATATACAGATTCATATATACTAAAGAGCTGAAGACAACAATAACAAAAACATGATTTTTTGAGTGAAAACTATAAAGAACATTACTTTTTCTGTTTCATTTAGTTTACTTTTAAGTGCAAGTATTTTTATTAGTTCTCATATTTCTTATGTTGCTATTGGGCGGAAGCAAAAAAAAAAAGGGGGTAAAAAGACAGTTGTTTCCTCTAATTTAATCAATTCGTACATTTCACCTCTTATTTCAAAAATGCTTTCACCAATAGTTTCACTCTGTCTCTATGGTTAACTACAAAAAAAAACATTTTAATGAGGAGGTGGTACTGCTGCTTTATTGTTTTTCTTTACGAAATAATTAAACACTTTATAAACAAACAGAGAAATACGCTTGGCCCATTTGAACTTTCTAAACAATGAGTTGTACCAAAACTTCAACGTTCTAATAATTACATTGAATACCAAAAATTTCAAAATGTAAAAAACTATCGCACTAACCCAAGACCAGCCAAAATATTGCTTATAGTATATTTTAATTTTATCGGTGTTAAGGTAAGAATCGATGTTGTTGAAAAATGTCGCAATGTAGTGGATATCGTGTTTATCTTGAATATCTTGACTAGATATTTCGTTAGATTTAGCCATATTTGTGGAAACTATGGTTGTATTAACCTTTTTTTATAAACTGTATCTCATCTACAATTGGTTATATATGATTAAATTCCATATATTATATCCATTTCGGTACTGGTTTTTTTTTTTTTAAGGGAACAAGAATTTTAGACAGTGTAATTTTTTTGGCTTATTTTTTTTTTTTGCTACAGTGAAATAAGCGTGAATCATAAATTGCCCAAAGAAGTAAAATAAGGTGGGGAGGAGAAAACCCGAATCAAAGATTTATACAGTAATAGTGGAACGTGATTAGAAGAGATGAGGAAAGCTACTCTTGTAAGGGGATTTCTGACGAGGAAATCATTACATGGTTGAATACATCAGTTGCAAAGTAGCAAAAAAGCTTGAAAACTACGCAAATACAAGCATTATGACGAGGATATAGGTGGAAGAGTCACCTCATTTCCTTCATTTCAATGTCCAAAAAAAAAAAAAAAAATGGAAAACTAACAACGGCTTCTGGAAGCGTCTATAGAATGTACCGAAGTACATTATTGGACAGATAGAAATTGTTCATGAAATACAATAAATGCTGGTATTTCAGATGCAAATGTTGTTTTTAATTAAACTTTTGCTGTCTGCTAATTCAAGTATATTGAATGAAACACCGTGTTTATCAACAATATATTAAATTATACACCATATGCCACCATTAGCTAATTAAACTATAAGTGCGTATTTTTTCACCTAAAAAAAAACATATTACAGAGTTAACATTCTTCAAAAAATGGTAATCTAAAATAATCAGTTGATAATGACATAATAGGAATGATATTTTTTTTTTTTTTGCTGGTGGAGAAAAAAAATGACTGACATATTTTCTATTGTATTTTGTTTGTTGATAAATATACACCAAAACAGCAGCAGTAGGGATAGCCAAAAATGTTTCATAATTGTGTGTTTTTTCTGCTTAATAATAAATATACTCGACGAAGGCAACTTCATTTTGTTTCATATATCTCTGTTTTATTCTTATTTTTATGTCGGAATTTGAAAAAAAACATCTAGAACAAAAAAACTGGCCTTTACACGCAAACATTTTGTTTGATGTTGTCGGAGATAAGAGTCATCCACACACAAATCAGCAGCCATAAATAGAAAAAAACCAAAAAAATCGTTGTTTCATCTTATAAAATGCTATCTAACCCTACATAAAATAGCACACAATGCTGCGTTTCATTAGTTATACTGCAAAAAAACTGTATTAGTTGCTCAATTAATACGTTATATAATCTCCAAATGGCTTGATCTCGAAATTGCAACCATCAACAAGAAGGGAAAAAAAATATATGTGAAATTTTTGTTTACGTTTTATTATTAAGCTTTAATGAAATTGACTTTGACAATAAATTTGAAAATATCTCAAAAACAATAAACATAATTCGTCAAATTTCAACAGTGTATTTCATCACTGCCAATTCAACTTTAGGCAGCTGTGTATATCACTTGTTTTGATATATTCGACTCAGTATTGTTTTTCCTTACTCAATTATCGTTATATCGTTTTTCCTACTTGTTATTCATTAACCTTCAGCTGGGTTCTAGAGTAAAGATATAAATAGTTTATCGAATTTATTACATTTATTTTTTTTTTTTCTTGCTGTTGTAATCATTCATTTAATATCTTTAGCGTGTATATAAGAATCGGTATTGAAAGAGTGAAAAAAAAAAAAAAAGGGAGATCAACTGGTTCTTAAAAACATATTATTGATAATTTCTTAATAGATTCAATTCGTATCGTAACCAAAATAGTGTAAGCCTAATATCTTGTAGTATTCCTTAATTACACTTTAATTGAATTCCTCTTATAGAATTTCACCTTCTAAAATTTCGAAAATAACGCTGTTTCTCGCTCTTTAAAAAAGAAAGAAAAAAAAAGCAACTGATATTTAAGTGCACCGAACATTGAAATTTATATTCCATTCTGAATAATTTTTTTTTTAAAAAAAGAAATCGAACAATTGAAGACTATAGTGTAATCAAACCTAATACATATTAACAGTTTCTGGAATTGTTCTTTTAGAGAGATTAATTATAGTTTATTGGAAAAGTAAATAAAGAATTGATTTTTTTTTCCTGTTTTTTGAAACCAAATCTTTAAGAAAAGTTTTAATACAAACGCATATTTGAATTGTTCTTTCTGACCATATAATATGTTTACCGAAGACCATTCTGAGAACTCAAGCATCCATTCGGATAATGTATCGGAAACCAACGATGCAAAAGCCCCACCAATACAGCTGAACGAAGTATCAAAGTCCGTTACAGCATATTCATTGAATCCATCAACTTTTACACAGAAGTTGTATGTGATGTTACAAGATGAAAACTTGAAAGATGTTATTTATTGGAATGACGAAACAAAAGATTCATTTTTTATTATTCCTAATGAAAAATTCATTCAAATATTATCTATATTTTTCAAGCACTGCAATACGTCGTCTTTTGTCAGACAGCTGAACATGTATTCGTTCCATAAAATATCGGGGGATACAAACAACATATGGGAGTTCAAGCATGCGGAGTCGTTATTTCAAAAAGATGACATTGAATCTCTATACAAAGTCAAAAGACGATCTACTGTTTCAAAACCTGGCAGTATAAGTAGCAAGAAACCTCAACCACACAAGGTTTCTTCTTTTGATTCCATGCCTTTGAAGAGAAAATCTTTTGATGTTTCCGAAGAAATGAAACCAAAACCAAAACACAGAGTATCAAGCTTACCAAATGTAATTCCATTCAATCAAAATGAAAATTTTAACCCGAAACTTAGCCACAGACACACCAATTTCAACAGTTATGATAAACACCAACAAATTGAATTATCTGATGCTGACTCCATTGAAAAAAAAATACTTTAATCAACTCTGCAATGGGCAACGGCCAAACTTTGAGATTAGACCAAAGATCCCACAAAGGCAGCCAAAAAGGCAAACCACAAGATTTGCATCAATGTATGCTTGATGAATTGAATGCCATGAATTCCAGTCTTCAAAGTATTTGTGATTTAGTGGAGTACTCGCATGACCAAATGAAAAACAATCCAGAAGGTTTAAGCACTAATGAAAATGCCATGTACAGACAAGTATTTGGAAAGTTATTCCAAGATTTGAACAAAAAACAATTTTTGCTAAAGCAACACTTTGACCTGCAATATGGTCCTAGCAACATGCCTGTATTCTCACAGCCATTACCTAATCAATATCCAAGCTTCACACCGGCTACCCCGTATGGAAGCTTTTCATTAAACACCACCCCAGCAATGAAACGCAAAGGAAACGTTCCAGAACAACTGCCTGTACATCATATACCTTATCAACCACAAATGGTCCAACAAGTAATTAATGTACCAATGAATTTGAAAACACCTGTGTCCAGCTCCCAAGCCATGTATCCTATGCACATAGAAAATATTAAGGACATGAACAAACAACAAATGATGATGCCTGTATACACTCCACAAAACCCAACTATGAATTCTGTTAGCTCTGCAGGTCTAGCAAACAACAAAAATAGCATTCCTCAGATGGGTTATCCCGATCAGGTCATGGGGTTTGGAGGACAACCTCAATTTAGAGACGTCAAGTATGGTAATGTCATCCAACCTAATTTAAATAATGTCCGTTATCTAAACCAGCAGAGGCCTTCAAGTACTACAGGATATGGAGCACCTATCGAATCAAAAATGAAAAACATCATGCATCAAAACTTTGATGTTAGAAACAGTAGCCTCCCGAATCTGAAAGATGTAGTGAGTATTAAACCCCTTGCTGGACAAGACAATAATACACTTATCGGAAAAGGTGTTGAAATGGCAAAAACCATATCTGGAGGCAGCCCTAAGTCTTCATGAGTATGATATTTTTTATTTTTATTATATATTCGGCATGTTTTTGAAAGGAAAGAATAATGCTCTAGTAACTTTATACCTCTTTAATCATTGTCAATGTTTCGTTCTTAGGTCTTCACAGTGGTTTAGAAGAGCTGTTTGTAGCAAATCTTAAGTTTTTTTTACATACCAATTGCCACATGTGATTTTTTGCTATATATACGTCAAAGAATATATAGAAATCTCATTTAATATTATGCTTTCAACAGCATTTATATGAAAGCCAAACAACCTTATTTTAAAACAGTAAACAAAATACATATATAAGGAGTTCTTTCACCATACGCGAATTTCCTACATATTTTTTTTTTTTTTAAATTTTCTTTCAGCTTGTTAAAACTGACTTGGTCAAACTTTGCTAAAAGAAGCATTGGTAAAACCAAACAAGAAAATAGAAAAGGCACCTATTCCTTCTCTTCTTATTATTGTTATTAAATGATTAAAGATTTAGAAACTGTTTTTGGTACAGAAGGTACTACGAAGCTTCGGAATTCTAAAGTGTTGATGGTAGGTTCAGGTGGTATTGGTTGTGAACTATTGAAAAATTTAGTTCTTTTGGGATACCAAGAAATCCATGTTGTTGATATGGACACAATTGATCTATCAAATTTAAACAGACAGTTTTTGTTTCGTTTTAAAGACATCAAGAAATTCAAGTCTGAAGTTGCTTGTGATGCCGTTACTGAATTCAAGTTTACAAACTTTGAAACGAAATTGGTTTCGTATACAGAAAATATCATGAACTTTAGCATGTTTGATGTCAAGTGGTTTTCTCAATTTGATGTTATTATGAATGCACTAGACAATCTGGAGGCAAGAAGATACATCAACAAGATATGTCAATACATCAAAAAACCACTCTTTGAAACAGGTACTTCTGGTTTTGATGGGTTTGCCATGCCAATGTTAAGTAAAGTTACTGAATGTTTTGATTGCACAAGCAAAGAAACACCAGTTACTTATCCGGTTTGTACCATTAGATCAACTCCTTCACAGCCGGTTCACTGTGTTGTTTGGGCAAAGAGTTTTTTGTTTCAAGAATTATTAGGCGAAGCTCAAGAAAACACAACACAGGAACAAGATTATGGAACTGAAGATGAAGAGGAGATCCAAAGAATAAAAAACCAGCAAAATGAATTAAATGAGTTGGTTGAATTGGTTAAGGATACTGAAAACAACAAGCTTGATGAAATTGTTGAGAAAATTGTTACAAAAATATTTGTTGAAGATACAAAGAAGTTATTGAACATAGAAACTTTGTGGAAGACTAGAACACCACCAAAGATTATTGACTTAAAGAATATTGACTTTAGTATTGTGGAAATAGATAAGTTGGACATGAACCAGGAATGGTCTTTGAATGATACTATTCACCAGTTTGTGGTTTCTGCCAAAACACTGATCAAAAGGCAAAGAGCCAGTGGTAATGCAGGTTTAGAGTTTGATAAAGATGATTTGGATGCTTTATTGTTTTTAGCCACTGCTGCAAACATAAGATCAGAAATTTTCTCTATTAATACAAAAACAGTATTTGACATTAAACAAATAGCCGGAAACATCATTCCAGCTATTGCCACCACCAATGCCATCATTGCTAGTTTCTCTACTCTTAACTCAGTAAAGCTTTTAGCTTTTGGTGATGAAATAACCAGTTTAAAATCCACCTTCACATCATGGGCAACAGGTACTAGTAATAAGAAATACATGAACATGATACGTTTAAACAAACCAAACCCAGAGTGTAGTGTTTGTTCCAAGAGCAACAACTTACTATTGTCTGTTGGGTCTGAAATTACTCTGCAGCAGGTTCTAACGTTTTTTAAGACTAAGTTTGATGATCAATTTCCTGAAGATGTCACAATCATGAACTTAAACAACTCCTCTATTATTTATGACTTTGATTTTGAAGACTTTTTGGAAAAACCATTGACTGACATAATCAAAAACGATTCAAACAATGCTGATTTCTTATTAATTCTGGACGAAGATGGTGATGATGAGAGCGTGTGCAAGCCAATCCAAATTCTTATCAATTGGTCAGAAGCTCCTCAAGAACTTACATTGAGCACAAACATCACATACTTGGAAAAATACAAAAAAGAAAAAGTCATCGAAAAAGAAGAAATTGATCCAAAAAGAATTCTTGCTCCAATGGAATCAGCTGCCCCTACCAAAGAAGAAGATATTAAGGTCAATGAGGATGGTGAGATTGTTTTAACTGATTCAGACGAGGAACTTGAACCAGTCCGCAAGAAACAAAAAGTAAACCCTGTTGAGGACTCACACGTTGAGATCTTGTCAGATTGAAATGAAATAAAATTACATTAAACGGGATTTTTTTTATATATACAGTACTTCAACACTTCTTCATTGTTTGTTTCTTTATTATTATTTATTCATTTTTAAAAAGGACTAATGCTCTGCTGATATGGTGAGATTACCAGAGTCGTAACCTTCGTCATTAATCGTGGTGTTGTTGCCAACTATAAAGTCTTCATCATAAGACAATACAGATATTTGATCAATTTTAGGAGATGCTTCAAACTCAAAGTGGTTACTCAAATCGTCTTCTCCCAAATCACTCTCAGTCTTGTTAACAACCCTCAACAGCTCCATGTTGTCTCTATCGTTCATTGTTATCGACAATGACTTGCTATGGCGTCTTCCTGTATTCAAGTTTGGTGGACCATTCATTCTATTGGTAATTTCATTCTCTCTTAGGACCTTCTTTTGAAGCTTTTCCTTTGGTATCTCAAACACATTTGGTAGTAGTTTGTATGAGAAGTTTACCAAAAACTCTAAAACAATCCTACTCAATTCATATTCTTTAGGATTCATGTCATGTTCAGGGTGGGATATCATGGATGGTTGGAAAATAGCTGCTAGATTTTTTGCTGTCATCAAATTCTTATCACTATGTTGAGAAAACAAGAAAAGTAAATCTAATAAATACATTAAAGTTTGTTTGTTACAGTCTTCTAGGTCCTCTCTAATAAAAGATTCAAATTTCTTTAAACAAACTCTGATTTGTTTGATAAGCTGTCTTAGGTTGCTTAATTCATCTTTTCTTCTTTTATTTTCCTGTAAGTTTTTATTGAACTCCTCAACAGACAATTGCTTCAAATTCAGGTACTCAACCTTCATTTGGAGCTCTTCTTCTTTGCTAAAGAAAATCTTTGGTGTGCCTCCATTGACATTGTTTTTATTTAATAAAGTTCTCATCAAGATTTCATTTTCTCTTAAAACAGATCTAAATTTTTTGTAAGAGGTCAAAGGAATTAAAGGTTCTGATAGGTTGTTCAAAAATCTTCTCAAAATACCAGAAACATCATGAACCGAATATTGTTTGAACCCATTGGGTAGCAAATCTTCCTCGAACTTCCAATCCTGCCCATACTTGGGTGGGGAAGAAAACTTTTGTTGAAGTAATTTGATTTTCTTTGAGTTTCCTGCTATTCTGAAGATACCAGGTTCTTCCAAGGCATTGTTTTTCAAAATGGAACCACATTTTGCTATAATCAATGGTATTCTTCCAAAATGTATGTTGTTGCTTTGCAAAACAACCTCTGCAGATGCTATCTTGAGTGATGTTTTCAAAGAAGTATTGAAAACACCATTTTCCTCAAACTCTTGGTTAGAAAACTTTGTATTATTACTTAAATCTTGTTTTTTCAAAGGGGATGTTTCCTGTGTTTTTGACTTCAATGAATTTGTTGAGTTAGCAGAGAATGACTTGAAAAACGGTGGTCTTTTTGGAGAAGGTGAAGTGTGTGTGCTTGTGTTCTCCTTCTCGCTAGCATTGTTCGTGGATGATAACCTCTTAAGCTTCATAAAATGCGATTTTGGCCCCGTATTTCCGGCTGCTGTATTAGAATTGCTCATTGACATCGTTTCAATGATATGGTTGATGGTTTCTTCTATTTTAAAATATTATGAAAAACAACGAAAATGTGTCTTGCCTTAGTTTTTTTTAAAATTTTGGGGGGTTCTTTTTTTTTTAAGCGGTTGAATAGATGTACTTGAGAGAATCTTGTGTTTACTCAATATTTTGACTACTATACTCACTCCTTAGTAGTCTTCAATTTTGGTAGCAAAAAAAAAATATGTAGTATGTGTATTTCACGGGTTTTTTCTCTAATGAGTAATATAACCGTATAGCGTTGTATGACAATGTGTTGCACGGGAAAGCCTGGGTACACTCTTAACTGGTGGTAGCTGTATACTAAGAATTTGTTGAAGTGCCTTTTTTTTTGGCTATGATATATTGACTTTGTGACAGAACGACAATGAAAACGGATATAACGAGAAGGGAAAAAAAAGATGAAGGGGTAAAT
The DNA here is from genome assembly GCA_037102615.1 of Hanseniaspora uvarum. Classification (NCBI taxonomy): domain Eukaryota; kingdom Fungi; phylum Ascomycota; class Saccharomycetes; order Saccharomycodales; family Saccharomycodaceae; genus Hanseniaspora; species Hanseniaspora uvarum. The sequence goes on along the minus strand of BTGA01000009.1, from coordinate 365,572 downwards.
ACACAGAGATGAAGAGATACGTCGAAATAGGTCGAGAAAGACCCAAAAAGAAGGCTTCCTTGACAAGTGTTTTTGAATAAGAAGCGGCTTTTATGGGATTTTGACTGTTTAATCTTAGATAATGTGGAAGATACAAGTTGTAGAAGAAATAAAGCAAAAGTGTCAAAAATAGAATAATTTTTATTTTTTAAATTTTAAAATTTTTGAAAAATTGGCCTTGAACAGGAGTCGAATCTATTTATAGGTCACACTTTCGGACATAACAAATTTTGCCAAGACGATGGCGACACATGATAGAAATGATATTGTTGTTTGGATATAAGAGTTCCCAAGGCCATAATCGCATAAACACAACAATCAGTGTGAGTGTATGCAGAGGAATGTATGGTGCCCATTGAAGAATTTCTGATGTTCTAGCTACTTATTCAATCATTTTGAGAACTGGCAAAGCACCAACACGTGACCATCGGATTTAAGCCACGTACGTTTTTATTGTTTATGCTTGGTCACATGACAAAAACAATTAAGTTAACAAATCATATTTTAGAAAGTAAACTGTTTAAAGTGTTTACTCCTTTACAATTATAATTTGCTATAATAAATATGTTAATTTGCAAAATGTAAAAAAAAATATATGAACAAATATATTTTATAACGTGGAATTGTTCAATAAATCAAATTGGATATATAATTATACTTACTATCATAGCTGAACATAGTTGGCAGGGAAATTACCTTCAACCCCATTCAATCTACCTAACCACCAGCCTGAAGGATCAGTGGCTCTATCAACAACTTCTATTTTATCTCCTTGTCTGATGGTCAAATCTCCTGGTTGTTGAGCTTGGTAATCATATAAAGCAGTGCAGAACTCAGCATTTGCATTATATGTGGGTGGAGCCGGTGCATAACTTTGAGCTGATGCAGGTTGGTAAACTTGTTTTTCATTTCCAAAGCCTTGTGTCACATATGGATCTGTTTCTTGCTGATGATTATAGATAGGTGGATTAGTTCCAAAGGATTGGTTAGCTCCTACTGTACTGCTAGTTGGAGACAAAGCACCGTTACTTGAACCATCATCTCTACCAAATCTCTTTCTGGTCATTTCCAATTTGGCCTTACTGTAACCTAACTTGAAGTTACAAATGGATAAAGAATCAGTTTGTTCTTCAATATTTCCTCTCTTATATTGGAAAGTTTCTAAAATATCACCTTCCAAATCAAAGTATGGAATCTTCATATCTTGGAACATGTTGTATAAAGTGTAGAAAATGTTCAGTTGCATGTAGTAAAAACTGACAAACATAGGCTTCAAGAAATCATTTTGCATTTCAAATAGCAGTGGTAACTGCTCCTTTAATAAATCATTATAATAATCGAATTCTTGCTGAGCCATTTCAACTTCGGCTTGTGCCTTGTACAGCTTTTCTTCATCTTTTGGCTTGACATCCAAACCTGAAGTTTTGACTTCGTACTTTTGTAAAGTATTCATATGTCTATCCAAATCCATCATCTTGTGTTGTCTTTTAGTCAACATTTTTCTGATATAATTAATAATTTTTAACAATTCCTGTGCTGGTCTAACAACTTTTAATTCAATTAAATCCAAATCTGGTTTTAAAGTTCTTTGTAAATCACTCACAATTTCTCTGTATGCAACACAAGCATCAATACCTTCTGGGTTATCTTCTGAAACTGTGGAATTAGGATCAGACATTTTACCAGAAATAGGTTTGAAAATCTCTTCAATACCTTTTGAAAACCCAATCTGATGGTTCAACATATCATTTACTGCATTTGAATACTTCTTGGACATTTCATTCAGCTTCTTTGTTTCTGTTTCAATTTCTTTGAATCTTCTTTCGGAATCTTCGTAGACTGCATCTTCTGTTTGATAACCCTTGTTGATCTTGTATTTTAGTTGTTGTGGTGCTCTTGAAATAGCTTTACCAAACCCTTTGAAAGACATATTTTTAAGTATTTATGAAGCTATGGGTTTTCTGGGTTGTTGATTTTACTAAGTGTGCTTCCAATGCTGACTTCAATAACGTCATGTTAAACCACCAAAGAAAAAAAAACAAGGGGAGTATATCGGCGAGCCAAGCAAAAAATCTCTTAGCAAAAAAAAAATTTCCTAATTGGTCTGATATACCCGTTCGGGCGATATAAACGTTATTTATTAGCCGCCGTCCAATATCCGATAAATTATGGCGGAGTTAAGCACTATGTCCGATGAGTCAATTTGGGTTTGATCACGTGATATAAATTTGGTGTTTTTTCTATGCTTTATTTTTTATATTCCCGCTATTATAGTCAGTCTTTTAGTGTTAGCTACAAGCATAAAATTAAAGAAATAAGAAACTCCCCAGTAACAAGATTGAGTAATATACCAAAAAAAGATTGGAAAAAGCAATAAAAATGGGGTATTATGATTATGACGATAATGATATTTCCGACAACAATGGAGATTTAGATGAGATTTTTGCCTTGGCTACAGATATGGATCTTCAAATCTACATGACTGAAGATGAACATCATGAAATGAGCATTGTATTTCCTGAGTTATTGACGGATTTAGACAAGATGAACTTTAATATCGATACCAAGGATGTTGATGGGATTTTGTTGTCTTTGAAAAAGTACTTACTTGTTAATGATTTTGTCATCAAAGATACCATTAATGAAACCATTAAGGCTCTTAAATTGAAAAAGAAGAAGGTGGCTCCTAAACCACAATCTGAAAGTATGTATAGTATTAACGCAAATAAGAGAAGTTATGATTTGTCTTTTTTCATTATGTTTAGTGTATAAAAGAGCAAATATCATAACAGTTACTAACAATTTTTTTATGGAACAAGGGGTTCTAACTTATTTTTATCAGCAAAAGCAAGTGCATTTTTTTCTTCAAATAAACGCAGTATCATTATACTGTAGTGGTTTAAGGCTCCAAAAACCAGCACATTATATGCTATTAGCCACCGAGAATACTCTAAATACAGGCACCATAAATGTCTTAATTTTGGTTTACTTCATTAAAATAAAACACGTGATCATTTACCCCGCCATGACAACTACTACAATGAATGAACTTTTTTTCTTCGTTTGTTTCGGTGTTTAATTAGTACTTCTAACCATAGGAATTGGACAACAAGAACAACAAACCAACACACATTATAGCTAAATTATGGAGAAATTAAGTCTAGTTGAAAGACTTAAACAAAGAAAAGAAAATACTGGCAACATATCACCGGTTGTATCAGCACCAAAGGGCCAGAAATTGAGTCTTGCTGAAAGAATCAAACTAAAAAAGCAGTTATCTAAGCCAGAAGAAGGCTTAACGAAAGAGTCAGACGAGCCAAAGACTTTAACACTTCAGCAAAAACTAGTGCTGAAGAAACGTGAAAGAGATGACAATAAAAAGAGTATTTTATTACCACAGGTTGTCGAAGCAAATACAACCGAACCAGAAGTTATAGAAGCAAAAAATTCGGAAATTTCCAGCTCAAATGTCAGTAAATGGTTTGAGAATTTGAAAGAAGTCCTGAAGCATGAATATACATCTAATGAAGAAAATGTGCCGAAGAAAAGAAAACTTAATACAACTGATAAAAGTAGTGACCCTAGCTGTAAACAAATTGATGACAACTTATACGGAATAATTTATCCATTTACTAACATACAAAAACTTGCTATAAACAACTTTAGCAAACTGTCACCTGATGGAATTATACTTGCAGCACATAAACAAGCAGAAATAAACTCACAAGCACTAAAAAATATGAAATTAGACGATAAAGCTGTGGCTACTGTAGATTTATCCAAACCTTCACCAACTGACTCACAAGCTATTAAGTACATAAAAGATAACTACATAAAGAATCCACATTTGTCTTTATGTATTTTAGGACATATCGATTCAGGAAAATCAACTTTAACAGGAAGATTATTATTGGATACACATGCAGTTACAAATCAACAAGTAGCAGCATTGCAAAAACAATCCAAAGAATTGGGAAAACAATCATTTTGGTTGGCTTGGTTGATGGATTCAGATAGTGAGGAAAGAGAAAGAGGGATAACCAAGAAGTTTGGGTATGCCAGATTCCAATCTCCTCAAGGATACAACTATACGTTATTGGATGCACCAGGACATTCTGACTATATCAGTTCTACAATCATAGCAATCCAACAATCTAATGTTTGTACTATTGTTGTTGATTGCTCAACAGGTGGATTTGAAAGTTCATTTGCAGGTCAATTGAAGGAACATTTATTGTTGGCCAGCAAGTTTGTCGGCGATGTTAATGATTTGGTCTTTGTTATGAATAAAATGGATAGTATTGACTGGAATGAACAAAGATATCTTGATATCAAAGCAAAGATTAAGACACACATGCTGTCTGATCTTGCACTTGAACAAACGGTGGTTGATAAGATCAACTTTATTCCTGTCTCATCCATTAAAGGAGATAACGTAGTTGAACCTATGGGTGAGTCTATTACTTGGTATAAAGGTCCTTCTTTTATAGAGATATTGGATCAGAAAAACTCTCAACATTTGAAATTGGATTTCCCTGAGATAACATCTGAATATGTCAATCAAAAAGATTCATTGGCTATTGTTTTAGATAATCAACAGCAAAATAAGAATAACGGTACTAAACAAAAAGGTAAGGATGCCAGCTTGACCGTTAAGATAGTCAATGGGTTTTTTACAAAGTCTGACAAAGTCAAAGTTCATCCAAGATTGACTTCCAAGAGCTATGAAATTGATGATATTTGGACCGAAACCAAAGAATCAACAAACAAGAATTTACCATTTGCCATAAAGAATCAATTCGTTACATTAAAAATTAAGAACTGTAACATCGATATGATTTCTGTTGGTGATATAATATCTTTATCAAGTAACTCATCAAAGATTGAATCAGGTGACAAATTCCAGCTAAAGGTCGATACCTTTGACATGGACAGACCTTTATTACCTGGTTCTCCTATTGTTGTATACATGAATGATGTTGAAATTCCATGTACTGTATCATCAGTGAAGGTATACAAGGAAATAGCTAATGGTGATGAAATTATAAAGAAAAAAATGAAGCATTTGGCAGGTAACACCAAAAATGCAATTTTGAATATAGAAATACAAGAGTTTATGGACTCAATCAAGGCCAAAGACTTGGGATTCTCTGGTGAAGAGGAAAAAGCTACGATTAAACAAGAAGAAGAGAATAAAGAAGAAGAAATTTTACAAAAACATATCATCCCAATTTTCACTAATAAACAAAACAAACAATTGTCCAAAGTCATGATTAGAAAGGATGGGAAGACAATTGCATTTGGTGAAATCAAAAAGAGAATTGATTAGTAGTATATTTCATATCTAGTTTATATAATCTAAGAACAGTATAATTATACCCAGAATGATTGCCATGTATGAAACCATCACAGCACTGTAGTTCATCCTTCCTGATTTGGAGTTCAGTTGCCTATTTGCTTGCTTTAGCTCTATGTTTACGGAGTCTTGGTTATCCATAATCATGTCTATATTCTGTGATTGTTGGGTTAATTGGAGATTCAATTCATTAGTTAATGACGATATTTCAAATAATCTGCTTGTAATTGCATTCAACTCGTTCAATTGATGGTCTTTTTCATTAATAATATTGCTGTTCTCAACTTCCAATTCCTGGATTTGTTCTTGCGATAGCTGCTGAACAACCTCTTCATATTCAATTGCTTCTCTACGTCTCGATTCATCATCGTTGCTGTAACCTGTGGAGTATGCTACATGGTCTATATTTTCCATTGCTGTTTCTTCCAGTTTATTCCAACTAGACTGGTTCAAGAGTTTCTCATGTATCACGTTAAAGTCCAAATCATCACTCTTCTGGTCTTTAACAAATCTTTCTTTTTGTAGATCCGCAAAGACTTCAGATATCTCTACAATCTTTAGGCTTATAAAAGCTAAACACCCCTTTCTAAACTCAGACAAAAACACTTGTTCATCGTATGTACCGTTTTTTTTGTTATTTTGCTCATTAGCCTCATCTGTGTCGTTAAGGAACTTGTACTTAGCTTTACTTATGAGTGAATCCAATCTGAATTTCGACTTGTGTGCTTTCAAATTCTCTGTTCTTTTGGTTTCATATAAATTCAAAAAATTATACTTGTTTGTATAATCTTTCAGCTGTATTTTTACATCTTCGTTAAATTGTTTTATCTCATTTTCATTCATTAGATCCCTGTCTTCAGATAAGTACAATGGTCTTACTTCTGAGATCAATGTGTTTAGCTCATTTAAATGTAATTTAAGGGTATCACATTCGTTTTGAAAAGTATCACTTAAAATACGTCTTTTCGATCCATTTTTTTTTGGTATCTGCTCTAGAGTGTTAACATTATTACAATGTTCATAGAATATAGCTGTTAAATCAGACATTAGTAGCTGTGTTTGGTGGTTCAAGTGGTACCTAAATCTAGGTTTTCAATTATTTAAAAAAAAAGTGAAAAATTATTTGGCAAACAAACGTGCACGTTAAGCGTACATTCATTTTTTTTGTTCAAAAAGTAACTTTAAAATGACCAAGACATAACACCAAATACACAACCAACATGAGCCAACAACAGCCAAGGACTAAATTGACGCTTATGGTTGATTTTCTGGGACTGAAGAAAACAACTGAAGTGAACGAGGCGGAAGATATTGAATACATCAAAGATATAGTAAGGAATATCTTATTGGACGATACGAATGCTTTCAAATTTGACTATCAAAATGCATACAATAAAATATACAACATCTGCTTGAGTGGCTTATCTAACGATGTATGTGAGAGTTTAACACCAGTGATAGAAGACTATTTTCAATCCTTTGAGCCTTCTTTGAATTCATTGGAGGATTTCGATAGGGTATGTCAGAACATCAAGTACAAATTTCATAGACTGAATGGGTTGCTTTTAACTTTGAATGAATTTGAGGCTTCTTCTAGATTTTATTTAAAAGATTATGGTTTGTCGTTTTTGAAAGAGTTCATTGATATTCCATCGGTGAAACACCGAGTTTATGAGGTTTTCTTTGAGGAATTGAAAGAACAACGTGAGAGCTTTATAAATAAAGACAACAGTTCGTGGGATGTTGGCAATATTAAGAACTTTTTGGAAAATATGCAAGATTTACTCCAAACTCCTTCTATGATATACCAGCAGCTTGTATTGAACTTTAAGACCATGTATGAAGATGAATCTAAGGGTATAGTAAAGCACAACGGATTTGTGAATTATTATTCAACTGTATTGCTGCTGTATAAACACGAATACAGTTTTTTGAATGAAGCTTTAGGATTAAAAGAAGAATACATGAAGTCTATATTAGAGCTATTTGCCGACTTGTTTATTGTAAAGCACAGTAGTATGCTATTATCAGAGGCCATATTTGTTTCAATGACTTCAGAGCTATTTGATTTCAAAATCAACAACAAGTACTTGATTGATTATATTTACAATGAAGATAATAGCTTAATTATCAACAACTTGTACAAAATGTATTTGAACCAAACCTTAATGTCACAGATTTTTCAAATTGAAACTCGAAATATCAAAAATAGAAAGGAATACACAGACATTTTATCAAAACTCACTAGCATTTTGTTGAAACTGTATGAGGAAAACTTGGTATTTGCTGAAGAAAAATTAAAATCCACAAATAATGTTGTGAATCGAAGTTTAAAGTTAGTATTGGTTGATTTCTGCAATACCCTCATTAATAACGATAACTTCAATAACTTGAATGTTGAGCAAAATCAATGGTTTATGATTCTGATCAAGTACATTGACTTATATTTAATCTCCAATAGAGAAACTTCAAATAAGAACATTGAAAACAAAAATATGACTCTAACTGTCAAGATACTTGATGGGCTTTCTGAGGAAAGATATGAAACGTTTATTTTGGAATATGACAGCTTGCTGAATAAAAGATTGATGAGCAATCATGGTACCAACATAGAATTAGAACAAAACATTATAAAAATAATGGATACAAACATGAACATTCATCATGGTAGAAACAAAGAAGATATAACAAGAATGGGTTTGAAGATTAAAGACTACTTAAGTTCCAAAAGGACCAATGATAAATATGCTGAGTTGGCAACTGGTGCCAATTCAGATGTAAAAGTGTTAAATGAATTTTTCTGGACTGCTTTGGTTGATAATGACAATCACAAATTGTCAAATATTGTGATTCCAAGTCCTCTGTTGGATTATATCAAAAAATTCGAGACTTTTTATCAAAAGAGTTATAATACAAGAAACATCAAATGGCTATATCAATACTGGCAGATCGACTTTGATCATGTTTTCAACCATAAGGTCTATACCCTGTCAATGCCGTTTGTTTCAACTATCATTTTTTATCATCTTACAGAGAATGAATATGTCACAGTAAAAATGCTGAAACAGCTGACTAATCTTCCAACTAAGCAAATTGTACAAAACCTGATCACCTTTTCTATCAAATACAACCTGATAATACACCTGGATAACAACAAAAACTTGAGTTTAGAAAAGAAGGCAATAAATGAGGGTGATTACTTTACAATTAATAATGACTTTGCTAGTGCTAACGCCTTTGTTAAGGTTAATGTGATCTCTATAACAAGAAAAGAAGGTTCTAGATAAAACCTCTTGTATATAATCTATTTATCATCGAATTTGTATGGTTTCATAGACCCTTTGGAATCTATACCACACTCCGGACATTCCATTTTGTTCAGTTTCAATTGTTCCATGAAACATTCTTTACAGAAAACATGTTTACAATCAAGTTGTATAACCTTTTTCTTTATATCTTCGTCAAAAGTCTTTTTACATAACCCACAAACATCTGTCCGTTTAACAACCACCACAGCTTTTGGGTTCTCCTTCTTCTCTTCTTGTTGACTGTTTTTCCAATGTTTTTTCGTCAATTTCTTGTCGTTTATGTAATCATCTCTTGAATGAATAAATTTACAAGTATCTCCGTACCCACAATAACCTTTCAGCTTGTATTCTTTACACAGAAGCGGTTCAAAGTCCATATATATCTTCTTTTCATCACCCACTTCTTTATTATCCAGTTTCTTTATATTGACATTCTTTGGCGATTTATTGATAGCAAGATCTAGTTTTTTCTTAATTTTTTTTTCTCCTTCAGCTTTGTTGTCTTCTGTATCTACAAGTTTAAGCTTATTTACTCGTTTCCTTTGTAACATGGCGTTGTGTGGTCTACTTTTGGTGTTATACTTTCACCTTCGATGAGACAATATTTCATATTTGTAATAATACGGAGTTAAGTGTCTTATACGCTACCATGACAAAAAACACCACCAAAAAAAATATACATGGAGTTATCCTTATAAATATTAAAAAACTTAGATTCGGGGAAGATACATCAAGGAACACCAGTATAAGTATTGGAGTTGACAAACACCCAAACAAGCCATATCATTTGCTATTGAGAATCGTTGAGAACGAGTATATGAAGATAAATGAGCACTAAAGAAAAAACACATTCAAGACATAGCTCGTCGGATAAGACTAATATTAGAATCACCATAGCATCACCATCAGAAAGTTCGGGAGATTTGACAAATTCAGAACCTTTAGGCACAATCAATAATGCTTCAAAAGAGTCTGAGAAGGCTACAACCGAGACTTCTAACACCAACATAAATGCAGAGGTTATTTCCAAAAAACAGCAAAATGATCATACCATTACAAAGTCAGATAACGCTTCAACAAACATTGATGATATCAACAGCGGATCAAGTTACGATTCAAATCTTTCCTCAGCTTCGGGCACTAATACAGTTAAAAGAGCAGTTTTGGTCAATCCAGGACCTGTTAAGTCTGATGAAAGATTAGGATTTAATCATAGAAATAAAAAAATTAAAGATAAACCTTTACGTGGAGTTCTTAAAAACAAGGCCTCGTATACAGGAAGTGCTATTGATCAAGATGAAGAGATTATTGTATCATCCCCGTTATTAGTTTCTACACCAAAGTCAGTATCCAAAACTTTGATAAGGCTATACCCATATTTGATTGTTTGTGACAAGATACTTTCATTGGTGACTTGGACTTGTGATGATATATGGTCTTCCATATTCATGGTGCTATCGTACATAACTATTTGTTTATACTACAAATTGGTAATAACATACCTTGGCCATTTGCTTTGTGTTTTACTGTTGTTTATTTATTCTAACTTGGACAAATATGTAGGTGAGCAAATGGAAGCATATCCAACATTAGATGACATTGTGTATACAGTTTCTTCAGTATCATCTAAGTTTGATCTATTATTTTCTCCAGTGACAGTTTTGAATAATGATGATTTAAGACGTCTCTTTATTACCACAGTCTTTTTGTCACCTTTCTACATAGTAATTACTATTTTCTTTTTGCCTAAAGAAAAGTTGGTATTGACACTTGGTGTAATTGCCTTGAGTTATCACTCTAGATATAGTAAACTGGCTAGACACATATTGTGGAGATTTAAAATAGTCAGATTGATATCTTTTTATATCACCGGACTGGATATTGATGGTATGAACGGTATTAAAAGAGCTTCTTCATACGCCAAGTCATCATCGCTATTTGCCACTGTTCACAAGAAATTGTTGAAGACTAAGAAAAACGGAATTGATGGTGAAGAAGACCTGTCTGATATGTTAAAAAACAACAAACCTATTAGATATACCTATGTTTTGTACGAAAATCAAAGAAGATGGTTAGGTAAAGGATGGACTAACAGTTTATTTGCTTATGAAAGAGCACCTTGGACAGATGAATTTTTCAATGAAGCACCTGATACAGAGAACTTCAAATTACCTTTAACAGCTGCTGAAGGTGCATCAGACAACTCAAGTAACTCTCCTTTGAATGCTACCATGGGTTGGAGATGGGTTGATAAGAGTTGGAGATTGGACTTAAGTAATGATAACACCATTGATTTGCCTAAAACGGTTCAAAAGACGATAGCCAATCCAAAGTCCGATGAAGGTTGGGTTTACTATGACAATACATGGAAAAAACCATCTGTTGAAGATACTTACAGTAAATATACTAGAAGAAGAAGATGGATAAGAACAGCAGAGTTGATAAGATTGATTCCGGAACCTGCTGTTGTGAAGTCCATCAAGACAAGTGATACTGCTATTCCAAATGTTGCTAATGTGACTGTTCAAGTTGAATCAAGATACAACAATGACCAAACAGGATCTTTACATAACAGTGTTGATCTGATTGACTCCACAGAGAATACTGTTCAGACAGGATATAATGGCCAAGACAAAGGAAGTTTAAGTGATTCAGAAAGTTTGGTCAACAGAAAAGTCTCATTTTCAGGCACTACTGATGTAAGAACATTTGATGAAAATGGTAATTACAGATCTCAAAAGAGAAATTCTGTTATCAGTAATAATACCACAGATTCCAATCAAAGTGTTTGTAAATCGCCTTATGATAGTTATAATCCAGATGCCGAACAAGCTGTTAATGATAATAGCACTGTGTCTTCAGACAATAACGTTGATAATGGACATGATAGTCAAAGACTTTTATAAGTTATATAATGAACTAAATTGTTGTTACGTTTATAATTTACAAGATGCATAAGTATGTATCATACAGCAAGAGGATTTCATGAAAAAAAAAAAAAAGTGATTGCTTCTATGTAGATGTTTGAATTCGAATGACAAGCCTTCATGGACTCGGTGTTGAAATGAAATATCATTGTATTTCCTTATTTTAATGTTTCTTATGAGTTATTATCTGGCTGCTGCATTGATTATCCTTGTGCTGTTGCAGCAATATATCGATTTCCAAACAATGCTCAGTGATTGATTAACCATTACTTTAAAACTACTATAAAAATTGTTCGTTATTAGGTCAACTAATACTTACAAGTAGTAGTTTTAGATTGGCATTCATCATGTGCCATTTTCTCTCATAATCCATAATTCTCTTACATGTGTCATCAACTCAAATACTCAATCAGACTGTTATCAATTCAATTCATTCATCTACTAACATTTCACCACTAATCATATTCTGTTTATTTATTTATTTTTTGTTCTTAAGTAGGTTAAATTCTGTATATAAAATTACTGGTTATGTTTTCTTTCCAATTTAAATACTTTATTTGATTTCCTTGATGTTCTTGTCGGCTAAGATATCCTTAACTTGCTTGGCTCTGTTGGCGGAGTCAACAATAGCGGTGTATTTGTGCTTGGAAGATCTTAATTTGAACTTGGTTTGCTTGAAGGTCTTACCTCTGGCGTTAATCTTCTTGTTGGTCTTGATGGTGATCAAAGCCTTGGCAGCGTGTTCCTTCTTGACTAATTCTAAGAATTCCTTTAATTCGATTTTTTGAGCCATATTTATAAGTTAATTTGTGGATGGTTTTAGGCTTTATTCTATACTTATTCGTACTGAAATTTCAATATTAATGCGTTTAAGCACTGCTAAGAAAGCCAATACTAGTAATAGAGTAAAAGTTCACTTATGCCAGTTTTTTTTTTTTGGCCCAACCAGTGTGCTGTAGCGGTATGCGCGCAGCAGGCTTAGACGTGTAAAAGCGAGTGAAATATTTCAGTCTAAAAAAAAGAATTAAACAGAAAAAAAGAGAAAAAACAGAATTTAGACAGACAAATAGGGGAAGGTGAAAATACAAAAAACAAACACAAAAAATCATGTGTATTTCCTAAATAGGATATTTTTGCCAAAGGCCAAATTGGTCAGTAGAGTGAGATATATTGAGTGAGTGACATGTAGGCAATTTGGCAATATGTGTACTAGTACTCTGTTTGTTCTTGTAGCATCAAAGACCACAGAAGCTTTAGAAGCTTGTATTTTCAGCACGTTTCTTTCTGATTTTCTGCTAATTACGACTAATATATTCCTAATTCTATAGCGTTGTTTTTGAAAAAAAAAATGCTGTTTTTTAACTTCATATTTCATATACAAAAAAAAATGTAACAAAAAAAACTGATAATATATAAATAAAAAAAAACCAGCCATTTTCGTCGGATTTAAGCATCTGACCTATGTAAAACATCTTAACTCCGGCGATAAAGAATAAATCCTTAATCTACTCAACATCCTCCATTTCAACGTCTTCATCAAAGAAATCATCAGGATTATTACTTCTGTAATTACCGGATTCTTGCATTCTTTGAAGCTTTTGCTTTCTTAACAGATTTTCTCTTTCAATGTCATCAGCCGTTTTGATTTGATTATTGTTAATTAATTGCTCATCTGTATTACTATTTGATCCCAGAATTGTTGTAGTACCCAAAGATCCTTGTTGTACAGCATTTCCACCTGATGGAGGGTTATCGTTGGTGATGACACCTAACCTCTGTATTCTTTCATTTTGTTGTAATTTCTTATATTCTGATCTTAGTGTATATTTCAATGCATATGGACCTTTTTTAATCAATAAAGCTACGTGATCTAAACATTCTTTTAGGTATACTTCAGGTTGTTTAGTTCTTTCTTTCAAACCCTTTAATGACCAATAATTGTATTCATCAAACAATTTGAACAATAAATTCAATAACTCCTTCTTTGGCATTCTTATATTTCTTGTAGGCTCCTTCTTATCCTTTGATTTGTTATCTTTAGATACCTTTAAGAAATTAGAATTATCTCCAAGCAATGACAAACCAGCAGCTCTACCCAGAGTCTTACCCACACCTTCATCCAATACGGTGATTGATCTTTTGTGTTGAAATTTGATCATTTGCTTTCTTTGCTCAATAATTTTGTTGTAATTTGGATCCTTGATGGAAGGAACTACTTGACATTCATGCGCCACAGTACCAACAATGGCTGTTTTTTTAGGAATTGTTTTCACATATGGAATGTATCTATCTCTACCGTCTTTTTCAATAAAAATTCTTTGCTTAAATTGTTTCTTTCTATTTTTTTTGTATTGCTGTTGTAGTTTTTTCTTTCTCTTCTCAAACTCTTCTTGCTTTTCTTTCTTCAAGATGTATAATTGTTTCTGTAGCTCAGGATTTTGCTCTAATTGCTGTGCCCTTTGCTCGTACTTCTTCAAATTCTGTTCAGTGAAGATATATTCGTTCTCAACATATTTCTGTGTTAAATCTATTTCATATGAATGTGGCATATCTTCCAAACCCTCAACATCTTCATTCAATATCATTTGTATTTTTTGAGTTTTCTTGTTAATTCTAATTTTGCCCAAATCTTGACCTTTTAAGTTGTCATCATCTCTCCACTTCTGAGCCAAAAATAAAGGCAATCTCACTAGCCATACTTTCTTTTCAATATTTGTCATGTCTAAATCCAAGGATTCTTCATATATTTTGTCTTCGTTGTTTTCAATATCGTTACCATCAATAATATCATCTTCGTCCTTTAAAATTTGGTCATCGATATTTTCTTCTTCATAATCATCGTTTCTAGGCTTATTGAAATCACTCATTTTTAAATATGTATATAGAAATGTGCCTTCTTTGAGTATTAATCACGTTGTTTGGAGTTATATATATTGTATGATGGATTAAAACAACAGTCAGAGCTTGTTTATAAATTATTAGTTAAGCAGCAAAAATTCTAGTGAAAAAACACACACACACACATTAGGACATAAGCAAATAAAAATATTATCGGAGATAAGCGTGCACGTGACAACACCAACATGTGATTCAACCCAAACAAAAAACTAGCAACGAAGAATTAACTAAAGTAATCATATTAGCCATAGTTGTATACAACCCTAAGAGCACTTGTTGTTGATATGGAGAGCACTAATATAAATGCTGTTATGCAAAAGAGGATTGCATTGAGAAAAAAACAGAATGAAGAAAAGCTACAGAAAGAAAAACAATTAGCACTAACTAAGGCCCGAGAGCATAACGAAAAAGAATATCAGCTGACCGAAGAGGAACAAAAACAACTGGATGAGGACATGACTGAGGAAATGAGGTTACTAGAAGTAGAAGAAGAGTGGAAATTGAACAACACAGCTGATTTATTTAAAGATGAAAAGGCCCTATCGAGAAAGATACTGACTTTTCTTCACAAGATTTTATTGTTGGATCTGTCTGATCTGATCATAGAAAAAATGACGGCAGATGAAGAAAAGAAACAAAACAGTGAACACCAAATTAATGTGGTAGATCATGCTGAAATATACGAACGAAGTACACTGTTATTAAATGAGATCCGTGTGGACATGATGGGTCTTTTACTGAAGCTACATGAACACTCACTTGAGTCCGGACTTTTAGTCTCATTGACCACTGTTTTGATACAGATTCAAAACAATGACAAACAGAAGACATTACAAGCGTATTTAGATTTGAGTATAGGAAAGGTTGTATGGCCCATTGGTGTGCAAAATATCGGTATTCATTTCAAAACAACAGGTAAAGAAGATCCTAGTGATAGAGCCAACTTTCTAAAAGAAGGGAACTGGATCATAGCACTTAAAAGGATCATTAATTTGGTGGTAGAATAGCAGTATTAATCTTTTTATTTATGCTGTATTTTCACTAAATTTGCTTCGTTATATTTCGGACTTTAGCTTGATTTCCGTGTTTTCATCCGAACTAAATAAACCCTCGATTTTCCTTAAATTGATCAGTTTAATCAAAGTTAGGGCTGGGATTAAACACCTTGAAAGTTTTACTGCTTTAGCAAAAGAGATTTAATAACTGTAATTAAGAACCAAACCTTCAATTAGTCTTTTTTTTTTTTTTTTTTCAGATTTAATGTCGAATTATTTAAAGTCCTTTGTGGAATCGCAAGCTGAAGGGACTGCGGAGAACTATGTTATGGATAAATTCAATGCCTTTGCCAATAAGAAATACCAATGCAAAGATCCTTTTAGAGACGCCGAAACAAACAAAAGATTAAAGTTACCAGATGAACTACAACCCAGCAAAGAAGACAAAAAGTTTTGGAAACAGTGCCAGAACAAGGCATGGAGAGATGACCAGTGTTTTCTATCAATTTGTGGGTTTTACATGTCAGCCGGGTGTTTGTCCATAGGATCATGTCCTTTAGTGGTACTTATTCCAGTGATTGGACCATTGTTTATGTATTACATTCATTCAAAGTTGATTAAACGGTGCAGAGAAAAGAGACCTGGAATGTTGTCCGAAGACAAAATTGCTAAGATGTATGCCAACATCGCATTTGACCTTTTAATAGCCTTTCCACCTATTTTAGGGACGTTTTTTACATGGATGAATGGCTGTTCAACAAGAAATTGTGCAATGATATACAATGCTATGTGTAAAGAATTGCAAAAAAACATCAAGCAAGAAACCCACGATTTGGAAATTCAATCTGTCAAACCCTCCAATATTGAAGGATACAAAAGAGCCCTCAAGTGATATTGATAATACATATGATTGTTATACATTATAGAACTTTTTTTTTTAAAAAAATAAATGAACTCAGCCGTGACAACCTATAGTTGAAATTTGGTGAAAACCCCCTTCTTAAGCGTAGAAGATTTGAATTTTTCATGAAAAATATTCAATACGGTTTTAAAATTTTGAAATTTTCAGATGAAATATTTTGTTGCTTTTGACCACTAGAACCTGAGCTATTTACATATAATTATGAGTAGCGAACATTACCAAAGATCTTGGCTTGATGGTTGTTTTGATTTCATGCATTTTGGGCATGCTAACGCCATTCTACAATCACGTATGACAGCAAATACAGTCAAATTTACACGGTTTCCATATTCCCAACATAAGGAAGTACAAACAGACTTTATAAAACTTGGCAATTACGAATTTTTTACCGCTGAGACATTAAAGGCTAATTTGGCACTAGTTGCTAATGGTATGCCTAAGAATGGAATATGGGTAGGTTTGCATTCCGATCAAGAAATTGAAAAGAACAAAGGATCTTTGCCAGTAATGACACTTTTGGAACGTTGCTATCACGTGTCCCACATAAGATGGGTGACTTCCAAGGGTGTGGTGAAAGATGTCCCATATGTGACAGAACTGGACCATGGAGTTAACGATTCACTTTGCGAATATGTTCTTCATGGAGATGATTTGGTTTCAGATGCTGATGGAAAAGACTGTTATTATAATGTTAGAAAAGAAAATAGATTTTTGATTGTAAAAAGAACTGAAGGGGTATCGACCACTGAAATAATTCAAAGAATCTTGTCGAAAAGCTACGAAAATAGAAACGATTATGAAGAATATATGGATTTTGTCAATGATGAAAATGAGATGAAATTATTAGAAAAGTTGTGCCTTAATGAGAATGCTGACAAAATTTATTGTTCTGTGTTTGACAAGACCTTTGACAATATATTGGTAAAAGGAGAGTGTATTGAGTACAACACAGAGAATACTATTTATTATAACAATCCCAATAGATCTTTTGATATGATGAATGCAGGCGACATTGAAACTTTAGTTAAGATCAAAGAAAGTAGTAAAAAAAAGCTAATTGTAGCATTAAACATTGGTAATGTGAAGTGCGTCAATAACTTCAGAGAAAGACTGTTTTCGTTGGTATGCTGCTCAGCTGTCGATGGAGTAATAATAAACCCAACCAACCAAAATTCCCTCAAACTTATAGAAATCGCCAATGATGACTGTGTAATCGATACAGTCTTTGGCTACTTAACTCCGAGGTTGATAAAGGAGAGAATAATAAGCAGCAAGGAAGTATACGAAGCCAGAAACAAGAAAAAACTTGAAAGCTGCTGAAAATCAGGCACTTTTTGAGCACATTTTCATATATTTAACCATACAAACCGGCAGGCCGTTGACACTGACATGCTCCATGCTCTGTAAACACCGTCCAAAGCAACAGCGTGTTTAACTCAAATATACCCACCAAAATAGTACTTTCCCCTCCTTCCCTGAGGCTTTAAAACCGATGGTATAAAAAACGCTGGCCCAATGTACTGCCACCGAAAAGGGAAACGTGTATCGACTAAATGACTCTTACTAAACACACATTTTCTTCCTTTAAGCATATATTCTGCCTTCACAAGCAATCAACACTGTTTTTACTAATAATCGGAGAGAAATCGTTACAATCATAAGCTGATTATAGCTGAGATGAAAATTTTTTTTTTTCCAATTTCTTTACTATGTATTTTTTCTTAACGTTGGAAATATGGCCATTTTTTAAATGATTCGATATTTATGGTTGTTTGACGGCTGTGCTTTCGTTGATTCGAGATAAGATCGACTTTTATATAATTATTCTTAGTTTAAAGGTTGTTTTTGGATGGAGATTACCATAAAAAACAACAATATTAAAGCAAAATCCCACATTTCCAAAGGCAATATGGATCCATCAAGAGCTTTAAAGTACTCCTTGGACGGGACACTTTCACCAGCAGAAAAGATACCGCAATCGAATAATGTAATTTTAGAAAGAATAGTGATTCAAGACATAAACGACGAAAATGACGTTATTGTGAACAGTTCATACATAAAAAAGGAGCAAATAGCAGATTTGGAAGAAGTTCCGCATGGGATTATCAGACAAGCCAAGGACAAGAAAGATTATGCTTTTCCTACACATAGATTGAAAAAGAAGTTGGAAAGTTCGAACAAAATACCGTTGGTGATTGTTGCTTGTGGCTCCTTTTCTCCTATCACGTATTTGCATTTAAGAATGTTTGAAATGGCCATGGATTCCATCAATGAACAAACAAGATACGAAGTTGTAGGAGGATATTTTTCTCCTGTTTCCGATTACTATAAGAAGAATGGTTTGGCCAAATCCACACATAGAGTAAGAATGTGTGAGCTGGCTTGTGAAAGAACATCCAATTGGCTTATGGTTGATGCTTGGGAATCTTTGCAATCTGAATACACAAGAACATCTAAGGTACTAGACCATTTCAACGATGAAGTCAATGTCAAAAGAGGAGGTATACAAACTGTAACAGGAGAAAAAGTTGGTGTGAAAATTATGTTGCTAGCTGGTGGTGATTTAATCGAATCCATGGGTGAACCTAATGTCTGGCAAGATGAAGACTTACACCATATATTGGGTAATTACGGTTGTTTGATTGTTGAAAGAACCGGTAGTGATGTTAGATCATTTTTGTTAAGTCATGATATCATGTATGAACATCGAAAAAATATTCTGGTTATCAAGCAATTGATTTACAATGATATTTCCTCTACGAAAATCAGGTTGTTTATAAGAAGAGGCATGAGTGTTCAGTATTTGTTGCCAAATAGTGTTATAAGATATATCCAAGAACATGGCTTATACAGAGACTCTGAACCTGTCAAACAAGTTATGGACAACAGAGAATAATGAATTAATGAAAGAATATGAAAAAAACCAGCCAAACAAACCCAGTTTAAGTATGATTATTTGTTATAGTAATATATATAATGAAATTGTTATTTGATTAAAACTGAATTTTAAAATTATTCATACGGAGTTCTTATTCCGGTGACTTCTTTTGCTACCGTGCCCGGCTCAACATTGCTCCGTTGTGGTTAACTCCGCCTAATAAACTGATGGGAAACAGCATACTATAAAACGTGCTCAACATTTTACCACTGCTATTGAATTTGCACGTTTATCAATTATTTAAATATTCATACAACACAGCCTTTTATTTGAATGCTTGGTGGAATGGTTTTCGGATATTAGTACTGCTTTTAAGGGATTTTGGTGACATATATAGTATATTAGAACAGTCAATAAACTCCTTTTTGGGTTTGGAATATCACGTGATGCGCTGGCAAAAAAAAATATATGAGCTAATTTGTTGATTTGTCGAAGACGTTTTCTCTTATTCTCATCTTGAATTTCAAGTCCAATTAAAGGCACTTATCGATACCATAAACGCTTTCTTTTCAATGCTTGACATTAACAGAACATCTATAAGAGACAGCTGTGTTGCTTTTGCTTCTTTAGCAACCGTCATATACGCATATCAACAGTATAGAAACAAAAAAGAATCCAATGTTGACAAAACACCTAAGAAAATTGATAACATTACAGAACTCATTGGTAACACCCCTTTGGTTAGAGTAGCATCGCTGTCCGAATACACTGGCTGTAATGTCTATGCAAAGCTTGAATTACAAAACCCAGGTGGCAGTGCTAAAGACAGAGTTGCTTTGAAAGTAATTCAAAACGCTATAGACAAGGGATTGTTAGTACCACATAAAGAGCGCAGAGACTTGGTGTTTGAAGGAACCTCTGGATCTACTGGGATCAGTATAGCTTTGATATGCAATGCTTTGGGACTTCAAAGTTTTATCACCTTACCAGATGATACATCTTTGGAAAAACTGAAATTGTTAGAAAGTTTTGGCGCACACATCAAGAAGGTAAAACCAGCTTCTATAGTAGATCCTGAACAATATGTAAACAGTTGTATCACCAGCTGCAATGCTATAAACAACGACCCTACTGACGATAGAAAAGGGATATTTGTAGACCAATTTGAAAATGAACTAAATTGGAAGGTTCATTTTGAAACAACAGGTCCAGAAATCTACAAACAAATGAATGGTCAAATTGATTGCTTTATATCTGGAATAGGTACAGGTGGAACTATTGGTGGTGTAGCCAGATACTTAAAAAAATCCCAAAAACTGTATAATCTAGATGTCTGTGTGGCAGACCCACAAGGATCTGGGTTCTTCAACAGAATCAGACATGGTGTTATGTATGACCATTTAGAAAAAGAGGGATCAAGAAGAAGACATCAAGTCGATACCTTGGTCGAAGGAGTAGGATTGAATAGAATAACTAAAAACTTCGGAGTTAACGAAAAATACATCGATTACGCTTATAGAATCAAAGACAAAAATGCCTTACAGATGGCCAGATGGCTAAGCAATAACGATGGTTTATTTTTAGGTTCTTCAAGTTGTATTAATGCCTGCAGTGTATTAGACTATGTCCGTGAATTTGACTTAAAAGACAGTAATAAGAATATAGTATTTATTGCTTGTGATAGCGGTAGCAGACATTTGAGTAAGTTTTGGAAGGAAGCTTTAGAACTTAATGCCGATACGCTAATAACATCTCTGGATGACCTGGTATAAATTATATTTCCCAAATAGGAAATGATATGATCAAGAAAAAAATATGGCACAACATGGTGGTAAAATATTTTATATATAGTTAAAAATAGTTCACATGTAACAAGTACTAGTATTTTTGTCCCGCTAAAAAAACGCATGTGCATATATGAAACAAAAAAAACAATAAAAATAATACTCGATGAAATGGTCTCGTGCAAGCCAACATCAGAAACAAAATAAAACAATAGTAGTATTATTTGGTCAAATGGTCTAGTACATACCAACATGAAAAACAATAAACAGCAAAAAATATCCCACAAGTGAGGATGCCGTCGATTGCATGTCGTTGCTGTATCTTCCAAATTTGTGCAGTGTGCAGGGCTGCATAATTATTGTTTTCAAACATTTGTCCTCCAAAGTTTATCTGCATCAGTGTGTCTCAACCAAATATGCATGCAAATGTTACATGTTGAACCTTGCATATTATTATGTGGGACAAGATTTTCTTCATATTGTATCCAATTTTTTCTCCGTCAAATCGAGAGGGTTTTTTTCTCACTTTTTTTTTTTTCTTTCTTTTTTTTTTTTCCCTCACACCAATTTTTTTCTTGTTGCTCTAGATTTCAATACGAGGTTTAAACTGCTTGTAATACATATTTCTTTAAAATGGTCGTTTTTAAACTTGTTTATGTAAAGTAAGCTGTAGTGACCCAAAAATCACCACTTATAACTATAACACATTGTGCTTCTTTGAGGACTGTAATTGATCTATTTACTGCCGAAATTTGAACGAAATAGCCACCTTTGATCAACAGAAACTTGTTCTTTAATAACCATAATTGAAGTTTAAAGCGAATTCACATAAATTAGATAGAGCACTACCTTTATTCTAGTTAACTCTTTTTGTCTTTTAAACATCTCATTGATACAAGAAATAAGCAGTTATACTCTATTTTTCATCTTTGAATACTCAAAATATCACATACTTCACTATTATTGGTGCAATTACATCGAAACTAATCTGGTTCATATCGATAAAACACTAGTAATCAACAGTAATAAACAAGTATCATAACATTTTGGTCTTTATTTTGAAGTTTAACCTATAGCTATCTTGTTTTTTTTCTTCATTTTCAATCAACAAAACAGGAAAACCATCAAGAAGAACATAACAGTCTTCAATTGCTTGTTTTCACCAACTTATTATTATTGATTCATTGCTCTTAAACAGCTAATCAATCAGGATCATAATTAACAACACAAATCTTACCCTAGTCAATCATTTTAATATACCCCAAAAAATAAAACAACAAACTTCTAAGAAGTAACACTACGAATATAACTACAAACAGAGAAGAAAGTTCACTCCATTTTATTGCTTTTATTCCATTAACCAAATAGATTATTTACAGCAAACAACAACAATCCATACACAAACCATGGTATCACCAAACTTTATTTGCTTGAAAACACTCTTGGTGTTTGCCTTTTTAAACAAATTAACAACCTCTCAGAATATTTCCGAAACAGTACTATACTCCACTGTTATTGGTAACGAAGAATTTGAATTTGTATGTACTGACAACTTTTGTCGTTATGTGTACATAGGCCCAAATGATCAAACTTCATCAGCTGATTATACATCAAATACTGTAAGTTTATCTACAAGCGTTTCAAATAGTCAAGTTTCCATTTCATCTGTCGATTATTCTCCTACAGTCAGTACTCTTAATAGTTTTGAATACTCATCAGATCCATTAAGCTCAACTACCAGTTATGACTATTTTTCTTCAGATAGTTCAACTACCAGTTATGACTATTCTTCAGATACATATAGTTCAACTATCAGTTACGAATACTCTTCTTCAGACTACACTTTGAGTACTACAAGCTTAGATTATGATAGCTCTACAAGTACTTATAGTTATGAATACTCTGCTCCAAGTTCTTCCACTTCTAGTCAAAATTATCAAGATTTGACCTCAGATTACCAAAGCTTATCAACAAGCAGTGAGACCTATTCTGACTATGATGGATCGAGCTCATCTTCAATAAGCTATACTTACTCACCAGTTACTAGCAGCCCAACCACTTCTAGTTATGAAATATCTTTATCCAGTAGTTGGTCTTCAAGTAATGATTATACCCCTTCAAGCAGTCTATCTCTTACCTCGTCATATACTCCTAGTTCTTTCACATACAGTTCGGATACTTTGCCTACTTCTTCAAGTTCAAGTGAAGCATCCACTTACGGTTTTTCTTCTCAAAGCTCTAGCGAATCATCAACTATGTCAAGTTCATATACCAGTGCTGTTTCCAACTCTACGATTAGTGCTTCCAGTTCAACAACCGAGTCCTCTACTTCCAGTGTTTCTGAGTCTACTAGTTCATATTCTTCAATAAGCTTATCCTCAAGTACTAGTGCTACTACTACATCAGAATCTACCTCAGAATCATCAACCTTGTCTTCATCTACGCCTGTAGTTCCAAGCTCATCTACCAGTTCTGTCCCTAAGTCAGCAATTTCTACAAGCATTGCTTCTACGTCTAGTACTTCCAACACTTTTACTTCAAGCTCAACAACTAGTACCTCCAGTTCTAGTTCAACAGCTAGTACTTCCAGCACAAGCTCAACCTACAGCACTGCCACTCCAAGTTCAACAGCTAGTACTTCAAGCTCAAGCTCAACTTATAGTATTTTTATTCCTACCTCTTCAAGTACTAGCTCCACTTATATCCCACCTTTCAGTAGCACAAGTCCTTCAAGCTCTTCATCTTCTGAAAGTTCAACCAGTGAATTTATTCCATCATACACTAGCTCTGCTTCCTCTGAGTCATACACAAGCTCTGGTACAGTTTTGCCATCCCTAAGTTCTACAAGCACTAGTTCAAGCTCAAGTGTTTCTAGTATTTCTTCTGCAACTAGTTTAGAAAGCTCTACCACTTCTGCAACTAGTTTAGAAAGCTCTACCACTTCTGCAACTAGTTTAGAAAGCTCTACCACTTCTGCAACTAGTTTAGAAAGCTCTACCACTTCTGCAACTAGTTTAGAAAGCTCTACCACTTCTGCAACTAGTTTAGAAAGCTCTACCACTTCTGCAACTAGTTTAGAAAGCTCTACCACTTCTGCAACTAGTTTAGAAAGCTCTACCACTTCTTCAACTAGTTCTGGAAGCTCTACAACTTCCCCATCATCTATTAGTTCTAGTACCAGTTCTCAAAGGTCAAGCTTCACCTCTACCAGTAGCTCTTCTGTTAGCAACATTTTTAGTCAATCTTTGTCATTAGGCTCTAAGAGCTCTTCAAGATCTATTGCATTTAGTTCTGCAACCAGCATTGATTCAAGCTCTGTTGCCAGCTCTAGTTCTTTGCAAGCATCCACAACTGCTGCCAGTATATTGACACCTTCTGCTCAATCATACTCTGCATCTGTTTCTCAAGCCACCAGTATTGACCAATTACCTACTTCTACCCTAAGTCCAGTAGTTAGTTCAGTTCGTTCTTCAAGCTCAAAATCATCAAGTTCAAAGCTGTCAACTTCCTCTTCAAGCACCTTGAATTGGTTGCCAACTTCTTTGGTAATTACTTCCGATACTAATACTAACACCAAATCTGGAGCAGCTACAAAGACTTCTAGTTCAAGTGCTGCTTCATCCACCGATTTGACATCAGGTTTACCAAATGTTATTCAAGCTCCAAGTGCAACTGAAACTGCCTCTTCATCATCTACAGCCTCATCGATTTCTGTGTCTGATACTTCCAAATTTGTTAACATTTCTATTGGTTTCAAGAGTAGTTTGAATTATGAGTTTGTTTCTTCTAATTCTTACTCTTCTGCTCAAATATTTGCTTACTTGCCTAATGTCTTAAGTTATCCATTTACTGATTCTTCTGGTAATCTAAAAAGAGATGAGATTTATAGACTATTTGGTAGAGATATAAGCGATTCAGATATGGAACTATTCAACTCAGTTACTGTTTTAGGTTTAGTACCATACACTGAGGCTTCCAAATCTTATGCTGTCACTTTAGCTGATGTTGTTTTCCCAAAGAAATATGTTGATAAATTGTCATCATTACTAACAGACACATCTTCCAAGTTATACACTAATCCATCCAAGATTGCTGAGCAATTGGCATCTCAAATTGATCCAACAATTCCTTTGAATATTCTGATCAACATTGCCACTGGATTGACTCAGTCATCATCAAGCTCTTCATCAAGCAGCGATGGATTAGGTACACTAGGTGGATCAATTAGCAGTTCATATTCAAAGAAGTCTTATTCTTCTTTCTTAAAAGACAAGAAAACAAGAGTAGCATTCTTTGTATGTTTGGCTGTTGGTTGTACTCTATACATAATCATGATGGTATTAGTTTGCAAGAAGTTCTTAAGTTACATGAAGAAGAAGTATCCATCCAGGGTTATTCAAGTTCCTGTTGAAGGTTCATTTATTGTTGATCCATTTGAAGAATTCAACTACAGATCTTCTATGATGAGCAATGCTGCCAAAGAAGGTAACTTGTATTCTGATATGTTATTCAAGAGAGGAAGCATGCTTGAAAGTAAACCTGAAGGAAAGTCTGAAAAGAACACCTCTGCTACTGAAAGTTCAGTTTCTTCAGCTTCTATTTCATCATACACAACTCCAGAAACTGTTTCTATAAAGAAGGCCAAACTAGCCTCTGAAAAGAGCAGATTGTCAAAGCTATATGTATATGATGAAAATAACAATGACATCTATGCTGATCAAATATCCATGACACCAAGTGTCAAGATTGATAGATGGATGGATTTCAATGCCAGCGAAGTAATGAATATTGCCAACTTAGTTGATAACAGTAACCGTACTCAAAATCATCAAAATAAGGCTTCGAACATGCTGAACTCCGACTGTTCAAACAGCTTTACAGGATCTATGTCATCCAATAAACAGCTATTAGCTCAATATTTAGGTAGAAAACAACCTCCTTTACCACCTCCAAATTGGAAGGAAATTATGGGCACCATGAATAGTTCTTTACAGAATAACAAGGGTTCTACTTTCAATTCAAGCGAAATGAATAGTTCTGATGGACAAAAGAAGACCTTTGACGAGACCGATACCTTTGGTTGGAACAGAAAAGAAGAGTAGCTGCACAATCTCTTCACTCAGAGAGACTGCTTGCACAGCCTTTCTTCACTCACAGAAATTAGAGCACTCGAAATAATGAAATGAATACCCAGTTGTAATTGATTATTAATAAAAAAAAAAAAAGTAAAGGGTTTTGAGAACTCAGCTATGTAACTAGCTGGTTCATCAATCAATTTGTCCCGTTATTGTATCTACTTTCAAAGAAGCAATGTGTTGTATTATATACTTTATACCCAATTTAAACCAAAAAATCATATTTAAAATTTCAACTTTTTAAAACGTCGACTGAACAATTTTTTCCCCCTAATAGTGCTATTGAAACCTTACAACAGCCCAAATACCACAGCTTTGGAACATGGGATTGAAGAAAAGTAAGATTGACAAACAGATTTTGAGCACCTACAACAACGAGGAGAGGTATGAACTGAAGACCCTAATGAAGACAGAGAGTTCTGTTAGCGAGAACGTGTATGACGAAGACGGGACGTATATCGAAACAGATGACGAGGAAGTATACACACAGAAACAAATTCTTCAATTCAAACAGAAGTTGAAACACTTTCAGAACTACACAAGAACGACGATTCAATGTCTTCTTGTGATCTACATATTTGTGGTGCTTTTGATCCTGCCTCTTTTGAGTAAGGTGAAAACAAACTTTGGTATCATGAACAAAAGATCATCAGTTATGTGTATCCAAGGGTCTTTGATTGTGCTTATTCACACAAAGCTATTGCTTACCGACCATGGTCTACCGGGGATAAGCAATTCTCAAAGAGTAACTAAACAACAATCATACATGATCCATGGGATGGTGGGACTTTTACTGCTTGCTTTATTCTTAAAGAATTATGCTTCAGGAAATGGATACTTAGAGCTATTAGTATATTTCATTCCATTGACCGTGTTTGAATCAATGCTTGTTTTCTTTCAATTATGGTGTTATCAAACAGAGAAAGACATAGAAAACTTAGTAGAATTAAGCTATGCAACCAAATCATTATAATGGGAGACTAGGAATCTTTCCTGTCAATAAATCGATCATTGTGGTTGAGTTGGAGATGCTTGCATAGCTCAATGTTTTGAATATATAGGTCATCGGGACTTTGATTGTTTGTAAGTTTTTGTAGCATGATAGATGTTTTGCACAGCACTCTCTTGATTTTTTATTGAACACTAATGGATAGTTTACTTCTAGTATACAAACCAAAAGGGAATTAATGTATTCCTTGCACAAAAGATTGACTTTATTCTGTATCCACATTTTATCATTGGATGGTTTTGATGTTTGGAACTCGAACTCCAGGATTAACTTGTAAAACTCAACAAATTTTGTAGATTTGTAGGTATTTAGTTCCTGGGCCTGGGCCTTGAAGTTATTTACACTGGAATATAGTGCCATTTTGCATTCAAACTTAAATATTAAAGATGTTTTGCTGTTACAGGGTTCCAGCACCACCTCCAAAGACCTGTAGCCTATGTTTTCAAACATATTTTTGAAATTTTCTTGATCAAAAACCTCCGCCGCAGTGTTATTGGTTTGTATTTCTACAAATAAATACCTTGAAGGCAAGTACACAATACCATGCTGAGCAGGATTTCTCAAATCATTGTTCAATATGGAAGCGTCGTTGATGTATAGCATTGAACTTCCATCAAAGGATCCTACCATGAAGTCTTCAGATTCTTCATAATCAAAAAAAGTGCCCCGAATATCATGTTTGATTACGATATTCTTTGTTTCGTGCAATTGGGCCATCAAAAACCTTGTATTGTACATACTAATGGGGAGTATTGGTGTTTATACATATATATATTATACTTAATTGAGTGTATATACAGTACATTAAGCAATATGACAAATTTCCTTTTTCGGACGAAATGATTAAAAAAGCAGCAAGTCGGGTAACTTTAAATATTCAGCATTTGGGAAGCAGTATTCTCGTTCTTCTTATGGTCTTTTGGATTACCTAAAGCCTCATACTGAGCAGGCTTGAAGAACACCTTTGTAGGTTCAGTTTGGTTTCTAGCTTTTGTCACCGAATCTTTGGAAAAACCTCTTATTTCTAGGTAGCTTATCTTTGTTATTAGATCTTCGTCGTCTTCCCAATTGTCCGGAAGCAACATATGGACTTTGCTGACATTTTTGAATATTTTTGTTCTGTCTAAAGGGTATTCGTTGATGCCATTGCAATCTACCAGTACTTCAATGGATTGGTCTGGTTTTCGTGATAAAATTGAGTTAAAGTTATTGAAAGATGAGTCTAAATCCTTGTATATGTCTAAGTGTTTAGGCTGTCCTTCTGACCCACTCGTATCCATCAAAACACTGTACAAGGTGACAGACCCATAAAATGGAATTACCAAAAGAATCTGGTTATCACAATCTGATTCAAGCACAGTTCCGTTCTCATATGTGTCAATGGCGTTGTTTATAAAGTCATTGAAAGTGTTAGATCTAGGTATATACTTGCAGTTCAAAACCTGAACATTATCTAGATCAATAAAGTCTTTCAAATTGTCTTCGTTTGAAGTAGGGGTAAATGTGGGTATTTGATGATCGTGTTCTGTACAAGGCATTGATGATTCTCTGGTGGTATATTAGAGGTTGTCTAGATGTATGTTCACCTGGTCGTAATGAGTCGACTTATGTGAGCAAAATAAGGGACACGTGCGCTACTATGATTTAAAACGTGATTAAAAACGTGACTAAAAAGATAATAAAAACGTGATCGTTAAAACAGCTTATTAAACGACTACACATGCTATATATGATCACTTTTCGGTTACTAAAGTCTGCCTTCTTGACAGCAGCTCATTTGGAAATATTATCAAGTTTGCTGCACTTAACTTGAACAGTCTGTATAGCCGGTTTTCAAGACCCTTCAAAACTTCAACTTCGATCCCTAATTTTTAACAGAAATCCAGTCTTTTTACCCCCCCCCTATAAACTTTTTAAACCACAATCTTGCTACCTTAAAAGAACGTTGCCTCTATTAACAGCATCCAATCATCTGAACAAGTACTCTTTTAATACAACAACCTGTTTATCGGGGTTAACCCATTAACACGTGACCAATGTCCTTGATTGGAAATTTTTGCAAAGGCGGGTAAAACATCCTCGTGCAAAAAAAAAAAATCACTACGGCGGACAGAGCACGAATCTCGTTTGTTGCAACCATTGGTGAAATTTCAATCTATAGACATTAGTATGACTAATTTTGAAATCAAATAAAACCCCAATCATAACATTATACAAAATGTCACAACACACCGCAGAATACTTGCCTGCTAGTACACCAAATATCTCTTCAATCTTACAAGGTAGTTACAACCATCCATTGACCAGAGAATGGCAAGCTGAAAGAGTCTTAACCAAGTCTATGCTTATTTTTCCTATTTTCATCAGTGATGAACCTGAAGAAGACTGTCCAATTCCATCATTACCAAACATAAGAAGATTTGGTATTAACAAAATAACCGGATATTTAAAACCATTGGTTGCCAAAGGTTTAAGATCTGTTATTATTTTTGGTGTTCCAATGAAGGAAGGTGCTAAAGATCCATACGGAACATCTGCCGATGATCCAAATGGTCCAGTCATCCAATGTATCAAAGTTTTGAAAAAGGAATTCCCTGATTTGTTTATAATGTGTGATGTTTGTTTATGTGAATTCACTTCTCACGGTCATTGTGGTATCTTACAAGAAGATGGTTCCTTGAACAGAGATTTGTCTGTTAGAAGAATAGCCGCTGTTGCTGTCAACTATGTCAAGGCCGGTGCTAACAGTGTTGCACCAAGTGATATGATGGATGGTAGAATATTAGAAATTAAAAAAGGATTGATCAATGCTGGTTTGGAAAATAAAGCATTTGTCATGTCTTATTCTGCTAAATTCTCCGGTAACTTGTATGGTCCTTTCAGAGATGCTGCTTGTTCTGCTCCTTCTTTCGGTGACAGAAAAGCTTACCAATTGCCAACTACTGCCAATGGTCTAGCCAGAAGAGCTTTAAGAAGAGACATTGCTGAAGGTGCCGATGGTATCATTGCCAAACCAGCTACTTTCTATCTAGATGTTATGAGAGAAGCTGCTGAAATTGCTCAAGACTTGCCTGTTTGTGCTTACCATGTTTCTGGTGAATATGCTATGTTACATGCTGCAATTGAAAAGGGTATCTGTGACGAAAAGGAAATAGTCATGGAAGCTCACAATGGTTTCTTAAGAGCTGGTGCCAGATTAGTTATCAGTTACTTCACTCCTGAACTATTGGATTGGTTGAAAAACTAACTTAATAGTATATTTGATATATAATGAATGTATTCCTGTATATAATTTTCTTATTTAAAAAAAAAAAAAATAACAGATGAAATAATAATAGTGGCAAATGCTAAGCTACTAACAACGCTGGTTGTTCTTCTACCTCTTCATCCTTTTCTTCTATATGTTTCTTATCAGACACAGGCTCT
The DNA here is from genome assembly GCA_037102615.1 of Hanseniaspora uvarum. Taxonomy (NCBI): domain Eukaryota; kingdom Fungi; phylum Ascomycota; class Saccharomycetes; order Saccharomycodales; family Saccharomycodaceae; genus Hanseniaspora; species Hanseniaspora uvarum. The sequence continues at coordinate 334,895 of BTGA01000009.1, read as the reverse complement.
GGTAAGTTGGAAACATTAGGCAAATTTTGTTTAAGTTCAGATGTCTTCTCCATTTCTTTCATCATTGCCAAAAGTTCTTCATCGACTTCCTCATCCAAATATTGACCGGCAGTATTCGAAGATTCAGCTAAAACATCATTAACTTCATTTGCAAGAGCCATCTGTTCTTCGCTTTCGTCTAAAATAGCATCCACTTTTTCTAAAGTCAACTCCTTATTTAGCTCTTTAAGTATTCCGTTACCATTTTCCAGCCCCTTTAAAAACATCTTTTCAACTTGTTTGAAGTCTATACTGATGATCATCTCTTCCAGACTCATGAGCTGTTGTACTGCCTTTGTAACTAATGACTCCTGATATCGAATTCTTTTCAAAATGGTTTTACACTTGAGCTCATCATACTCACTCAACTTACCTGTTTTTAAGTTCTTTTTGGTTCTTATAATATCCTTCACCATTCTCTGTTCTTTGTGAATCTTTTTGTACATGGATTGTGAGTACTTGTCGATGTTGTCTCTAGATCTTTTAAGCTGTAACATAGCCTTATCATGTTCCGACATTTCATACTGTCTTGATTTGCTTGATTCTTGTCCCATATTTTGTATTCAAGATACTAATTAATAAACTTTTGCAACTCAATTAGTCTTTTTTAATTAGGGGTTTCTCTGCTAGTTTATTACCTTAAATTTTTTAAGAATTACGATACTGCTTTTCGTTGTATTATAAAGCCAAAAAAAATGCTCATATATTATCTCTTGCTAGTAGGAGTTTTTTGGCACGTGCAGTGACATAGAAGGTTTATATCCGAACGACGATGATCATCAAACCATACTGAGTGTATAATGAATGAAATAACCCAGTTTCATTTTATTATTTAGGGGATATATATACATATTTAGGTGTACATAAAGTCTATAAATACAACATCAAACTCTTATCAAAAGAGTGATGGGTGTAATCCAATTTATAAACTGGCTAAAGACTTTTCTAAGGCTTCAATGAAAATATCAGCATGCTTTTCTTCAAAGGTCAAAGTTGGTCTTAATCTTACAGAGGCATCAGCACAACCACCAACATTACAACCGTTCAATTTCAACAAAGTTAATAATTTGTTTCTGGTTTCAGCATTTTCTAAGTCAAAGGCAATGAATGTGGCTTTACCTCTTAATCTGCCTAGATGTTGAGGGTATTTTTCAGCAACTTTTTGCAATTTATTCATTAAGTAATCACCAACTCTGACGACTTGTTCTAATAAGTTTTCTCTTTCAATGACTTCACCAATAGCACCGGCAATAATCATAGAAGATGGGTTACCACACCAGGTGTTAAAGATAGAGTATGGTAAAGCAGGAATGAACTTTTCATCGTTGAAGAAATAACCGGCAGATTGGAACTTCTTGGAAAAGGTAACCAAATCAACAGGTGGAGTGATGTTTGCTTGTTCATGGCACCATAAGGAACCAGTGGCACCTAAACCAGTTTGAACTTCATCAATGATATAAACGACATTGTGTTTCAAAGTCAAGTCTCTCAAAGCTTGTAAGAAGTAGGCAGAAGCATGGTTGTCACCACCTTCAGATTGGATAGGTTCAATAATTAAAGCAGCAACCTTGGCACCCTTAGAAGTTGGCCATTCCTTGATTAATTTTTCAACAATAGCTAAACATCTTTCATCTTCCTTCTTGTTGTATTCTTCATTTTCAGCTAATGGATACTTGTAGTATGGGTATTCAGCTTGTGGCCAGTCAAAGGCTGGGAAGTCTAATTTGTGAACTGGTTTGGATCTAGTAACAGAACCAGAAGCAAATAGTCTACCATGGAAAGCCTTTTTAAAGGATAAAACGGCTAAGTGGGGAGCACCTGGGGCTTGGTTGACCATTACTGATGATAATTCTTCATCAGAGTGCTTAACTTCGAAACCACCTCTTTCTTTGGCTCTGTAGTAAACAAAGGCAGCCTTGAAGGCTAATTCATTGGCATCAGCACCAGATAAGGCAGACCAAACTTTAGATTGACCTTTTGGAGCCAATTTCAAGACTTTTTCTAAAATACCGTTAAAATCGGCACCTGGGAAGTTACCTAAAGCAGGTCTTTCAACCAAAGATCTGATCATTTCAGGAGATTGAGCAGCCTTAATTAAGTCTGGGTTGTTGTAACCCAAGGCAATAGAAGCGATTTGTGCATAAACATCTAAAAAGACATTTCCATCAACATCTGCTAAGTAGTTACCTTCTGACTTTTCATAGTCACACATGAAGTAAACAGGTCTGGCATCAAAATTTTTGTCTAATTCTGAAATTTGTTTGATAGATTCTGGACCTGGGATTGCTGTGGTGACGACTGTTGGGGCTGTTGGTTCTTTGTAAGCTTTAGAGCAGTAAGACATTTTATGTTTGGGTTTGTAGTGTAGTATGGGTATTAAGTATGGTGTTTTCTTCAAATTTTTTTCCAGCATTAACAAACTTAGATATTATATCTGCCTATTTCCAAATGATCCACCCCATTTATATAGTTTCACTCATATATATGACCGAATCAGTAATCCTCATATAGCTATGATCCTTAAAATTTTAAAATCGTGAATTTTTCAGACGGCAACTATGATAATCGGTGATTAGGGGGTCTTTTGGCGTGGTAGGCCAAATTAGCAAGGGCGTGCCAAGTTTTATCGCTTATTTTTTGCGATTATCACGTTTTTAGATAAGATTTGATCGCTTAAATTGGGGATATTTGGCCTGTTACGAGTTTCCCTTACCGCTTTAGGAAGGTGAAAAAGGGAAACTGAAAAAAAAAGGCGACTTGGAGGGCAAGCGGTCACGTGAAATGTTGGTTTCGGAGTTATGCATATCACGTGAGTTATATAAGTCGGAGATATCACGCAGGTCACGTGTTAGATTTTTTAAAAAAGCAGTCACGTGCCCATCACTTCCAAATTTAATCAAACCCAGAACGATCAGCCTCCCCTCAGGGCTGTTAGTTGCTCACGTTTCCTGCTCTTAGCAATATGGCATTATTTCACCCTTAGAAGCCCTCAAGAAAATTTCCCCCTGAAATAAGATTAAATAAGATGCTCTCTGCTTTTTTACTTGCTTATACCTTAGAGCGAACCGTTTTCTAATGGTATTTTGTCACTTGTAGCCAGAACATAACTAATACCCTTCATTGTTGGATTAGAAATAGATCCCTTTAAACCCCTCGATTAATTTCAATGATTTGAATGTTTCATTACTTTTTTTATATATATGTAGTCGTTTACTTTATATAAACACGGTGACTCAGTGAACCAAATTTTTCTTTAAACTGAATTCAATATTGGTTTTATATAATCACATAGTGAAATTCAGTACAACCCCATTCACAACTACTTCACCACTATAGTTAAGTAACTTTTTTTATTTTTGTTAAATGACTACACTGGCCACTTTTGCTGTTTTCAAAAAAGTTCAAAGACACTACAATGTCGCTGAGTACGAAAAAAACAATATTTCTTATGTTGTGTATTGGTTTTTAGGAACAATTGCAGTTTTGTTACTCATGTGTATTTTCTACAACAACAACTTTGTAACTACAAATGAGCATGGACTATACATGGACAGAAGTGGTTCTATAGCTTTTAAAGCTTGCAATATGTACAAAGTTAAAGTTTGGATGTACTTGCACTGTCCCTTCTACATTAAAGCAAATTCTGCTTCATTAGACGAAGATTACTTAACGAATTTAAATCCAAACAAGTATCAAATTCTTAGATCCACAATTAACAATGATGTAACAAAGTTTTTTAAAGTTTGTTCTCCAATTGATCCTTACAACTCCTCAAAGCAGCAAGAGTTGGAAGATTACAGATCAAATTTTAACATGTTCAATGGTGTTCCGCCTGAGTACTTAAGTCCAGATATAATAATTAATACTTTTTTAAAGTTTCTGCCTCATGAAACATTTAATGAATTAAAGAAATTTGCCAAAAAGTTAAACTCTAGAAAATGCAACCTTGATCTAGAGAAAATTCAATACTTGGAAGAGAAATGTGGTATTTGTTTGGATTCTATATACTTGCCAAAAAATGAAGTAACCGACAAATATGAGGCCAAATTTTCTTCTATAAGACTCATGTGTGGCCATAAATTTCATTTTCAATGTTTTATTAACAACACTTACAGAAAATGGGGTTCTGGAGCTATGGAATTACCAGAAAACAGTGTGAATACTGAAGGTTCATTCAATAATCAAACACTTTTCAGTCAAAATACTATATCATATACTAATATTGAAGGATCAAATGAAAAGCTGGGACCCCAGCCTATAGCTGAGAAAGAAGCTCTTTTAAAAACCCACAAACAGCAATTAAAAATAAAGTTGTTGAAAAACATTCAAAAGCAATATCAAAATACCAATGAAATTACCACACCCATTAAAAATAAAAACCTAAAGACAAAAGTAACTCATATATCTATTTATTCTTCTATTCCTGAAACCTTTGTTGAAAAGGATAACATTCCAAATGTACAACGACCAATTAAAAACACGTTCCATAACACCAATAAGTCAGTTAGATACATAGATAATAAAACCGTTGAGGAGGAAGAGCTTATAGAAAAAACTTTGAACTCAAGAGTAGATAGAAAATGTCATTGTGCATTATGCAGATTAGACATTGAGCTAGTGGTTGCTTATTTGAAAAGCAAAAAATTAGAAGTTGAAAATTGTCAAATCATTTAAAGTTGAAAATTCATATATATATAAGTCCAATATTTTATTGATTTTGCTGAGATCTCATTTGTGTAATGATAGCTTGTTGTGTTTGGGGGAGCTTACTGATCTGTTCAGGAGTCATGTTCATCACATTTTTTAACATTTCTTGCTGATCATTCGATAACGGCGTTGTGCCGTTACCATCACCTGATACTTGACCTGTTTTTATCATTCTAGTTATGTTCTTTAAGTCTATCATTCCAAACTCGTAAAACACTTGAGAAATGCAAAATAAGATTTGTTGCTTGCTTTGTAAGAAATCACTTATTTGTTTTTCAACTATTTTTCTGTGTTCGATATTCGATGTTATTGGAGAAATCAAGTTCTTTAAGGTTGATATGGTTTGAATGATTTGTCTAGGTTCATAAGCAGACAGTGTTTTTTCTATGTTAACGAATGCCTTATTTTGAGATGTTGCTTCTTTCAATTTCTTAGCAGACATCTTGAAGTTGTTTTCGTTCAACACTGGCAAAGTTTCACTTGCCTTTAATAAAATATCTGGGAAGGTTTTTACTTGTTGTCTGAAGTTGCCATTATTTCTTGAATTATTTAATAAGTTGTATCTACTAATTTGTTGGATATCATTGGAAGCAAAAAACGAGTTTCTTTCTTGTTCTTCAAATTTGAGTTGTTCTTTTTCTAATCTTTGTTTTTCTTCCAATAACCTAATAGAATTTGTATTTTTATTCAAGTTCTTATCTTCATAAGCTCCATCGCTTAATCTCATTTGATCAGCTAAGACTTGTTGCTTAGATATACCATAAACGTACATGTGTGGATTTCTACCGTTGGAGTAATGTTTAGGATCATCTGGAAACTCCTGGTTGTATTTTCTTTGATATTCCAATTTTCTTTGTTTGATGGTATTAGGGTTGAAATTGAAAGGTACGTCTTCAACCATAGCAGGACACAGTTCAATGTTGTAGTTTCTAGGAAATCCTTCACGGAAATTCACAAACAAAATATTAGGAATCTTAGGAAACTTACTGTCAAGTAAAATGGTCTTTTTAAAGCTGAAAGGTAAGTTCTTACACATTTTTAATAGATTGAAACCTTTGTCACACTCAATGTGGTTATAGTACATGACTAAGAAATCACCTTGGATATTGTGATTGTTTCTCGTGTCTTCGATTCTTACAATAGCACCACTTCCAGCCATCACTGAAAGCATAACTTTGATATCCCACTTTTGTCTTGGATTAGGCTGGTAATCCATATTTGAAATTATCAACCCCTTTGTGGCCAATAGCGGTGTGACTGTATGTCTAAGAGTTCTGGTTCTAGGATCTTTAACAACTTTTTTTTTTACATTATTGAAACCGTAATCATCATCTTCATCTGAAGACGAACTTGAAGAAGAATCACTCACGTATTGCTCATATTTTCTTTTGTTTTGGTTTAAAGAACTTAGCTCTTTGTTCATGTTCTCGATCAAAGACCCATTATTTGAGTTCGTTTGGTTTTGTGTGTTGTTAAGGGCATTACCGACAAGATTAATATAATCGTTTGTATCAAAATTCATAGCTCAGTGTAATATAAGATTTAGAGATCGAAAAAAAAAGACTTGTTTATTACTTTCTCTCAAAGATTTAAAACTAATGAGAATTATAGAGATTATAAAAAAAAAGAGAGAGAGAGAGAGGAGAAAGAAAGTTAGTAAGATGAAGTTATCAGCTGCCAAAATAAAAGTCAAAATAAAGTTATATGTCCTTCTAAATAGCTAAATACTCTTCGTTTCGTTTAAATTTCGCTGTTTTTAGTACTGGTTTATCGTCTTATTCTCTCTCTATAAAGCCTAATAATTCAAAGTTTTTAAAAACTTTGAAATTTCTTTTTTTCAAAGCGCCCCTACAACACGTTACAACCAGAATATATATGGGGGAAAAGAGAAAACGCTACTAAGTCAAAGCCTAGCTGCCTTAACTCCGAACATATATAAATATTAGTTGAAATCACCTCTTTGAGCTCTTTGTTGAAGCTCATATACCTCGTATCTTTCTTGTTTAGGCAGAAGCTCTATTTCCTCCTTGGTCAACTTCAACAGTTTTTTAACAAGCTTCAACTTTTTCTTGTCGATTTTATCTTGCACACTGTTCTCATCCACATCAGCTTTGTTGTCAACTACACCATTAACCTTGGCCTCGTTCAACAACTGTTCGAGTCTGTTATTGCTGGCTATTTGGTCAGAGTTGTTTTCCTTCGATTTGTCGTTCAAAAGCGTTATTTTTTGTTTCAAATCATCTATATTAACAATATTGTTTTTTTGCAGTAACTCTAAAAGCAAAAAACTCAATTGAGGGAACTGTTGGAGTAAATTCAATGTTAATCCGTTAACATTATTGGATTCTTGTTTCAATAAAGATAGCAGAAAGTACTGGTTTTTGGGATCAGATAGCTGCGATGATTCTATGTAGCTGTTGATGAACTTGAATGGAGACTCTATCATGTTAATGTCAAGGTCCATACCAATATTTTCCTTGTTGACAATGTTCCCTTGCATGGTGAATGTCAAATTATTGGCTTGGTTGATCTGTTGAGATTGCACTGGTGGGTTTTCGGTATATTCAGCAGTGTTCAACAATTTTCCATCTATTTCTTTATTCAAATATTCACATTTTAAGTATCTTTTGCCCATTGGCATTTTATGTAGATTTCTAATACATGACTCGGCTCCATTGATATCAGTGAATGTGATGAAACAAATCCCTTTGGACTTACCAGTTTGTTGGTCAAACAATAGTTGTATATTTTTTATTGGTTGTATAGCTGTTACTAGTTGCTTGATCTGTTCTTCTGTTTGGTATATTGGAATATAAGACATCTTGATAATGTTTGAAGGTGTACCAAAGTTTCCTCCTTCACCGTAATTGATGTTGTATTTGTTGTTTTGACTATTGTTATAGTGCTCATTCATATTAGACTTATTTTGTTGATTATTAAAATTCATTTTCTTTAATATACTGTGTATGGTTTGTTACCAGATGTTGTTGGGCTTTACTTATACCATTTTAGGTGTGCAATGATTATTTTTCGTAGAGCAATGAACCCGGCTCTGTGGTCTTCGGGTAAGTATACCGCTTTCCTATTTAGGAAACTCTTTGATTTAAGTCCGGGCACCGAAAATCAAAGTGCAAAAATTTTTCCTCTTCTCTCCTGTAACGAAGTATCAATAAAAGTACATAACCAAACGACCATATACACCATCAATGGCTATTGAAATTAGTGAATTACAGCATATCGTTAAGGAAATAGATGTCTTTTCAAAGGGAGATGATCACGAAGGATTGTTAACCCAACTTAAGTACTTGCAAGATAACTTTGACAACCCAACTAAAGAAAATTTAAAGAAGACCTTGATTGGAGTAAAACTTAATAAACTGCAAAAATCCAGCAGTAACAAAGAAGTATCTAGTTTGGCCAAAAAACTCGTGTTGTCATGGAAAGATATCATTCTTAAAAATATCAAAAAACAACAATCCAAGCCTGAAGCTTCTGTTGAGCCAAGTAACACCGATGCGACAGATAACCAGCAACTTGACTTAGTTGAAACCCTGCCAATAAAACCTAGAAACGTAAACACTGATAACATCAAGTATGAGTTATTTGAAAGTCCAGTTATTAGAAACAATGTTTTAAAGGCATTTTACAATTGTTTAGCAGCAGAAACATCTTTACCATCAGATGAAGTCTTTGGTATTTGTAAAGATTTAGAAGAACACATACACCAAAATAGCACTAAAGCCAGTGGTGTTTATGATGCCACTGCCTATACCAACAGATACAGATTGATATTTTCCAACATGATTTCCAAAAAGAACAAAGATTTGAAAATAAAACTCTTAAGAAAAACCATTTCTTTGGAATGGTTAATGGAATGTGAGGCTAAAGACTTAGCTCCTGAAGAATTGAAAAAGCAATTAGCCAAGATTGATGAAGAAAATTTATATAACGCTCAAGGTGCCAAAATTGAAAGAGCTGCAACAGATAGATTCCAATGTGGTAAGTGTAAACAAAGAAAAGCTTCATACTATCAAATGCAAACAAGATCTGCAGATGAACCATTGACCACATTCGTAGAATGTTTGAACTGTGGTAACAGATGGAAGTTCTCATAGGAACAAAGCTACAGAACCCCTCTCAAGAAAAAATAAAGTTGTATTTGTTATCAGTATGTTTGTTTTATAAATGTGTCTCTCTCTTTTTTAAAAGAAGAAAGCATATATATATATTTATGAACTCATATTATTATTTTTTTTATTGAAAATATCGTCATAACTTAAATCAAGAAAGATAATAAGTCCATCTTAGTAACGATATGAACTGGAGTCATGTTATCATCAGTGATGATGGCATTAGAATTCTTTTCAAAGAAGACGTTCAATTCCTTTAAAGGAGTGTCCAAAGAAACATTGAAGTATTTCTTCTTACCCTTCTTAATTGGGTTATAAGATGAAATTTCATCAAAGTTATTCAATTTTCTGAAATCAACAAAGCTGCCTTCAATTGTTTTTGGAACGGAAGAAGATGATAGAACCTTCAATAGTTTGGATAAAGTTACAAGACCAATTAATTTGTTTCCGGATTTGTTTAATACTGGCAATTGATCAAAGCCATTATCATTCAATATAGAAACAACTTTACTAATGGATTCGTCTTCGTGAACAGAAACAACAGGTTTCAATTTCAAGTCCTTAACAGTAGCACCCTTGAAGGTATCAATGACTGGCTTCTTGTCAGAGCCGTGAGTCTTCTTGGCAGTGATGGCTTCAAAGTCTTCATCCCATAGATCATTTTGCTTTAACCATTCATCATCAACAAACTTGGTTAAGTAAGATCTGATGGAATCAGGGAAAATGACAACTAAAATATCATCTTCAGTCAATTCAGGGTGGTTGTTACAGTATTCAACCAAAGCTTCAAAGGAAGAACCGGAAGAACCACCAACTAACATACCTTCTTCAGAAATAATTTGTCTGGCATATTTGAAAGATGGCTTATCAGTGGTCTTGTACCATTCATCAATGTAAGATCTTTCCAAGACTTTAGGAATGAAATCATAACCAATACCTTCAACCTTGTAAGAGGTAATTTCAGATTTGTTTAAGGATTCAGGCAAGGCCAAGATGGAACCAGCTGGATCGGCACCAATGATTTTGATGTTTTCATCAACTTGCTTCAAGTACTTAGCAATACCAGTAATGGTACCACCGGTACCAGCACCAGCAACAACACCGTGTAGCTTATCAAATAAACCTAAAGTTTCTAATTGTTTATGAATTTCAGAACCAGTACCTTCGAAGTGAGCCAAAGTATTGTTTGGATTGGTATATTGGTTTAAGATGATGGAGTTTGGAATTTCTTCATTCAACTTCTTGGCTACACCTAAGTGAGATTCTGGGGAGTCCCAAGCAGCTTCGGTTGGAGTTCTGATGATTTCAGCACCCAAAGCCTTCAAAACAGATACCTTTTCATTAGACATCTTTTCTGGAAGAGTGATGATGACTCTGTAACCCTTGATAGCACCGATCAAAGCTAGACCGATACCAGTGTTACCAGAAGTACCTTCGATAAGAGTGGTCTTTGATGGATGAATTAATCCTTTTTTTTCGGCATCTTCAATCATCCACTTTGCAATTCTATCTTTGGTGGAACCACCTGGGTTGTATAGTTCTAATTTACAGTAGACTTGTGGCTTGATTCCTAATTGTTGTGGTAGCTTGTTCAACTTTAATAATGGAGTTTCACCAACCAAATCCAAAACATTGGTGGAGAAAGAGTGATTTTGTGGGGTGTTTTTGTTAACAGACATGATAATATCGATAAATCTGGGCTTTTAACTTCCCTTTCCCTCAGTAACTTCCTCAAATTCAAATATTCATAATATTCAATTTTAAAAAAAATTACATGATTATTTTAAATCCATATATACCCATATCAGTCATTCATACCAAAAAACAGCAATTTTTAAAATTTTTACTTGACATATATAAAAAAAGAAAAGTGTGAAGAAAAACCGTCATATGTCACGAGCAACGTATTACACACGGATAGTGGAAAAAGAGGTGGTACACACTTTATGGATAGGATCACGTGGATACACCACTTTAATAGTAGTTAAATTATACAGAGGTATAGACTATATCGTTGGATGTTAGCAGAGGCTCAGTTTCTAAATCAACATCCTCATCAACAATGTTGAGTTTTTTCAGTTCGTCTCTTATTCTCTTATCGTCAGCATATAGTACAAAGTGCTGGTAGAGGTATATGAAGTCCCACAACAAAGTACCTATGGAACCCAGCAAAAATGGCAACTCCTTCTTGAAAAACTCTATTTTGTTGGTATTGTCAATGAACTCACAAGAGGAAAATATCGATACTGCATACAAAATGTTGTGGAAAATTGTGCAGTAAAACATGTACGGAGATAAGCCGTCTGTTGATTTTCTCTTGTAGAACTTGTATAGTTGAGGGATTCTTGATGTGAAGTAGAATATACCACTAAACCAACTCAAAACCAGCCCAATTTGAAACATTTTTTCGCTGTTGTTAACTGATGCAATGCTGGTATCTATGTTCATAATACTCATCGCATTACTACTTCTTGTGAATAATCCCAAGATCAAAACTCCGATTTTTCCGAATTTGTTTTTGCTTGATGCATGACTTGGTTGGTGGTTTAGATGTTGATGTCCTGCTGTTGCTAGCTTGTTTTTGTAGTAAATACCATAATAGTAGTATTGTCCACAGATGACCATATCATTGGATAGAAAGTAGACGGCCAATAGGATTTGAAATGGCAATTGTTTTGTATAAATAGCTCCTAAAACAGAAGTTATATCACCTAAAAGCCAAGACCCAAGAAGAAAAGGTGATATTCCCTCCACGGATTTGTCATTGTATGTTTCTATAAGCTGCGGGAACTGCGATATCAGTGATAGCAGAAATGCTATACCCCCTGAAGCCGATGATATGTAAGATAAATTCGGATTGTTTGCACAATAATCAATAGGAACTGATTGGTTGATCATATTGCTAGCCTCAAAATGTGTATTCAATGTGTATTTGGGGTTGTTTCTTCGAATATTCTTCACTCAATTTGTATTCTTTTTTAAAAAATCCTCATCTTTGCTGTAACAGCTATGAATCACCTATATACTGTATAAGCGGTGAAAAAAATGCTCCAAGAAAAAAATCGAATATTAATACATATCAGCTATAAGGGGGGACGAGATTAAAGGAGATTTTTTTGCCGATCGGAGTATACGGCCGATAGAAGAGATATGACTATTAGAATTGAAAAAGAATGAGATTTGTGGTGATATATAGTAACTCCGATGGGGGATATCACGGAGCTAAAACTTCTTGTAGTAGGTCAGCCACTTGTGTATGAATCCCTCCATGGAAACGTAATCATCTTCATCTTCATCGGTACAGGAGTACATTCTCATACCCATGAGATCTAAGGTTACTAAGTTCATGAAGTCTATGCTTTCGACGTTCAACTCGTTCAAATCTTCATTACTGTGGTTCATATCCGTGACTTCGTTTATCAATTGAGAGCTTCTGATTGATGGTTTGTTTGTTAGCTCCGTGAACTGGGAGGTTGACGATGATCTTGACATCGATGCAATACTATTCGGTCTCATGTTTAGCTTAGATAATCTCCTTGGCGAATTCGTATTTGTATTCATGCTGCTCAGCTGGCTTATAGTGGAGTTTCTGTGATTCACTCCTGCATTGTAGCTTGTTGATACATTTGAAGTTAGCAATTCTAAGATATTCTTGTTGTTCAGCCCTAATAAGTTGTAATTTAATACTGAAATCTCTTTCAATTCATTGAAATCATCATATCCAAAATGATAGTCCAGTAAAATGTTTAAGGTCAAAGATACCAAAATTTTGTAGTTATTTTTTGTGTATTTATTAGCCCAGTATGAAACGGTGTCTTTCTTGTTCTTATTGAAATCATTCAAATGCTTGTTCGTTAACTTATCCTTGTAATAATCAAAACTGGAATTGTTCATACAAATACCATTGTTTAATACTATGATATCCAATACCCATAAACTCAGCTTATATGGCAACTTAACCAATGTGCTTATAAAGTTATCAAAGTTTAAGTTTTTGCTATCAAATTCTGAATCAAAGCCGTATTCCAGCTTCATCATTTGTGAAACTAATCCTCTCTTATTCATAATTCTGTCATCATACTTTTCTTTAACAATCGCATTGAAACATACTTTGTTAATGAGTTGTTCGATATCCCATATTTTATTGACAACATGATTGATATCCGCTTTGTTTTCCAAGTTTTCTATATCACTAAACTGTAATTCAAGCAACCCATAAGATCTCAATAATAATTCATATAAGACAATTCCTGTTTTCAAATCAGATTTGCCATCGTATACCTTCTTTAAATGACAAAGGTGAAGTAGGAAATCTGGTATTTTTTCCTTAACAGCATGCAAACTGTTTAGCTCATTTACCTTTGCATCATAATGGCTCAATGCTTGTTTGATATCACTTTGTAATTCAATGTCCTGAATTTCACTCTTGTAGTCAATCCCCTTGAAAGCCTTCAATCCCATCGCCGTACCCTCAAAAATATCATTCTTATATATCTCACTCATCAACACCTTTTCATAAACTTCCAGTCTATTTTCCATGTTTCCTATGAATGGATATTCAAAAATATTTTTATTGAAAGCTGTCAAAACAGTATTTGAATTCAGCATTTTGGTGTCTTTGGTATTGTTACTTCTCAATAATTTATTGTTTTTTGTCAGCAAATCCATCACAACAGTGCTCAAATTGCTGAACTTTTTGTTCAAATTCATCTTTTCAATAGACACATTTGACACAGTTCTATAAATTTCTTGTTCATGTTTGTGGTTTTCTTTGGTTTCCTTGACTGGCAACCAACTTGGCCTTGAGGAAGAAATAGAGTTTAACTTCTCCTTCGATACAAACTTGGCTTCGTCAAATCCCTCTTCTGTAGCTTCTTTAAGTACTGAAGGCAAATGCTCACTTTCCTTCAATCTCTCATTAATCTTTTCCTTGTTTTGTTTATTAATCTCAAATAGATAAAGATCAGTTAAAGACAAGGAAGTTTGGTTGAAACCATCAATCAATTCTTTTCTTGAAGAAACACCATATACTGGTGTCATTGGCATCGTTGAACTTCTTGGAGATATGGATTTCTGATTGGAAATAGGCTTAGTCAAATCCGGACTTTGGTTCTTTCCTAATGTTTTTTTATTTTGGTTCATGGACATTACTGCAGTAGATGATATAGGCACATTCCATATTAAGTTATTTGTACTATCTGCAGTGTGAGGGACAAAGTTCATCTTCTTCTTTGGCAAGGCACTAGCTGAGTTATCCGATATGGCAGGTGGCTTAGCTGAATAGATATTACCGTGTTTGTAATAACTCTTTTCATAATTTTCTAAAGAGTCATAAACATACTCTTTGTAATAAGCTGTATGTTTTACCTTGTTTTTACTCTGTTCTCTTCTATACCTCAATCTTTGAGATGGTGTCATTTGATAATAATGCAAGCTGGTTTCGGACATTGTTGGAATGTTCTCAGTCTCTAGTTTGTTTCCGCTACTATAACTTTTGACTTTAGCATTATTAAATGGTTCCACGTAATTGACATTATTACTTTGAAACATGTATCTGGCTTTATTGTTCATAGCTGATGTATCTATAGTTTTATTTCCATCATCTATAGAATCTTGATTGTAATCTTCATCATCAGATTGTTTTATAGAGTCGTGTCCTTCGTATGGGGAAAATATAACACCTATGCTGCTTTGAGATTCACTTTTGAAAAATTTGCTATCCTTTGTCTCTTCGCTGGTTTGATCCGTTATTGTTGTTGAAGGTTGGCTTTTATGTGACATAACCAAATCAGAGTTATCAGACGTTCCTGTACTAGCTCTCATAGGTTCTACAAGCTCTTTCTCTTTGGTTTTCTCAATTATGATTGTGTCTTTGCTATGCGTTGTTGTATTATCCGGTATCAGCATTGGTGTGGCTGTTGAAGACATCATATTAATGAATGATTCTTCTTTATCTTGATTGCTATCAAACAAATCAAAAGATCCTCTTCTTTCTCTGTTGTCATGAACCATTAGATTTTTTGATGTCATCATAAACCCATTTTCCTTGCCTGGCGAGCGTGGTCTAGGTGGTGATTTATTGATGTTGTACATGCTACTGGATGATTTCTTCATATTAGAACTAGACATGAAACTGCCCAAAAAATTTTCGCTAGGTCTCTTAACAGAATCGATGGTCTTTGTAGATCCAACTGAAGACAAAGAAACTTTGTCATTCAACTTGGAGTTGTTGTTTATGTTTTTGAAATATTGAATGTCTTCATCTGTTATGTTATAGCTCTGTGAAACTGATTTTGATTTGGCTCGCATAGGGGTCTGTATGCCTTCATTGCTATTACTTCTGGATGATAAATAATCATCTAAATTGTATTGTTCAGTCATAATTTCAAAAAAAAATTGATGTTTAACGAGTGTATAGTTGCTTTGAGTCTAGTAGATGCGTTCAGAATACTAATAGCAAAAATTGAATATCTGATGGTAGTATTAAAGCTTTTTGGCTGATTTTTTCGAGAAAAAAAACAAAAAAAGTGTATATATATTCAATAAAGAACTCTGCTCTCACCTAGCTTCAATGGTATTATAGATCAGGGCCCATAATAAAAGACAAACAAACAAAGAAGCTCTATTCCATTATTCAATATTCGTAAGTGAATAAACATTTCAAATCCTTACGTGAATAATATTTTCCATGTATTTTCGCCTTGCTTTTTTTTCTCCCCCTAACAAAATGATCCTTACCCAGTGTTGTTTTTCCTCCTTCCGTATTTGAACCATTTTTCCCACGAGGCATTTAGCCGGAGCTAAGAGGGATTTTGGTGTGTTTTTTTTTGGGCTCTTGGCTGGGGAGAGCGTCGGGGATAGGGGTGTGTATTTATAGATTGTGGTCTAGAACAAAATTGGCAAAGGTGGGATGATCGGAGATAAGGCATGGTGTCGGATTTAAGGTGTACTACCCAGGCTAGGAGGGTGGGTGCTAGAATAGTAGTGTGGGTGTTTGAATGAGTGGGTGTGTACCTTTAAGAGGGCGTGTGCCTGAGTAATGAGAGGATAGGTGTTTCAATGTTAGCGTATGCACTTGAATGAAAGGATAGATGTCTGAATGTTAGCGTGTACTTAAATCAGAGGACGGGTGTTTGAATGTTAGCGGGTGTAATTGAATGACAGGGAGGATGTTCGATCAGTAGCGTGTACTTGAATGAGAGGATAGGTGCTTGAACGACAGTGTCTGTTCTGGGTGGTGACATTGCTGTGGGTATTTGAACTAAAAGACCTTGTTTTTTCAGCTAAATAATCCTATAGTCGCTTCGTCAATATTCCCTTGAACTGGGTAGTGACGATGTCGAGAACATTAAAACTGTAAACCCCCAGAGTTGGGCGGATGCAACGCTATATCCTCAAGCTGCAAAACCCTGGCAGGAGCAAGAACATAACCTTACACATATTAGGCCCAAGACTCTGAACTAAATAAACTTAACGCTGTACACATCATATGCATATAACATTAATTCAAATCAAAATAAGGCTATATATATTCTATTGATGATCCCTTGTATTGGACCAAAATCATACTTTTCACTCAATTCAATGTCTCTTCAAACACCTTGTATTCGTTCTCCAGTAAACCAAAGGCAGCTTCATAATCTACAATCAACTGGTTCAAATCTTTCATCAATATGTCTCTTTGTTCTTGTTCCAGTGCATAATAATAATAATGATCTCTTTCTTCTTCTAAAAAGTCCTTAATCTCATCAGCCTCAGGGTTAACACTTTCCTCTATATCTGTAGCCTCTATCTCTTCAAGGCTAGTTTCCGCAGGTTTTGTTTCATTTTCCTTCAAAGCTGGGTAATCTAAGAACATGATTCTCATATCTGCAAATTCATCTATTTTCGGCGTTGTTACCTGAGAGCTTGATAAAGATCTTGCTTTGCTGCTGATTCTACGGTTGATGATGTTTGTGTTAATGATATTACTATTTTCCGAACTCTCTTCTTCATTTCCTAAAAATCCTAGAGGACTTGTTGTAGCTCCTCCATTTTCTTGTGTGTTGTTCGTATTTTCTGGGTTCTTAGAATGTTTTGGCCCTGTAGATTCTCCATGGCCACCTATAATCGATAATTTTCTCTCATTTCCTGATCCCATTACCCCATTTCCGGTGTTATTATTGTAGTTCTTCAGCTCTTCACTATTTAAAGACTCTAGTTTATTTATTATGTTGCTACTTGAATTCCCAAAGTATGCTAAATCATTTGATTTTTTGTCCTGTGCTCCAATGGCTCCGTTTTCAAAACTAGTAACAATTCCTGGTGTTAATCCTGGTGTTTTCAAGTTCAATGCTCCAGTGCTACTGCTATTAGTTCCTAAACTAAATTCAGCATTACCAAATCCACCATTGTAAGCATTTTTTTTACTATCTTCATTTATTCCAGAAATTCCTTCTTCACTCAAATTCAAGGCTGATCCATTATTCCCATCATTGGTAACTTCGTTGGTCTTCTTGTTGACCAAAAACTTACTATGCTCGCTATATTCCTTGATGGTATCCCTTTTCTGACCAGTAGGCTCATTTTCTTCTTGAGTTTCCTCAATGATTCCACTTAAATTATAACTTGCCTTCTCATTGCTGATAGTAGAGCCATTAACCTTTGTGTCTTCACCTGCGTTATCATCCTGAGCTATTTCGCTTTTTCTGATATCATTGCTGTTAAACATCATAGATTTTTCAGCTAATGGAGTCATAGCATAAGCGACATTTCCAAGATTATTGGTATTGAACCCAAATTGATTGACGCTTGTGGAGCTTTGAGATCCAATCAATCCAGCAGAGACATCAACATTACTCGTTGTAGATGCTGAATGAGATTGAAGCGTGTGTTTCGGTAGTGGCATTTCCAGCTTTAAATGCGGGTTGTTCTTCTTGAAATCCCTGGTCAATCTTTTATTATTTATATCTGAAGTTTGACTTACACTCAAAGGTGCAGAAGAGGTACCGTTGTTGTCATCATTACTAATATTATTAAATGGCTGCAACAAAGTATTCATTATCTCGTCATTATTGTTAGCCATTTCTGTTCCAATATTCGGCTTAGATTGCCCACCAACCATACTCAAGTTTCTCTTTCTTTTCGGAGATGGTATAAAAGTTGAAGATGGAGTCATAGCTGATAGAGGTTCATGATACAGATTTCTTTGGTTTGGAGATGTCATTCTTGAAGAATTCTTTTCTTGGGTCAAAGTCGGACTCTTTCTATTACCACCATCATCTAATAACCCTTTAGGATTGTGAACTTGCTGTGTTGAAGAAGTGTTAATCTTTAAGTCTATCTTTACAGGTGAAGATCTTCCAGTATTGCTACCGGATGTTACCGTTCTAGGCTGTGTTAGATCTTTGGTGTTTATATTTTCAGTTACATTTTCATCTCTTCTAAAAGTATTGTTCTCTGAACTTAATGCAGACCCTGAACTATTATTAATACCTGGGTTTTTCAAGTAACCAGTAGAGACTGTTCCTCTTCTGTGTATTTCCATATTTTTAGCCACATTATTAGCGTTTTTGGCAAGCACCGCATTCAAAGTTGATGATCTTGATCTAGGTTTGATTTGAGATGGAATGGAAGCCATTGATGGTGTCGTAGCCACAGGTAATTCATCTGGAATTTCAATTTCTACGACATTTGAATCAGAAACAGATACAGGTGTGCCAACCCCATCTGTATTTAAAGACAAAGATGATGACGTTTTGCCTTCTTGTAGATACTTTTTGTTCTTAAGCATATACATCGAATAGTTTTCAGTTTTACCCATGGCACCGGCATTTTCAAAGTAAGACTTTTGTTCGTGACCAAAGTAATCGGTCATTGGTGTTGGTGTCATCAATGGCAATTCTAATTCGTTTGGTGGTTTTGTATCCAAATCTTCAAACAATTTAAGCAAACTCATTGGTATCTCTGAAGCTTCATTATTATTTTGTCTTCCATACGTATATTTATCATTCATTTCTAACTTTTTTGTATGGCTCATCTTGTGATCTTTTTCCGTCAATGCAAAGTTATTTGTTGTTCTTGGAATGTAGTTGTTACTATAGATGTTGTAACTAGGATTGTTCTTTGTTGGATGGGTACCTTCATGAGCATTGGTAATTACTCCAGGACTATTGGTGTACTTAAAGGAGCTTGAATACTTTAAATTTGCAGTCTTTATGCTTTGCTGGCCTGGTTTTGCTGTCTTTTGTGAAGCAACGTTGTAATGGTGGGGATGGTATGAATGTATTAAAGAAGCTGGGGCAGCTGTTTGTGTATTGAAATATGAATGTTGTCTTCCCATTGTTGTATTCATTTGGAAATAATGTGCTGGTTGCTTTTCATCATCATTGTTTTCATCATTCCAGTAGTGCTCATCAGCAATATTATTAAAATCAGTTTTGTTCAAAACTTCAGTGGATGCTAGTTTCAATTCCTTTTCATTGCTCTTATGGGTATCAAAATCCCATTCCAAACTTGAATTTGTACTAACTTCTTTTTCAACATCTTCTGGCTCTTCAACGATAACGTTCTTATGATTTTCAGCAGCACCAAATGCAGCTCCAAAAACATCACTATAAGTTTTATCACCCATTGAAGGAGCTAATGGCATCGGTGTGCTTGGAATGTTCACAGCATTAGAAGAAGAAATGATTTTATCCAAATTCTTTGATCCAGACTTAATCATTTTAATAGATTTGTTTGTGTTTTTATTAGAAGTCTTATCGGCTTTGCCTTTTTCAAGCTTTAAATCATTGTTCAATGACGATGGCTCATTATCAATTAATGACATATTATTTTTATTCTTGATTTTATAATTGTGGTATCTAGTAATCAAATCCTTTAGCACTGTAACTTTAACTGAACTGTATTTTACAATAAACTGACTTTTTAA
Source organism: Hanseniaspora uvarum (assembly GCA_037102615.1). Lineage (NCBI taxonomy): Eukaryota > Fungi > Ascomycota > Saccharomycetes > Saccharomycodales > Saccharomycodaceae > Hanseniaspora > Hanseniaspora uvarum. The sequence goes on along the minus strand of BTGA01000009.1, from coordinate 315,107 downwards.
AAGCTCAGCAGCTGAAGAACGTTCAAATGGGTTTTCATCTAAGCATAAAGCAACAAACTCCTTCAAATCTGATGAATACTGTTTACCTTCAAGTCTCGGAGGCTTGTTCTTAGCAATCATCTGCATGGCTCTCATAGCATCCACATCGCAGTATGGAGGGTTTCCTGTTGCTGATTCAAAAACTGTTATACCTAATGACCAAATGTCTGCTTTACTATCATATGTTGCACTCTCAGTAATTACTTCTGGAGCCATCCAAAATGGTGTACCAGCAAGACTCTGTCTTCTAGGTCTGGTTTGTGTTAGCTTGGCAGCAACCCCAAAATCACATAGTTTTACTTTTCCGTCGTATCCAATTAAAACATTTGCTGCTTTAATATCTCTATGTATAAGTTTGTCATGGTGAATTTCTGAAACAGCATAAAGAAGCTCTCTAAATATAACACTTATCATTTCATCGTTTAAGACTCCTGCTCGTAGAAGTGTTCTCAATGATCCACCAGCGCAGTATTCCATAATAATCCACAACTTAGTATCGTGTAAATAAGATCCGTAATATTTGGTAACATTTTGAATGTTTTTTGAACTAGACAAAAATTTGATTTCTTGTTGAACATCTTCGATTTCATCCTCATTGCCATCCAGATTCAATACTTTTATGGCATATACATGTTTTGTTTTCATGTGGTAACCTTTATAAACAACTCCAAACTTACCACGACCTATAACTTCGGTTCTCTTAAATATGCTTGAAACATCAGGGGCTTTCATTTTTGTTATATCTCTAGATATAGGTTTCGGTTGCTTAACAAACTTTAGGGGTTCTTCATTCAGTGAGGTATGTACATTCGGCATTGATGCTGTTGATATCAGTTTACCTGCTGTGTTAGATCTTAATCTTGATTTTATGATATTACCATTGCTCACTCCCAATCCCTGGCTTTTGGATAAATCTCCTTCCGACTGATTATGATTTCCAACTGACATCGCCGTATGCTTTAACATTCCTGGTGCTTCATTGATCGCGGACAAAGAAACTGAAGATTCGTTGTTGCTGTTGGTATTCGACTTCAGGGAAAGCAAGTTTTTGTTGATTGCTGCTGATGTTGTGTTCAAAATGTTTGATGAATGAGACTTCGTTAAGGTTGAAAATACATTTTTTGAATTGGTATTTTCAATTTTTTGATTAGTATTGTCCACAGAATGAGATGTTTTGCTTGAAAACGAGTTCAATGAAAACTTACTCCCATTAGCAAATAGGTTATTACTACTATTGGTATCCATATTTTCTTGTTTTCTCAAGTCCTTTGTAGATATCTTACTATTTTTCAGTTTGGTTTCGAATTTCTGTCTACTTATATTTATTACTAGTGGGTTTTTCGTTGTTGTTTTTTTTTCTTCCTCTACGTTGGATTCGAGCTACATTCCTAGTTTTAACGACGAAATTGCCCCGCTATTTTTATGTTTTATATTTTTACCCTTTTTGGAATGTCTGTTCAAAAACGGTGATGCCCATAAAAGTAGGTTAAAAGTTTGAAAAATTTTAAAAAAAAAATGAGATATATTTCATAAGAACAAGGTATAGCTATAAACCTAAACAGATCATCAATGAATGCTTAACCTTTTTAAATTGTATAGGTTTGAGTCAGCTAAACATGTTTTGGTTAGCTCTTTGGTTTCCAAAAGGGGAATATCGAGCGCTTTAGTTGCAAAGGCCACGAGTTCTGAAATAGTTTTAAAACAGAATAGTTATAAAAATGATTATACAAAGAGTTTGCAGGATACTTCTTTACAAGACATTGTTGAGAAGAATGTTTTTGAGATTGCTACGTGCTCTGGTTTGAGTATGAATGAGAGAAAAAATGCTTTGAGAAGCATAAATACGTATCTTTTAAAAAACTTTGAAAAAGAAAATGTTACTTATTTGCTTAATAGAACATACAACTTTGAGAACTACAGTCGTTTTTCTTACAATACTATGCTTTCGAGATCTTTATCGATGTATTTGGTTATGTTTGATCAAAAAGTATTTTGGAGAGAACTTAGTAGCACCGCAAAGTATTCAAGTCACCTTAAGAAAGATAATTTTATTCATACTTGGATAGTATCGGGGCTTAGGTACCATGAAGAGAAGTTTACTGAAAAGACAGTTGTTATGATTCACAAATTTTTTGAACGAAAATTGTCAAATTCCGAGTTTTTGGAGTTCTTTGAAATATGTTTGAATGAAGGTTATGAAGTTCTGAATGAAAAGGATCTCATGTTTTATTTTGATAGAATTGTGAAAACAAATGATGAAAGTTCTCGTAGAATAGTGGAAAAAGATTTTTTGACAATGAAATCACAATACCCAAAAGTCGAGGAAATGCATTTCAAAAAGAGTCTTCTGAAGATATTACCTACAAGCTATTTCACCGCATCAGTAAAGTACTTTACCAATAAAATAGATAGAGAAGAAACTGATTTCAAACTGATTAAATGCCATGCGGATTGTGCACAAATGTCGTTTGATGAAAAAGTAAAAAACAACGTGAAAATTTCTTTGCCTGAGATGTTAGAACTAATGAAAGCTCATTATAGTAGTGTGAGAGGTAGGATGTTTAGAGTACAAGTGCCTGAAAAGACCATATTAGATTCGTTTACAAATTTTCATAAAATTCTACTATATGTTGACGAGAGGAAATCCAAGTACCAGTACGTAACGTTTCAAGACTTTATAGCAGAGAGTTTATCAATTTTTTCAAAGTTGGATTTAGATGGAGAGAAATTTGAAATATTTCAACATCACTTTATGCCTATTTTTTTAAATTGGATGCTTCACTCTACAAAAAGTGAAAATCATACAATTGAAAGATTGAATACACGAAGTAAGCTAAAGAAGAATATATGGGATATGTTCTTTACCAGTTTTTTGAATATAACACAAAATGATACACACAAATTGTTCTTATTTTTGGAAAAGTTGGATCCTTCAGTAATTTTGATGCTACAGAAATATGACTTGCTAAAATACTTTAATTATTCTCCAAGCAAGGAGTTTATGGTAAAAGCTGAGGAATATTTTGCCTTTCAAAAACAGCAAACAGAAGGATCGTTCTTGGATTTGATGACGGAAAACATAGCAAACGAAGAATTTTTGGCTTCATTTTATTATAATGTATGCATACCCTTAGTTCAAGATACAGTTGGTTTTAGGGATTTGTATTACGAGTATTGTGTTAATAGAGACAAATACTTTACTACTCCCGATAGAGATATTATTGCATGTGCTTTTGTAGATTATGCTTTAGTCAAACTAAACAGTTACTGGATAGCCTTTTTTATTGCAAGAACACAATACTATAAACCTGCGGAATCACAGAATTTAGGTCCAGGAAATCCAGTCTTACATCTTTTAAACCATCCCAAATTTATCTTACCACAGACAGATTCCCAATCAAAGCTGGCGAAATTCCACAGATACACAAATAATATAACCAGATGTATTAATATTTCAGGAAACAAGTTGGATGCATTTCTTGTTTTAGCCTTTATTGAAAAGGCTTATAAATTACGTCTTTGGAAAGCTGTTGAAAAGTGGTATTTAGTATCCTATTATAAAAACGACAGAATTGAGTATTCGTCTGTACTAGATGAATTTGTAAATACTGACATATTTGAATACATTTGTAAAAATGATTTGCCAATTCTCACAAGCAATCCTTACTTGGTTGAATTTTCAAGAAAGTACAATCTTTTGTTCCCTTCAGAAAATAAAAACCCCCAATTAAAACAAACTGATTTCGAGTTGGCTACGGAAAAGACACTTGAAAAGATGAAAAGAGAAGAGGAAAAGAAAAAGGCTGAGCTACTGGATAAACAATCTGTTATACAGTTGGCTAAACAATCCAGTATGTCGCAAAGTAGTACTTCATTAGTAAACTCAACTGTGAAAGTTGGTGACTTGCTAAGTAAAATAAACATAGATAGTGTAGACATTTTCAAAACTGAAGAAGAGAATTACAAAAATCCAAAGGATTTTGAATTATTAAAAAATACTGATATCTTGAATAATCATAATGGCAGCTTTAGTAGTGAGAGTGCCAATGAGGTTGTTGAGGCATGTTTTGTCATATACAAGTCTTTGATTGACCATGTAATACAAAAAGACGTGAAGGCAACAAACAGAGATTATGCCAGTGAAGAAACTATACAAGAAGCTAACGAAGACAGAAAGAAAAGAGCTGATATTAAGAAAAAGAGATTAGTGGATAATTATTAAAATTTTTACCACAATACAATTTCACATTGTACATATACCAATTCAGTATATAAGTAATCAATATATTTTGTTGTATCCGATTGTGAAGACAGTCGACTACAGTTGAATGCTTGTTATAAGTCTCACGTGAATACTACACGTTGATTTCGGGGGGATTCCTTGTTCTTCTTTTTTTTTGAAATTTCTTCATATTGAGACTATAGTTATTTGAAGATATTTATAGAAGACACCATAAGAAAACATAATACCATTATTTAGTGATAATTAATAATGATTAGGCTCTTTTTGGTATACATTTGTTTACTACTGCAAGGCCTTGAAAGCTGCACAGCTAAATCTAGCAAGGTTAATAACGCTTTATTGTCAAATTCCAATTTTCTGAAAAATTACCATTATTCAAACATAACACATATCAAATCAAATGATTTCAAAAACCACTTGATCAACACATTTGAAACTTGTAGCTGGGACGCCTTGGTGGTAGCAAATATACCAGGGTTGAGCTGGGAGTATTACCGTGAACACGAAAGCGTATTTAAAAATATACAAAAACTTTTAGAAAGATCAGGGACCATAGATCAATTTCCCTCTGTATCAGACTTAGGTTCTTTAGGAAACTCAAAACTAATGAATGATGTTTTATGGACCATTGAAAAGAAGTGTAAAATTTTTGAGGAAAACTCAATATACATTGCAGGAAATACAACATTGGAAGGCTTTGAAAAGTATATTGACACAAACAAAAGAATAATAGCTATTGACTACGGAAAGGACTTTTTATCAGTGGATGAAGATGATATAGAAAACTACGGCGATGAAATTGAAGACAGACTAATGGTAATTGATGATGAATTAGGACAGATCTTTGGTGCAATTCCATCTCCAAGAACTAGTCTTTTGATTTTGGGGTCACACGAAATTTCTGGTAACACAGCAAATATCTTTGACAGAATATTCAATAAAAACAAGCAGGAATTAGAAGGAAATAAATTATCCAAGTTCAGTGAGCTAAAAAAACAAGAAGCTATAAAGAAAAGAGGAAAGTTTGATACTTTTAGGCCAAAATTTGCCAATGACGAGGCTGATGATAGTACGGGTATGCTGCTGACAGAGATCAAAACAGAAATAAAGGAATTTTACAACGGCAATAAGAAACAAATAGAGATAGTCGGTGCTGGTGTAGTTGGATTGGTACTTATTATATTCTTCTTTCTATAGATTTCCTTTATAATATTGTGATTATATATCGATACTGCACGTGACTAGTATTTATTTGCACATTCTGCGTTATACTCGCTGTAGCATGCGTATTTATGCATTTTTTAAAAAAAAACAAAAATCTCTTAAAGGTTGTAAAAACGGTCTTTAATAAAGCCTTTAAAACAGTAGTGAACCTTATTCATTTAAGCCCCCAACCCCAATTAGTCATAAACAGAAGTAAGTAATAAGTGATGGAAAGCAATAAAACAGAGCTTTTTTCAGACTATCCAGAGTTTGATGCATTGCTCAGCACATTATCTCACTTGCTATTTGATGTTAACGGAGATATTTCCACTTTACAACAGTTTTTGGAGACCTTGGAAAGTGGTATAGCAACAGGCAACAGCATCAACAAAATTCTAAATAAATCAGTCAACAACATTGAAAATGTAACCAATAAAATGATAAAATTGAAACAAGCCTTGGACGAGCTACTTGAAATAGATAGGTCTGATATCAATAGTCAAAGACTTATATCTAGAGATAAGATAGTCCGAGATGTTGACTTTTCAGTGAAGGAGTTTAAAAAGTGCCAAGAAAGACTTAAGAATTTTGATGAAAAACTAATTGAGGAAAACAAGTCAGCTCTACTACAGGAAGAAGAAACCACTCTTCCAGATTTTGGCCTTAACTCCGGCGACTTATCACCTAACTACAATAAAATGGACATGATAGTGGAAAGAGATCCACATGTACAATCGGACAGTACTTATCAAAACAATCTATATGCTCAGAGGAATGCTGAGATTGAACGGATTCAATCCAATATTCAAGACGTCAATACAATCTTCAAAGATTTGAATACAATGGTTCTAGAACAAGGTTTGATGGTTGACACAATCGAGTCGAATATGTATAGTGTTGAGAATAATACAGGGATGGCATCAAAAGAGTTAACAAAGGCATTGGAATATCAAAAGAAAAAATCAAAAATTATCTTTTACTTCTTTTTCTTCCTATTGATGATATTTTTATTAATGATCATGGCATCATTATAATTGAAGTTTATATATATAATTTTTATTTTTATTTTTTCTAATAATCATTAAGACAATGACCAAATATTTACAGAACCATCATCCCCACCTGTAGCAAGGGTATTCTCATTAATCCATATAACACAATTAATTTCGTATTCTTTATGGGCATCAAAAATTTCAGCTAATATATCCCATTCACCTGTTCCTCTTTGGCCTTTTTCTTTATAAACAACTAGCTTACCATCAGCTCCAGTAGATGCTATAAGCCCGTTCTTTTCGTTCCATGCACAGCCGTATATTTGTCTGGAATGACCGTAATCAGGAAGTTGACTTTGCACTTCCCAGATCTGTCCTTCATTGTCATCTGTTCCGTCATGTATCATTTCCCAGACCTTTAGAGTGGAATCATCGGAGCATGTAACTAATCTAGTGGAGTCAGTATCTAAACCAGCCTCAAAAGCTGAGCACCAAACTGTACCTTCATGGCCCTCCAAACTAGAAACACACTCCCAATCATCTTCATATGGGATGTATATCTTGATAGTATCGTCATAAGATGAGGTTGCCAACATCAATTGTTCAGGGTGCCAAGCAACATTTTTAATATCTTGGTCATGTTCCTGCAATACAGCTACACACTCAAATTCTTCGCTGTACTCATCTGCTTCCCAAATCCAAACACTCTTATCACGAGAACAAGTTGCCAAGTATTTTCCGTTGTGTGACCATTGACAAGATTTGACTTCATTTTCATGTCCCTCTATCAGAGCCAATAGCTCAAAATCAGAATCATTAGGTTCCTTACCCCAAATCGATGTTGTTGTATCAAATGATGAAGAGGCTAATATTAGTTGATTATTTAAGGTATTAGGTCTCCAAGAAACTGATGAAATTGTTTTTCTGTGGACAGAAGAATCTAATGTTTCGTATAAATCATAGTTTTCCGATGTCAAAGAGTATATGTTCACTTGTTTGTCTGTTGATCCTGATGCTAATAATAAAGGTTGTCCAGATATTTCATTTTTTTTCACACTCAAAGACCAAACAGATCCATCATGTGCTTCAATCGATTTTTTCAAACTAAGTTTCATTTTGTTTATGTATAATATGAAGGTGTTTTTTTTTTGGGTTAAATATATATGTTAATGGTTATTTTATTAATATTTACTTTCCTCTTTATACCACTACCTTGTCAATAGTTTCTCGTCAAGTCCTTATGGTATATATATTACAACATTTTTAACATTATTACTAATCAGTCTTTTCACATATAGTATACTGTATGAATCGAAAAAAAAAAATGAATGAAAAAAAGCGTGAGATATATAGGAGCGATATTTTCTTTAAGGCCGAAGAAGTAAGTCACGAGGTGATTTCAATAATTGCATTCAATTCAAATCGTCGAACTGTGAAACTTTTTTTTACTTATATTCAACTTGTATAAAACGAGCACTGACCAAGACTAAATATGCTTTTCAAAGGGTTTATCAGAAATAAAGCAACCGGCAAAATAAGTTTATTTAAGCTAGGTTTGGTTTCAGCAGCCGTTAGCACACCGATTGCTTTACTTGCAAATCCTATTTCGAGATATTTAGAAGAACAATCAAAAGTTGAGTTATCCAACAACCATTTTGTGAAATACAAAATTTCATGGAGACAATTTATAGATAAAGACCACTATCTTCTTGAAATTGAGCCTTTAAGAAGACAGCAGAAGAATTTGTGGAAAGAAAATGCCTACAAAAAACTATGGTCGATTCAAGTCAAACAACCCCAAATTCATGTTGTAAGGCATTATACTCCTTTGCCATTAAAGCACATTGATACAGATGATGGCAGCATTCAACTGAAAGTACTGGAAGATGGCGATGATAGCGGAAAGATGATGTTTTACATAAAGAAATACGATAACGGAGAGGTTGCTAGATGGATAAGTAAGCTGCCTATTGGAGATGAAATTGAAATACGTGGTCCTTATATTGATTACCAATTTCCAGAATCACCTGAAGATGAAATATGTTTAGATAGAAAATTTTTAAATGATGAAAATGCAACAAGCCCTTTTTCAACTCTTAAATATAAGCCATTTGATGTCAATTTCTTCACAGGTGGTACCGGTATAGTCACCCCTTTGCAATTGATGCTTACAGAAGATCCTTTTAAAGGCAAAATTCAAATCATACACGGCTGTAAAAATTACCAAAATGAATTAAAGCCTTTGATTCCATTCATAAACAAATTAGAAAAGCATGGCAAGCTTGGAATGCATTATTTTGAAGATTTCAGAAGTGAACTTAAAACGAAGAAAACTTTAAATAAGATCATAAAGGCTCCTTATCCATTTGACGCTTTGGACATCCCTAAGGATCCTAACTCGGAGAAAACTCCTATTGAACCAGTAGTCAGCTTTGTAGTTGGTCCTGAAAGTTTCATTGCCGATGTCTGTGGTCCTAAGTATGACCTTAATCAAGGTCCAGTCACTGGGTATTTGAAGTCCAAAGGTTGGGATAACGATACTGTATATAAGCTGTCATAAGTCTATTACTCTTGTAAATACTTGAAATATCCGATTGCACGTGTCGATAAGGGAAACGAAAAAATTTTTAGGTTTTTTTATTTATTTATTCACAATCTAAATTCAATAATGTCGTAGATTGGCTTGTTCAGTATTGTTCAAGTAGCCACCATACATCATAATACATAGCTATAGGCCTGAAATGGTGATTTTTATTAATAATGCTAATGTCTTGAAAAGAAGAGTTAATACGAATTTGAAGCGTTTCAAATCAACACTCCATCTTGGATACAAAATCGACAGCTCAATCTTGAAAAAGAATCAAACAGTATTCAGTCTAATTCAACCAACAGGAACAATGCATCTGGGTAATTATCTGGGTGCTGTTTCTTCATGGGCGGAATTATCCAAATTAAAAACTGATGATTCCCAAAAGTTGATTTTTGGATTGGCTGATCTACATGCTATTACCAACAAGCACCCAAAAGCTCAGGATTTCATTGATAATAAAATGGATACATTAGCTCATTTAATTGCATTTGGTGTGGATCCAGAGAAATGCTGCTTGTATATACAATCTGATGTTAAAGAACATGCTGAATTGGCATGGTACTTGAGTACCATCACAAATATAGGAGCTTTAGCAAGAATGACTCAATGGAAATCAAAGTCAGGTCAAGATGAAACAATTGCCAATAACGAGCTTTCCACCTTACAATCTGAATTTTCTCTTGGTCTATTTTCATATCCCGTTTTGCAAGCTGCAGATGTTTTGCTTTACAACCCTGATTTTGTTCCTGTAGGTGAAGATCAAACCCAGCACTTGGAACTTACTCAAACATTGGCCAGAAAGTTCAATCACATTTACAAATCTAATGTTTTTAAATATCCAAGAATTATGACAACTCCAGCAAAGAAAATATACAGTTTGAAAGACGTCACCAAAAAAATGTCGAAATCAGACAAAAGTAAAGTTGCCTCCATATACTTATCAGATTCAGATGAAGAAATAAGATTGAAGATTAAAAAGGCTACCACTGATTCAATCGTTGGAGAACCGTTTAAATTTGACCCATCAAAAAGACCTGGTGTTTCTAATTTGATTAACATTGTTGCTGGTATTCAAAAAAAAGAAATTTCTGAAGTTGAAAAAGATATGGAGAGTTTGAACAGTCATTCTGAATTAAAAAAATATGTTTCAGACGTCATTGTTGAATGGATTGCTGAACCTAGAGAAAAATATAAAGCCATTCGTCAAGATACTGAATATTTGAAGAAGGTAGCTTTAAAGGGTGAAACAGAAGCCAGAAAGATAGCCAGTGAAAACATGAAAAAAATTAGAGAAGCAATGGGCTTCAAGTAGTAATGTCCTGTTAACAAAAATATATAAATTGTTTCTATTGATCACGTTCTTGTAAATAATACATGTCTATTACTCTAAATTGTCTGAATACATTCTAGCAGTTCTTTTTGATTCAGCAGTGCCCACTTGGTATACTGAAGCAATTGACATTCTTAACAAATCGTGTTTTTTGTAAGGACCAATGCTCTCTTCGGTTTCAATATCGAATAACGCATCAAACACTTCTTGAAGAATAGTTATTAGTCCGAATTCTGCCAAAGTACTACACAGCACAATCAAAGTGTTTTGATACTCTTCAAATTCCTCAAATTTTTTGTAAACATACATTTTATTGAATAAATGTGATATAGAGGCTGATTGTTCCAAGTTTTCAAACCCTTCTTTGAACAACATTGTTTTAGTAAAGTTTTGTATAAACTTTGCTTGACCTTTTCTATTTAGCTCTTCATTTGTTTTAAATTCTAACATCTTCATTATAGATTCTTGTTCCTTCTTATTACCATTCGATATCAATCCTGCTTTAGTATTACTTGCATCCCAATGTTTAGATGAATATGCCCACCAACTATCATTTATTAAGCTCCATGACTGCATCATTTTGTCAAATAAGTAGGAATCACCATTACTCAAGGTGATCAAACTTACACCATTTTTTGTAACACTGACACTCGTGATGTTTTCAGCTCTTGACAAAACATCATTGCCTGCTCTCAAAGCTGGAGACAATATTGGATACAAAGAGGCTACTGGATGTGCTAGTTCCATTTTTTCAACATTCCAACAATATAGTTCTCCTACACAAGTTACACAAACCAAAAAATTTCCTGCTGATTCCAACATAGAAATAGGAACACCCAACATCAAAGGTTGTTCTAATCTTCTTCCTGTTTGCGAAGAACATATGTAAAGCATTCCGTTTTCAGTTGAAAACGCAAAGAAAGAAGAAGTTCCTGTGACTAAAGAAATACTTTTTTGCAAAAATTGGGTTTCACAAGGGTGATTGACATCTTCTTTGTCACCAACATTCTTTAAGAACAATTTGGCAGGATTCTGATCATTAGAGCCTTTATTTATAACATTTACAGAATATTCATTTTGTATTGTCACTCGAAAAGCGCTTCTCAGTTTTGGTATAGATATTCTTATCTTTGAGAATGCTAGTATTGGATTCAAATTGTAATCATCCAACAAATTCAAAGGTTCCATCTCCTTCTTGGATTTTTTAACTACTTGCTCAAAACCTGAGTCATCTGTTGGTGGAGTTATTCTTTTCAAATGCTTAGGAACTAATTGTGTAGGAACGTGGAACTTCATAGTTGCCGAATCAGAAGCAGGTATTGTTTTAGGTTCCTCAGTAAATTGTTTTTGTGAGCCCACTATAGTATCAATATCATTTTTTGGTAATGCTTTTGAAGGTGAATTATTCTCGTCTGAAAGCTTGTCAGTACTAATTAAATTAGCAATAGAAATTCTTGAATTTGTTGTTGATTTCTCTGCAGTCTTTCTACTCTTGTTGTCTTCTGATATCAAGTTTGTCAAAGCTGCTTTTGTGCTTCCTGCATCAACACTTATATTGTTTTCAAAATTTGTGTGCACATTTCCAGTTTTCTCCAAAGACTTTTCATTTGAAGATTTTTGGTTTATAGATTCTTTAGATGTTTTTGCATCATCAACTTCAAAAGACAACTGTTTTTTGGCTGACTGCGGTTTATTTGGTGAAGGTGACAGCTTTTTGCCAAAGAAATCAGTCATAGACTTCTGGCCAGATAATGGTGTATTTCTTTTTGTTGTTTGTTTGATAAATCTGTCTACTTTTACAGGTGATTCAATATCGTCTAGAGATATAGGATCCTCAAATGTTCCTTTCCCACCAGATGCAGGTATGTCTGTAAATAAAAGATTTTTCTTTTTGAAAGTGATAATATCTGATTCAAAAAATGTATCCCTTTCGTGACTACTGTCAATAACCTCATGGGTATTTATAAATTCTTTCAATGATAAAGAAAACACAGAATTCCCAGGTGTAACTAAAAACAGCACCATTTTATCACTAGACCATCTTGTTTTTTTCACTTGAATACTCTTCAGCTCTTTTATGTCCACTTCTTTGTTTAAAACAAACAAGTGTAGTTTCTGTTGGGCGGTTATTAACGACAATGAAGGATTTATTGATTCATTTTTTTGCAACGATAATCCTACACTTATATCTTTAATAACTTGGTTTACACCGGTATAAAAAATAGAACCATCAAAGGCCGTTTTTGAAAGGATTCCGATCCCTCTCTCGTTGTCATCTGTGTCTTTCATGTCTACAATAGGAACATATTCGCTGCTAATATTTGACTCTGAAACTTTAAACTTTATGGAATGTTCGCTCAAATCGTAGTTTTTAAAGAAGCTTAGTTCTTTGTCCTCATTGTATGTAAACACTTGGATTTGCCCAAGTTGGCTTCCAAAGGCAATAAAAACGCCGTTGTTGTCATTTCTTTCGACAAATAAGATACATGATAGTTGCAAAGCTTTATTTAGCACTTTAGAGTTCCGTACAATATCTATGTTTGATGAGTTATTGAGTTTTTTCGCAGGAGAATCTTGAAGTATTAAGTAGTACTCGTCAGGTTTACTGACAAGCCATATTTTTTGATTTGATAGTGAAAAGTCGATTATCTCATCAGATTCATCCAAAAAAAAGATATCTTTTAACTTTACTGAAAATTCAGTAATGACTCCTTCTGTATAACTGGAATCTATAGTTAATGAGACTGTACACCTTTCAAAAGTCATTACAAAAACGCTGCTATGTGATGTTTTATCTATATCTTTTTTCAATTCAAAAACAATACTTATGAGATTACCAGTTTTACCTCTATGTACATCAAAAAACTCAGTAACTGTATTTTTGTTTAAGGCAAAAGCAGATTTCATGAACTTCCTTGACACAATATCATAGTTTGTTATCGAAAATTCAAATGTTTTTGAGTAGCACAGAAGAGATTGAATGTTTCGATCTATTGTTGGCATAAGCACCAAATCCTCGGTGTTAAAAGGCAAATCAGTGTAACTTACTGAATCAGCATAATTTTCCATTTATTTGTATATATTTATTATTATTATTATTACTATATTCAAATACTTGTTTATGGGTTTATAGTCGTTATTCAAATAGTGAAATATTATGTTTTTTTAAATAATTCATACTATATATTAAACTAGCTATTTTGCTACCAAGTGTATTTTGGCTTTTTCGCTCTATTTGAAATTTTTAAGGAAAATTTTTTTTTGCCCATTTATATGATCGCTATTACACCTAATTATTGGTTTATTAAAGGCAAATAGTAGGTGGTATACAGCATACAACCATTGAGAAACATACCTGTAGACCCATAGAAAGTTAGTATATCAACCCATTATTTTTCTAAATTTTTTTTTTTTTGGCTACAAATTTGATTAGAAAGATACCAAGATGAACAACGAAATATCCGACGACAACTCTGATATGATCATATCAGACAGCGATTCCAACTCAGAAGAATCCATTGAAGATTTAAACTGGATACAAACATTCTTGGAAAAACCTGGAAATCAAATATTTGTTGAAATTCACATGCAATACCTGACTGATAGATTTAATTTGGTTGGATTGAATAAGTACTGCTCAGAAAAAATGAGCACCATGTTAAAGCTAATGACGGATGACATAGATTTTTTACGTGGAGAATACAGTTCGATGTCTAGTATTGAAAAGAGGATGTTGGACAAGGAATGTGCAAAGCTATATGGATTGATACATGCCAGATACATCTTAACATACCAAGGACAATATGATATGATGACTTTGTATTCAGAAAACATATTTGGAAAATGCCCTAGAAGTGCCTGTACAGGAACACCATTACTACCTATGGGATTGTATGACGTTCCAGAACAAGATAGTTTCAAGTTATACTGTCCATGTTGTGAAGATGTATACCGCCCAGCGCACATAACACAAGGATTAGAGTTATTCTCAGGCTTTAATGGATCTGTATTGAGTGAGTACAAGAGATACCAACAAGCCTTTGATTATCCAGTAGAAAAACACCTGACATTAAGAGATAGCGAGTTACCGCTGGGAAAGAACTTGGATAGTGAAGGGGATGACTTAAACATAATTAACCAAGTACTAAAATTCAACCCGAACATAGATGGAGCATACTTTGGAACAACCTTCCCGCACTTTTTCTTGATGCAGTACCCAAATGTCGTATCTGGTGAAGAAAAGCCTAAGCAAAGATTTATACCAGCTATCTACAACTTTGATTTACATTACAATAGTCAGATATTGAGATACCAAGAGTTGAAGAGACAACAGCTAGAGGAAAAGCTAAGCAAGGAATATGATCCAAAGCTTATAAAGACAAAGAGTAAGAAGATATTCACCAGCAAGACGAAAATGTACACCTGAGTTATTTCTGTGTTGTGCTCTTCAGCAGGGCAACCATGCACGCCTGAGTTATCTCCGCATTGTACTTTTCAGCAGGGCAACGATGTATTCTTACACTATCTCCGCATTGCGCCTGTCACGATGCTTTAAGATGCTCTCCTGAGTTATCTCCGCTTAATCTTCAATAGGGATTTGTATGTAAAAAAATAAAGATCTTTTTACTCACTTTTTTTTTTCCCCCATTGGAGAAAATGTGAAATTTAAATTGGAAAAAAGGGGAGGGGGGTTTTTTCTTGCCAAATTGGCAATAGATTACCTATCTATGGTTTCCCCAGATATGTTCAAATAGTATATATATAATTAGGTTAATACTGTCAGTGTTTCTGATTGCTCTTTTAATATCTTATTTTTGTGTGTGAATCCAACCAAACTATTCGCGAAAAAACAGCATTATATTTAGAAATATTCACTTTAATTACACTACTTTAAAATGCCTACAAGCGATTTACCGCCTACATCTACTCTTCCTAGCATCAATCCATTAATTCAGAATAAAACTCCAGTTTCAGGTGGAAATGTTCCTATATTACCTAGTATCAACATCAAAAGCAAGGATTTTATCAATGCTCCGGAAGAATACAACATCAGAGCTAGAAACGAAATTAAAGAAAAACTGTTCAACTCAAACGATAACAAAATCGATAATTCGAACATTTTCAAGCCCAAAAAGACCGCTAATAGTCGATCAAGAAACTCCAGTATTTCTTACAGATCATCAAATAATGGATCTGCCAAAAATGGTAAGTTTTTTCAAACCTCGAACAAGAGTTATGTATCTCATAATTTAAGTGAGATTAGTTCCCTTAACAGTTATGCCAACGCATCAAATGATAGTAGCACTTTATCCTCAAATAACAACCATTATTTCATACAGGCCAATATGAAATCTAAAAATGAGCAATATGATAATGGTATGACAAGCATCTATCTAAAAGATGCCTTACCAATGAATTTCAATGATTATTATTTTCCGGAAAATTTAATGGATAAAAGTCAACTACTGCCTAATGGAAGACCAAAATTTTCACATAGACCTGGTTTAGTTGATTGGAATCTAAACGATTTAAGATCATTATTAATTGTAGACCAATTAAGAAACGAATGGTTTGGAAAGCAGCCTACTATATACCCTGAAGAAATAGTAATAACTAATTCTAAAAATGGTGTTAGAGAAAAACAGAACATAAATTTTAAGATTGTTGTATTACCCTTAAACAGTGATGATAACACAATTGTCAATACTTTGGTATACTCAGATTTATACTTTGAGCACGGCCTAGATCCTCACTTCAAACTAATGACAGCCAAATATATTGTACAAAATGCTAGAAAAAAGTATTCGGCATTGCATGGGCCAAATAGTGTTCACTTCAACATGTTGTTAAGTAAACCTGAATGGAGAAATATTATAGACAATTACTTACTGAATATAGGAGTTGAGGCTCAATGTAGATTAGAATTCAAAATAAAGTGCAAAGAATATAAGAGATGGAAGCAAGAACAACTCTTAACTCAAAGTAAATCTCAACATCAAACAGACAATACCCCTATAGTTATAACTAAAGAAGAAAAGGCCTTATTATGGCAGCAGATCCAAAAGGATGTTTATAATAGAGTTGGTCTTGATTGGCAGCCTGATACATTTTAAATTCATAAATGTATATATAACCATTATAACTTTATATTCCAATATTCAAACAACAACACTTATAACGTAACAGTTGGCAAGGCTACAACTTGATTAAAGAATAATCAACTTTGGTAGCGTAGAGTTCTTGATTAAAACTGGTCACATGACTTTGGTCACATGACTTTGCTTTCATTTTTTTGTTTCAACTTTTTTTTTCTCCCACTTTAAAGGCCTTATATGTCAACGTTTAAAATGTGTTTGTTTTATACATCGGTGAATATGACTTTTTAAATGCCATACAAATTCATAGAAAGCATAGAACCGAAACCACACTTTATCAAATTATTGTGATACAAATATGTCTGATCAAGAAGCTGCTAAACCCTCCGTTAAGGAAACCCCGGAAGAACTGATTTCTGACTTGAAAATCAGCGAAAAAAAGGAAGTAGAAGAAACCAATTTAGTTCAACCTGAATATGAAGTTCAGATCAAGTTGGCTGATCAACAAGCCGATCCGAACTCACCATTATATTCCGTTAAATCTTTTGAAGATTTGGATTTAAGCCCTGAATTATTGAAAGGGCTGTACAGTATGAAATTTTTGAAGCCATCAAAGGTTCAAGAAAAAGCCTTACCTTTACTATTAAAGAATCCACCTACAAACATGATTGCCCAATCTCAATCAGGTACTGGTAAAACAGCTGCTTTTGCCTTAGCCATGTTATCTAGAGTTGATGAATCATTAGGTGATGTTCCACAATGTGTATGTTTATCCCCAACAAGAGAGTTGGCAAGACAAACTTTAGAAGTCATTCAAGAAATGGGTAAGTATACAAAGACCACATACAGTTTAATTGTGCCTGAAGCTTTTCCAAAAAGTACCAAGATTACCAGCAATATTATTGTTGGTACTCCAGGTACAGTATTTGAGTTAATTAAGAGAAAATTACTTGATGTTAAGAAAATTAGATGTTATGATGAAGCTGAATCCATGTTACAACTATCTGGTTTAGGTGATCAATGTTTGAGAATTAAGAAGTTTTTGCCAGCTACTTGCCAATTGGTTTTGTTTTCTGCTACTTTTGATGATAACACCAGAGCTTACTGTAAAAAAGTTGTTCCTAATGCCAACAGTTTGGAATTAAAGAGAAATGAAGTCAATGTCAAGGCTATTAGACAATGCTATATCGATTGCAAAAATGATTCCGCCAAAAAAGAATACTTAAGCAAGATTTTCGGTGTAATGACTATAGCTTCATGTATCATTTTTGTTGCTAAAAAGGAAACTGCTAATGAATTGTTCTTCTACATGAAAGAAAATAACCATAAGGTTTCTATCTTACATTCTGACTTGGAAAATAAGGAAAGAGATATTTTGATGGATAAATTCAGAAACGGTGAATCAAAGGTATTGATCACAACTAATGTTTTAGCCAGAGGTATAGATATTCCATCTGTTTCTTTGGTTGTTAACTATGACTTGCCAACCATGCCAAATCCAAAAAACAAAAACCTATACATAGCTGATCCATCAACATATGTCCATAGAATTGGTAGAACTGGTAGATTTGGTAGACCTGGTGTAGCTGTATCTTTTGTATCTGATGCCAACTCCAAAAAAGTCCTACAAGACATCGAAAGTTATTACCCTGACATTGAAATTCAACAGCTACCAACCGATGATATTGATGAATTGGAAAAGATGGTCAAGAACTTGTTTAAGTAGAATCAATCCCTATATACAACCCATTCATTTTGTTAATTAATACTCTGTCATGAAGTAATCCTCTAAGTTGGCACGTGCGCTGTTGTATACACAGCCTTCCGAAACCTCCATCTGGGTTTCATTTTTTTGATGAGAGAAAAAAAATGTATGTCTCTTCGGCTTTGGCAAGCCACCCTTATTTGCTTATAGGCGTATTCTCCCTTATATAAGTTTAATATTAAATTCAAAATCATACAACTTTATTTAATTTTGTTTAAAAAAGAAAGAAAGAAGTGTTTTTTGATAGCTAAACAACCCATTCTTAACCAAATATATTAAAAATGGACTCCACTAAAATCATCAATGTCATCATCGCTATCTTCTTACCACCATTAGCTGTTTTCATGATCAGAGACTGTACTAGAGATTTCTACATCAACTTAGCACTAACAATCTTTTTCTTCTTCCCAGGTATGTTACATGCTTTATTCTTGGTTTTAAACGAATAAGTCACGGTTTTAAACAAAAAAAACCGGCTACCTTCCAACTTTACTATTCAAAACATTACAAAAACATAGTTGATTAACAATTATTGATGCCCTGCCTTGTGAGAGGGAAGATTTTTATAATAAAACATGACTAATGAAAGAAAGATGGCAAACGAAATCCAATGATATTTTTGTTAGATTTTTACTCTTGTAGTTAATTATTTGGCTTTCTGCCGTAGCAATGCTGTATGTATTAAAGCATCTTTATATATGAAAACGCACTATTTTAATAGCAATAATTCAATGAATTTACTAATTTTTCTATTTTTCTTTTTGTTTAACAAGAACTTTTTAGAATACACTCTACTGCTATACAGTGCGTCCATCGCTATGAATTGACGGTAAAGGTAACCATATAGCTTATTTCAAACAATTAAAAGCAGCAGTTGATAATTTAAACAAAACATCCTTAATCTTACCTAAATTATATATAATATGATTATAAACTAGTCCTGAAGTTTGTATTTACATGGATCCATTATCATTAATAAATTTCGTAATTGTATAAATGTCTCATAGACATCCGAATATCATTTCCTATAATTTCTTTCATCTTTTTTTTTTTTTTTCATTATAATTGAGGAACAATTAATTCAGCAGCATCAGACTTGACAATAATGGCACCAACAGCAAAGAATAAAGCATGAGTGGCTAATGTTCCTATTGGGGAGTCCTTCAAAAGAGTTAGAGTTTCTATAGACTTAGAGATGAAAGATTGGTTTTCTTGGGCGGATGGAGCACCTGTAGCTTGGAAATTCATTATTTATGTGTATTGAGATTGTGTTATAAGGTATTTTAATTCAGTAAAGTGTATTATATTCCTTGGTTTCTTTCAGTTCTTGTATTAACATATAGTGGATAATATGAGTGTAGCCAAACGAGAATTCGAAAAAAAAAAAAAATTGATACCTAATGAAAATTTTTCCTTCCCAATATGTGAATTTTTTTACGTAGTGTAAGTCTCCTGCTACACATTATCGGACATAACTATAAAGGTTTAATTAAATACTCACTCCTATAAAAGACGGCGTAAGTATCCAAACTTGGTGTTTCAGCTTACGATATTAAGTATTAACTTTGAATAAATGATAAACCTTTAAGAGAAATGTTTATATTCTTACGTTGTTTTACCAATAATTGTTTTTGTTTTACAAAGTACCTGATGTATGCCTTATGCTAGTACATAATGGTGTTATATTGAAATGTTTTTATAAAAAAAGTTTTCTCATAAACAAAAATTGCATTAAAAATTACAGATATAGCACTGATAATACACTAACATAGAAGTAAAATATCATAAAAGTCTTTACCTGCCAATTATATTTTTTATTTTCAAAGTATGTATGTCTTATTTATAAACGCTCAATTGCTGAAAATTTTCAAAAATTATAACACTAGCTTTCATAGCTTAGTTGGTAGAGCGTCGCACTAGTAATGCGGAGGTCATCAGTTCAACTCTGGTTGAAAGCATTTTCTGTTATAATTTTTTTTGGCAATTTTTTGCTTGGCGCTACCAAGTTTTTTAAAAGATCAAAATTGCTATAAACATAAAGACAATCATAGATGTCTCACTATTACTAATAGTTTTAAGTATAAAAAGTTTCATATGTTTTGTTTGTGAGCTTCTGGTCTATATATTTGTACATATAATTTTTAATCTCAATATTAAATCTTCTTCCGCTGTGAATTCATATCCTCTAATCAATCTTCTGCTTGCGCACGTTCTTCATTAGTCTTATCAGATAAACCAAAAAATCTAGTACATATATCAACAGCAGTACACCAGCTATAAGTTTGGCTATAGAGAACATAATTTTGGAGTATATGGCGAGGAGATTTTTTAAATAGTATGTGATGCTGGTGTCATTTTTTGACAGCGTGAATAGCTCTGTTGAAAAAGAAATCATGTTTTGTGATGTTTAATAGTATGTACTATCAGAATATTGTCTTAACTTTCAATGGTTCAATAGAATAATTGATCTAATACTGTGTATGGTTCTGCGGATTTTAATACTTACAACACCTAATTTTCTTATATTGGCACTTCAAAAGAGAAAGAGAGAGAGAAAAAAAAATGAGACGCCTCAGTGCCATTGGCCCATCTTATCGCTAACGAAATATTAAACAAGAAAAATAATGTATTGAGTTTAAGATTAAGATATTACTATGATATATATCACAAATCTTATATATTAATTATTCAAATAAAGATCTGATACCAGCAGATCTAAAATAGTTCCTAGTTTCGACTTCATGAGTCGTAAATGTCTATTCTGTCATGTGAATGGTTTTTTATGCCCCGACTATGGAAGCTTCTAAAGTCCACACGTGTCTTATATGTACCCTGACTGGAATTTCTATTTTACTATATCCACCTGACAAAACTTTCACTATGGTTAAAGAATTATCAACAGGGTCTTTTTGTAGTTCAACGTGGAACGGAAGTTCAATAGGCACTCTCATCTCAACTTGACCCCACCAACACTTTCTGGCAGGCTTTTTCCAAAATAGAAGCAACTTAGAATTTAATTCTGGCTTTGGTTCGTAATCATACAAACACTTTCCAGATAATTGGCTTCCATTGATAGAATCATCAATATTCGGTGTTCTGCTTCTGGATTTAGACCCTGATGTAACTGCAGACAACTTAGACCATCTGGACTTTCTAGATGTTGTTGGAGTCAGCATGTTTTGGGATTGGGTTCTTGCTAGTATTTTGTGGTCAATGTTGTTACCTTTTAAAAACTCGTCATAGCTCTTTGATACTTTTTCTCTGTATTCTTTGGTTGATGCGTTATACAATCTTATAAGTGTTAAAGAAGATATAACTGTTTTATCTGGGTCTTGGGATCTTTGGCCCCATGTAGAGCCCTTCTTCAGGCCAGATGAAATTAACATATCCATTAAATGTTGTTCTGCAGAGCCCAACTCAGTTGGATTTGTGCTGCTTGTGACTTTGTTAGAGCAATACAAGCCATCGTAGATATCATGGTCATTTTGTAAGTAAGCACCTACTGATAATTTACAACTTCTTTTTAAAATATCCCAAATTTCATGGTTATTTGGGTTAACTTTAATATCCGTTTCAACAACGTAGTAATCTAAGTCTTCCCTTAAAACAATAATGGCAGGATTCTCATTCAATAAGTTAATTTCTGTTTGTTTTGAAGACAAAGAAGGAGTACTGCTGTTAGAACCAAAGTGTGAAAAGAATCCACCTGATGATGATTCGTTGTTTTTTCTCTTTGGATCCCCATATGTGTCGTACAACTTTTGTATAGAATGATTCGCTAAGTCATAAGTTGCTTCAGTGTAAGTGTCCATAATGTATTCAAAACTTTTGTTAGAGAAATTGTAAATATAAACTTCATCCTTTTCGGTAAGTGTTTGGATAACATCACCGTTTCTGTCTGAAAACACACCGTTTGGAAATAAACAAAGTAGTAATGATTCAGGCAAGGCTAAAAGTTGCTCTCTTGTGATATAGTAATGGTTTTCTTGAATATTCAAATGAATAATAAGATTATTTTCGTGATCTTTGCTAAAATACTCATCAACGTCAAAATAATACTTAGCTTTTGGATCTTTTTTATAGTTGTGATGATTCTTGTGGTTTATGATGATATCTTCATCTAAATCTTTAGATCTTTTAGCGGAAGGAGATCTAGACTTGGAGTTGCTTTTCTTTTGTTTCAATTTTAAATATTCGTCGTCTGGAAGAACTAGTTTTCCACTTTTTGTTTTACTCAATACTGGTTTGCCACCATCTGTTCCATTCTTTGTCATAGAAACTTGTGAGCCTAATTTAGCCCCAATGAATTTGGAATCTGAGTTAGATACTTGTGTCACTAATTTGTTGGGATTACTCATGGTTTCTGATTGGTTTTTGTAGAGATATTTTTTAATGTTGTTAGTATAAAAAGAATTAAAAAAAAAAAATTTTTTTTTCTTTGGCTTTTTTAAATTATTATGGGTTAGATAAGCCTTTTTTCAAAAAAATAATAGCAAGTTTTTTATAATTCTAACCGTGAATATAAGTGTAAATTGTATTCTAATTTCTTTTTCTTTACAATTAAGTTTATTTCACAAAGGCTTGGGTATCTCTTTTGGTTGGTCTTATGCTCTATAAATCATATATATGCTAGAAGCAGTCAGATACGAACAATTCGAATACTCAATTAATAATCTATGATGGGTACCTTATGTTTTTCGTTATTTTTTTTTTTTTCACCCTTTCCCGAAGGGTGCCAGAAGCTACCAAAATCCATACTGTACAGAGCAGTATAAACACGCAACCAATTTATAAAGAAAATTTTTTCTCTTATTATTTTATATCCGATGTTTCTTTTTGGTGACCAATATCATATTTCCTCTTTGGGAAGAAACCATCGCGCTTAAATTTTTTTTACCCAAAAAGAAAAAAAAATTTTTTTTAGGAAATAGTTTCAGTATAAATGATATTTCCTAGTATGGAAGAGTTTGTTCCATTGAATGTATATCTTATGAAGCAAGAATATATGATAGATGAAAAAAAAAAGCTGTAAGACCAGTAAAAAATATTAAGGCGTATTTTGAGTGAATCTGCACTGTTAAACCCTATTAAAAGAGTCCTTTTAGCCTGGTTTGAGTGAACATCACACTTTTACAATACTTAACATGAAGTTTTAATATCATATGTTTTAAGAATGATGAATTTAATAAATAATAACTTATCTACATTATCTGCAATCAAATCATTTGAAGATAAACATTTATACTTTTCTGATTAATTTAAAAAAAAACAAAATTATGGTAATAAAACTTCAAATAAAACTAATAGTATACAAAAAAAGAGTTCTTTTTTAGATATTATTAATCACTCAAATTCAAGTCATCGTCTACAGATGATCTTGGTTTAACCTCGTTTTCAACAGGTTCTACAAAAACCAATCTCTTATTTCCACTTCCACTGACGCTTCTTTGTTGGTTAGCGTTAGGTATCTTGTCGTTTGCACCATTTCCAGGAGTATTGATGAATGGCTTACTGTTTGATCTTTGTTTAGATGGTGTTTTTTCGCTAGGTCTTTGAGGCAGAACTTTATTTTCAAAACCTGGAGATCTTTCCACAATCTTATAGCTTTTTTCCTGACGGAATATAGGGTTGCCCCATTCATCATAGTCGTATGCTCTATTTGAAGAGTCATTGTTTCTTCTAATCTCTTCTTTGTTTCTTTGTAGATCATTTGAATTATCACCAAATGATTTAAACCAAGATCCAACTCTGCTTGATGTTTCTCTCAAAGTCTTAGATACGTTTTCTTTCATTATAGGCAATTCAGAATCAATGAATCTTTGGACTCCTCCAAATTCGTCATCTTCGTCACTGTCGTCTTCACGAGGAATTGATTCTCTAGTACGTCTTCCACTGTTTAGTTTTGAACCTCTTTCAGATAAAGTTCTTGATTGTGTAGGTCTGCTATTGTACTTTCTATCCAAATTTCTTGCTAATTCTTCATCCCTCTTCAATTGTCTCTCTTGTTCAGTTAATGTATCTCTACTCTTTGAAACAAAGTTTTCAGGATGAAAAGTTGGCTTAAATTCATTTGGATTCATATAGAATAAACAAGCATCATAACAAGACTCAATATTGTTTTGAGCAGCTATGACAATTGCTGTTAGTATCTTGGTTTGTATAGATGGAAATGCGTCTTTTAATTGAGCAACCAAATGGTTGTTGTTGCCATTTGGAGTAACAGATCTTGAAGTTTGTGGTGTTGTGCTAGCAGGTCTAGGTGGTCTTACAGGTCTTGCAGGTCTTGTAGGTTTCACAGGTGGAAATTCTTTATCAGGTTGTTCACTTAATGAAATTTCCTCTAAATCTTCAGTCTTTTCTTCTTGAACTGATTCTATATCTTTTTCAATCACTTCATCTTTAGGTGATTCCTCAGCTGTTTCAACTGGTGGATCTTCCTTCTTTTCATTTATTACAGCTTCTGAGTTTTCTGTTATATCAGCTTTTTGTTCTTCTTCCTTTCCAACCTCTTTGTTTTCTTCTGGTTTCTTTTCTTCACTCGGAGTTTGCACCTCTTGGTTTTCTTCTAACTCCTCTGTATTTTCAGTATCTTCAACATTTTCTTTATCTTTTTTATCTCCACTTTTTTCAATTGATTTATTATCAACAAATTCTTCATCTAGATTTAAATCATCCTCAATATTTTCTTTTTCAACCATACTACGTTGCTTATTTCCTTATGTTTTATGGGTTTGTTTACAAACCTATATTTATATTCACTATAAATTACTAAGGAAAAAGCAAAGGGCGCTTTTTTTCTGTTAAATTGAAATTCATGCATTCTTAATAGCACGAAAAAAAATATACACACTTAAACCTTGATTTACTCAGTAATGTGACATTTTTTAAACTTTTACAAGCAGTTTTTCACTTTCATAAAGCAATATGACGTTATTCAGTAGTAAAATATATAAAAAATACTGAAGCTGAAATAAACTTTGTAAAGCAAAAGATCCTTTTGACCACTTACCAGCCAAGAAAGGTGAAATTAATATAAGCAATAAAATTGTTTACATGTAATCACGTGTAAAACAACGTTTTATTATAATATACTAAATATGTTTACATTGTAAAAAACTTTAATATAACCAATTTACTTTTATTTTATATATACATACAAACATTAAGATGTAAACAAATAGTGATTTGTTTTGTAATGGTAATTTGATTAATAAATAGAAAAAAAAAAGATAATATTCTACTGATATATAACTTAGAAAGAATCTTTTAATGCTCTTAACTTGGCCATAACTTCAAATTCTTCCAATGAATTTTCAGTATCACCAACAGCAGATCTAACGTAAGAATCATTCAACTTTAGGAATGGGTTGAAGTTTAATTCATCTTGCAAAGTAAATAAACCAGTGAGAACTTCTGTTTCCTTTGCAATCTTTTCTAGCTTATCAAAGGCTGGGTTTTCGCCAGTATGCTTCCAAATCTTAGCTCTTATGAATTTAATATTTGATTTGGTATATTCGTGACCAGGATAAACCTTTACTTTATCCCAAATACCCTCAGTTCTTTTCAATATGTGATTCAAAGAACTGTGCATTTGTTCTCCTGTACCTTCAAAGAATCTACCACATCCTGCTGTGAAAAGAGTATCACCAGTGAAAATACCATACTCATCAGCATTGTCCGAGTCATGAACCAAGTAGCATACAGAATCTTGTGTATGACATGGTGTTCTTATAGCCTCAACAGTAATACTGTCACCCAAATCAAAAATTTTCCCATCTTGTGGCAATATGACACTTGATGAATCTAAAACCGCTGATTTTTTAGATCCAATAACAAATTCAGGTGATTTTCTTTGTTTCAAAAGAGAAGCAAATTCAATATTTCCACCTGCATGGTCGTAGTGATGGTGAGTGTTGACGATAGTGGTAATTGATTGGAATTCTTCCACTGTCAATTGGCTTTGAATATCATTTGGTTCTGCCGGATCGATTATCCAGTTTGTGGCTCTCATGGAAGGTGGTGTTAACTTAGATAACAAATAACTGTAGTTAACACCACCCGTGGCCCATCTCATTTTCAAAGGTTTGATTTGCATGTTTTTTAACTGCTAAATGACCGTGTTGTTTGGACTTGATTACTTTCAATATCTGTTCTTGTTATAGTATCTCCCTTAACGCTATTACTTGAGATCGTAAAAGGAGTTATGAGGGAAACAGCCTTTTTTTTTTTTTATTAAGGGAGACAAGCTCTTTTTTCTTGTTTTAAAATTGAAATCGAGATGAGGTTGGAATAAAGCGAGTTTATAGCATCTACTAATCAATTAATAGGTATAAATTTGATATATAGATAGAGTACAAAGCTTTGATATATTACTGCTTTGATATATTACTGCTTGGGTATTTTAAAGAATAGAAAAGTGAGGCAATATAAGCTAAACCATCTCGTACAATCTTTCTTGGGGATTGTTCAAAGTAGAATATTTTTTAGTGATAATGGTTTCTGATGTCTTATTTCTTGTCCATTCTAACATTCTCTCAAAACTTCCTCTATTTTTTATAACCATGTTGGCATTAGTTGAGATTCCTTCAATAACTTTAGGTTCCCAGTTTCTGATCAACAAAGAGTTTAGAACAACAGAAACACTCGACAAAGCCATTGCTCCACCGGCAATTAATGGGTTCAAAGTGATATTAAACGGAATCAATAAACCCATGGCTACAGGCAGCATAAAAGTATTGTAAATCAGTGACCAGAAAAAGTTGGATTTGATTTTACTAAAAGTTCTGTTGGCAATTTCTATACAATGAATAATCTGAATTAAAGTTTTGTTATTCATTATAACAACATCACTTGATCCCATAACAATATCCAAACCGTCATTAACAATAGAAACACCCAAGTCTGCTTGTGTTAAAGCCAAAGAGTCATTGATACCATCACCAATAAAAACTACTTTCTTTTTTTGATTTTGTAGTTCTGTAATAAAGTCATATTTACCTGTTGGAGTCATTTCAGCTCTCACATATTCATGTTGTAAATCTAACTTATCTGCAAAGTTAAGAGCACAATCTCTGTTGTCACCTGTGCACATGTAAACTTCCTTATTCAAAATATTTCTTAGATAATAAACAACATCTTTAGCATCAGCTTTCAAAACATCACTTAAAATAAATTCACCAACAACTTCATTGTTAATGGTAATGAATGCATTAGATCCTACAATTTTGTTGCTCTTTGTTTTATTAGTATAATCCAAACAGTCCTTAGATAATATTTTTTTGTTACCAATAACGACCTTGTAAATTTCACCAGTTGTATTGTCTTTCAAATCACCGTAAACACCCTGGCCAACCTTATTCTCAACATCAATCAAAGTATAATTATTCAATTCATTATTGTTTGATCTAGTGTCTTTGCAGTACTTAACAAGACAAGTAGCAACAGCATGTTCCGAAACACTTTCTAATAGCTCAACCATATTCAAGACATCATCTTTGTTCAAACCTTTTTCTTTTAAGACTTGTTTGTCTTGGAAGTATTCAAAAATATTTACAAACAGTTTACCCAAAGTCAAAGTACCAGTCTTATCCATTACAAAAGAATCAATATGCTGCAGGTTTTGCAAAATCTCACCATTCTTCATCAATATACCGTACTCAGCAGCAAGACCTGTTCCAACAATAACGGAAGTAGGAGCAGCTAAACCCAAAGCACATGGACAAGCTACTACAATAACACTTACTGCAACTTTAAAAATATCAAAGAAATATCCAGTAGCAACGTTAGCGGTTTCTGAACTACCTTCATCACCAATTGAATTAATTGGTGACATTTTGGTAAATGCTTTTGGAACACCAAGATATTTGCAATAAAACATCCAAAAAACAAACGTCAGTAAACTCAACAGTAAGACAAACGGAACAAATTTAGCAGCCAACTTATCAGCAAGGTCTTGCATTGGCGCCTTTGATAATTGGGCATTTTTTAATATTTCTAATAACTTCAAAAGTGAGGTATCGTTACCTGCCTTTTCAACCTTCATCAAAAATCTATTTTGACAATTAACAGATCCGTGTGCCAACTTGTCATCTTTGAATTTGACTATAGGAGTGGATTCACCAGTGATTATTTGTTCATCAATTTCCGAAATTCCCTCAAATAAAACACCATCACATGGAATTTTGGAACCTGGTTTAATTTCCAAAATATCATTCAATTCAATCATTTCAGTGGTTATTTCAGAACTTCTCTGTGTTGCTGCATCATATAATAAAGCAGTTGTTGGTGACATTGTCATAATTTTTGAAAGAACAAATGAAGTTCTAGCTCTTGCTTTGTTTTCTAAGTACTTACCAAAACTTATGAAACAGAACAACATTGTTGAAGTGTCAAATAGTATTTGTGATCTACCGTTGTATATGATTACGTTCAAAATAGAGTAAACAGAGAATGTGTAAGCAGATAGTGTAGATATAGAGACCAATGTATCCATAGTTCCACTGTAATTTTTCAAGGATTTTTTGAAAGCTCTCCAGAAATGAGCACCTAAAGGACCAAATTGTAAATAAGAAGCCAATATTAATCCTAGAAGATTAACTACTGATATCTTAAAATACTGCTCATTTATTAGCTTGTAAGGACCTACATTAGGATTTTTTGTTTTCAAACCCATTGGAATGAACATGTAGAATGTCATGCATGTAATAGCTATAATACCAGAAGTTAAAAAATTATGCTTCCAAAAGGCAATTTCCTTTGTTCTGTTTAATGAATTCAATTGTTGTTCTTGAACAGCGTTGGAATTTCCAATTTGAGGAAAAACATCAACGTCAAAGACAGAAGCTATATCGTCTACTATTGTTCTGATATTCGTGTCTGGAGTTATGTTATAAGTTACAGTTAGATTGTATGATTTGTCAGAAACCACCCTTGAGTTTTCTTTTGTATTATCATTATTATAAGAAGCTTCAATATTGACTTCTTCAATATCATTATTATTTTCCAAGTACTCCTCAAGTAATTGTTGTTCAAATTCTGCAGATGATGTAAAAAGTTCAAAATTAACCGTTCTCTGCAGCTTATTAGAATTCTTGGAATTCAAATAATCAATGGTCTTATCAACTTTTTTGGCTGATAGGAAAGTACAGTCAAACCCACAATCGTCTATGGACACAGAAATTTGTTCTTTGACATTGTCAATATCATCATAGTTTACAATATTACATGTTACTTTACATTCCTCTGTCACAAGTGAAACGTTGCATACGTTCTCTGCAATACCTTTGGTTTTTGTGATTATGTTTTGAGACTCTAAGTCATGTATTAGATTAGTTACTTGTTCTGTGATTGTTGATGAACAAGCACCACATGTCATTCCCCCAATTTTGTATAAAAAGGTATAAGTATCACTCTGAACAGTGATATCTTTACTGATAAATAAACTGTCAAAACCAGCATCTTCGATTGTTTCGTTGAATACTTGAATAACTTGGTCAAGTTCTTCATTATTAATATTGGACTCAAACTTTATGTGGCATTCCTCTGTTACTAAAGATATTACAGTTACAAAATTTTGTATGTCTTGGTATTTATCGATGATTTCTTCGTTTAAAGCAGAATTGACTTGTTGCTCAATATTCGATACACAAGCACCGCAAGTCATTCCTTTTACAGTGTAATTCAAAGCTATATTCCTCATTATTAGTGTATGCGCGATGAGCTAATTTTACTATATGGTATATTATATCGGTTTTTTTTCTTAGTACAACTGATTAACCGGTAGTCTCTTCGACTATATCTACTTTTTGAAATTTACGTCAAGTATATTATATATGGAGTAATTAAGAAAACAAAAAAATAACGTTAGACTGATAATTCTGTAAGATATGCACCTCTAAATTCTATGTTTATTGG
Source organism: Hanseniaspora uvarum (assembly GCA_037102615.1). NCBI lineage: Eukaryota > Fungi > Ascomycota > Saccharomycetes > Saccharomycodales > Saccharomycodaceae > Hanseniaspora > Hanseniaspora uvarum. Next base: position 284,937 of record BTGA01000009.1, on the reverse strand, counting down.
GAATTTTATTATTGCTAATATATGAACATATCAGCCATTACCAAGTGCAAAAAAAAAATTTAAAATTCAAAATATGCGTTTAAAACTTCTTTTGCACCTTGTTTTTTTGTTGTATTTAAAGGGTGTATTTTTTTCATGTAATGCTATGCGGTTAAATGAGCACGGCAATTATCCACTCCTATTTCCACTCCGTATCCGTGAAAAGTTATCGGGTTTAAGGACCTAATGGAAATGAGAATGTAGTTGGTTTAACGGGATGGTAGCAATTCGGAGATAACCCAGAGTGAATATGTTGGTAGCAGCAGCTGATTTTGGATGTCAAGCATGATTTCAAGCCCTGTGCAGTGTCTAAATACGAATTTTTAAAAAAAAAAAATGCTTTCAAAATCTTGTTGTGATTAGCATATACACTTTTTACTACTCATCCTAATCCAACTAACATCAACAGCCGTGCTTGTTCTACTCCCATGCTAATAGCTTTGTTTCGGAGATAAACTCATATTTTGCCCTCATATCGTCCCGTAGTGCCAAAAAATCCCTCTTTTCCCTCTCTTTTTTTTTTCGGATTTACATTCACTTCAGTTTTGCTGTTATAATCAAAATCACATCATTGGTATCCCTTTACAAAGACATCAACAAGAATTTCCAATTTTCAAAAATCAATCTAAAAGCCTACTAATTCCATAAACGTCAACACTTATATCCTTATTCCATCTATGGTCGTTTTATCTTGTTTTTAAGTATCATTTTGATGTCAAACTCTATCTTGATTTCCTATTTGGGTAATTTTTGTGTGTAATATTTTATTTCTGTTTTTTTTTTGTTCTAGAAACTTGTTGCACCAATATGCTGTTCAAAGCGAACAAAAACCCCCCATCCTTAATTGTTTATATCAACCTAATATCCCCTTTGATTTTTATTTTTGAAAATTTTAAAAAATTTTAAAATTAAAGCGGAATCAGAAATAACTTTTCAATGTATATAAACCCATACAGTAGACTACAAAATCTTTGTAGATAACAACAATTAACTAGTATTAAAACCAAGATCAAATAGAATCGAAGCATTGAAATGTCGGAGAAAAGTACATTGCTTGATAAAAAAGATCAAGCTGAAGGTACAAAGCCATCTCCAGATGCCAAACCAGCCCAACATATTCAAGTAGCTCATGGCGATTACCATAACACAAACCCATATACTCTATCGCAATACAACAAGAACTTTAGAAGCATATGCTACAACATTGCTTGCTTTTGTTTCGAAATTTTGTTCACCACATTTTTTAGAAAAATCGATCATAAAGGAGTTAATAATTTGAAAGAGCTATTACCAAAGAACAAAAATGATCCTCAAGATGCTATAATCTTGATGTGTGGTCCCCATTCCAATCAATTTGTTGATGGTGGTATTGTCATGCAAATGACTCAAAAACTTACCGGTCTTCAAAGTTGTTCATGTATTGCTGCATCTTCATTCAAACAAATTGTTGTTGGTACCTTTTCCAGAATGACTGGTGGTATTCCTGTTCCAAGACAACAAGATTATGTCAAACCTGTTAAAGGGTATGTTTTGGAATCTATCAGCGAAAATGTTGTATTACTAAAGCCTATTGAAGACAACAAACGTGATTTGAAAGATATTGTTGATTTGATGACAAAGGGTATGATTGGTATCAAATCCAACGGAAATGCTATAATCAAGTCATTTAAAAAATCAGAAACCGGCAACAATTGTTATGAGGTAGAAATAAGCAAGCCTTTCAAAAAAGAAATTGAAGGTGACGTCCAATTTGGCTATGCTCCAAGAATTGATCATTCTGTTTTGTTTGATTCTGTCTTTAAGCATTTATTGACTGGTGGTACTTTGTCTATTTTTCCGGAAGGTGGTTCCCATGATAGACCAAATATGCTTCCTATCAAGCCTGGTGTAGCTATCATGGCTTTGGGTACTGTTTGTGGTGGTGATAAGACTAAAAAAGTAACAATCGTACCTGTTGGTTTAAATTACTTTAATAGAGATAAGTTCAGATCTAGAGCTGTAATTGAATATGGACAACCTGTTGTTGTTGATTATGAAAACTGGGGTAAACTTTACGAAAAAGATTCTTTTGCAGCTGTTGAGAAATTAATGACTGTTTTGAAAAAGTCTTTATATGCTGTTACAGTGAACACTGAGGACTATGAAACATTACAAGTTATTCAAGCTTGTAGAAGATTATTATACACTAACCACACTGAAAAGATTTCTTATAATGTTGTAATCAACAGAATGCTAATTAAAGGATATGAACACTTCCAAGGTGATGAAAGAATTGTTGAAGCAAAGAGAAAAGTTTTACAATATAACAAGAATTTATATGAAATAGGTGTACGTGATCACCAAGTCGACTTGTTACAATCCTTGAGTCCGTTAAGAGCTGTGAAATTATTGTTAAACAGAACTATAAGAATCATGATAATGGCCTTTTTAGCCTTCCCTGGATTTGTGCTATTTTCTCCAGTTTTTGTCACTGCTCACTATTATTCTATCATGAAAGCTAAAGAAGGTTTAAGTAAGTCTGTTGTTAAGATAAAGGGTAATGATTTGTTAGCAACTTGGAAATTAGTTGTTGCTTTAGGATTGGCTCCTTTATTGTATGTTTTGTACTCCATAATCATGATTAAGTTTGATTTATTCCCAATTGTTACACAGTTTACATCTAGTGTCATAATTAAGTTCATTGTTGCTTATTCATTCTTGGTATCTATCACATACACTGCTTTGAGAGCTGGTGAAACAGGTGTTGATTTGATGAAGTCTTTGAAACCATTGGTTGTTTCTTTGATTTATCCGCAAAAGAAGCTGTACAACTTAAGAATGGAAAGAGAAGAATTACAAGAAGAATTGCAAGATTTGTGTGATACTTTGGGTCCAGAAATTTGGCCAAATTATAATGAGATGAAAGATGAACTAAAGAAGAAACTCGAGGATGATTCTAACGATTACGATAACAAGTTGAGCTCTAGATCACCATCAAGATCCAGATCGAGATCTAGATCCAGAAGAAGAAATGACTTTTACGGGGATCAAGTTCTATTTGCTACCAGTGGTGAAGATTTGAGTGACGAACCTAGAGGCCGTAAAAGAGAAAATTCTTTAGGAAGTATTGGTAGCATGTTAGGATTTGGTAAAATAAAGGACAATCTATCAGATGATTCCAGCGATGGTGAATTTGAAATAATTGATGATGTTTTAAAAAATCCTAATGCTGGAGCTTCCACAGCTACTAGCAAATTGAACAAAGACAATCAATCTGACGTCTCAAATCTACTTCATGAGAGAATGAAAGATAAAAGACAACAAAAGTAGTGTCATTATTTATAAACCAAATATAAAAAGAAGTTTTATATTATATTAAATTAAATTAAATACATTAATGTTAAGAGAAAGCATTATTTTTCTTTTTTTTTTTGTTTCTTCTATTGACCCATTGGAACTTCGTCCTTGATTCTTTTTACGTTACTTATTTGTATTTCAGTACTTTGATCATCTAGTAATGTATCACTTATAAATTCGACATCACATTTTAGAGCTATTCCGGCTAAAGCTGCTTGTATGACCCCAGATATAATATTTGAGTAATATAATCTTTTTTCTTTGATGTCATCTGGAAGTTCAACGAACTTGTTGAAAATATTAGCGTTATTGTCAAATCTAAATTTAATTGTTTTGTTGCCTTCATCAACAAATACCTTTGGTACAACGTTTATGTACATTTTGAAACCAACATATGCAATTGTATTACCTAGATCTTTCAAGTTTGAACATCTAGGTATTTGGTTGGTGACTTTTGAATAAAAATCATCAATTAATCTTGAACCTATGTTTTCACCCATAGCCTTTAGTTTTTCATTGCATTTTTCAGCATCATTGTCATAAAACTCTATAAGAGTTCTGACGAAACTTCCGTATGTAACGTTAAAGAATTCGGCATTGATTTTCTTCATGTTTCGTTGATAAACATGCTCACCTAGTTGTTTCAAAAAAATTTCTTTTGAATAGTCTGGGTCCACTTGCAAATTTGCGTTAGAGCTCGTGACTTTCACAGTATTCAGGTTAGAAGACATTCCGTGTATATTTGTGGGTTTACTGGTTATTGGCTTATGGCAATTATAACAAATTGAAAAGAAAAAAAAAAATGTATTTAAGATTTTTAAACAACAACCAATATGTTTTCTGAATGTTTTCGGATATAAGATTTTTTAATCAATTGCTTTAAATGAGATATGTAAAAACTGTAAAGAAACGACCAGAACATTCATCTTAGAGTATTAAAAGAATAACAAATAATAAGTTCTGGTGTTTCCTTTCAAAGAAATTTGTTATTTTTTATTACTGTTAAAAGCTGAAAGTTTGCTTTGATGAGAAAATCTCGAATACTACAGAATATCAAACGGAAAAGAAGTTATATCCCACTGTACAACGTAATTTGAATGAATTTCAGGTAGCAATAAACGTTCACCAATCAGGTTGTGATTACTCTACTTGCTACAAACTTGCCAACTGATAGTATTAGTAGTTTCGTGTCACGTGCAACAATGAACATAAGAACAAAAAGAACGTTTACACACGTATTTAACTAATTAAAACAGGTAAAAACGTTACAACTAAATCAACAAAATGTAAAGATAAAACAAGAAAACAATTAAAAATGCGTATCAATTAATTGCGTTGAAATTGTCAGATGGCTTTAAAGAATCTGAACGATAACTGTTAATAGTATATATTACTTACATCATTATCCAACTGCCAATATTATTGCTATATCGAGTGCCAAATAAATCCACCAGATATAAAGCGAAAAAAAAAAATGGGTATAAGCGAATAAGAAAGACGTTTTTAAGAATGAAATATTACATTAAATAGCTGTAATATTCCAAGTGTTTAAACGATTTTATCAACAATTATGCGATATGCACCCAAGATAATTTCTTCAAACGTTTATTAGAATCAATCTAAAAATATAATTATAACCTCTATACTTTTACTAATATCTCTGCCAATCCTTCATAGCATATACGTGAATCTCATCAAGCTAAAACCCACTTTTTCCCCCCGGCAGCATTCTTGTTTATAACCGTGAAATTCAATTCGTGATTTTGTCAAGATCTTTATAACTGTGAACATTTAATTAAATGACTAATCTAAAAATAACACATTTTTTGTTCTTTGAAATAGGCCTATCTGCGGTGGCTTCATAATTTATTAACTATTTATTTCATTCCCTCCTTTTTTTTTATTATCTTTTTGCTGTGATTTAACAAAACTTCGGACGTTCTAATTTATTTTAGATATCGGATTTTAATTTTAACAGCTCCGAAGTATTAACATTTATTGTTCACGGTATATTTTTATTAAGGAAAAAAACAAAAATCCTTCGGCGGGGGAAGCTATCTCCACGGAAGAATATAATTCAAGGATAATTATAATGTCTCTAAAAATATTGCATCAATAGAAACTAGTAAATAATGAGTAAATATATTAAGAAATTACAAAAATGTTTAGAGTTGCCTCATGGGGTTTGTGACTACGTATAATTAATTCTCTAGGACATATTTTTTTTTTCTTTTTTAAAAGATATGATATTTCAATTAAACCCGTTTAGCTTGAATATGTGTTAGTCGTTTTCTCACCTAATTTTTTTATTTTTTACTTTTTTAAGAAGTTGACACTTTGAGCTAATTTTTGGCCCTTAGCTGCGAAATTTAAGTTTAAATTTATATATAAACAATCGTATTATTTGATTCTTGAAAGCCAACTGTTTTTTAGAAAAAAAAAAAAAAAACATAGTACAGCTAACTTCAATATCTTAATGATTTAATTTTAACAAAGAAAAAGTATAAATTAAACCCCAAAATGACAGGTTCTTATTTCAATCAAACAGCAGCTGCCATTGCTGCAGTTGCCGCGGGTAATAATCTCACCGCTATAGCCGAAATTTACAAAGGACACGAAAATCTATCTCCCGAATCAATGTACTCCGGTGCTCAGCCTAACTTGGTCTTCAATATCATTGCCATGGCAGTTTTTTTTGCATTCACCGCTTGGCAGCTTATCCTATATGTGATATACAATAACAATTTTTTTGGTATCTGCATGGTTTTGTATTTGGTAGGCCAAGCCATCGGGTACTTAGGAAGAGTTTTGAGTGTTGCCGATATATCCGGGTTATCCTTGAACAACCAGAATTATTTCCTTTTACAGTTTATTTCTTTGACTATTTCACCTAATTTCTTTAATGCTGCTGTATATTCCCAATATGGTAAGCTTTTATTCACATATGCTACTACGAGAGACAATGTTGCAAAGCTTAATGTATTTGGTAAAAGAGTTCAACCTATGCTATTGAGTTTCTTGTTTATTGTTTCAGATATCACATGTTTGGTTATTCAAGGTATTGGTGGTGGTGTTGAAGGTAGTAATGTTAACGACAACAATGCCGCAGGTTTACTAGCAGGGAACCGTATATTTATTGCAGGATTGGCTCTTCAAACAGCATCGATGTCCTTCTTTTTGATTATTTATTTGAAATTATTATACAACATATTCATTAGGCAAAGAATCGAGTATTTGAACAGTCAAAAAGATGTTGCAAACCAAAAGAAAATATTATACAATTATACATTTTTTGCCCCTTGGAAATGGAGTACCATTTACAAAAGTGTAAAGTTTGAAGACATTGATCCTATTATGTATAATGTTGATACATCTGGGTTCTCCAAACCACACAAGAAATTATTTAGCACATATCCAGTAGCCCTTTTTGTTGCCTTTGGACTTGCTGCTATTAGATGCATTTACAGATTGGTTGAGCTAGCGGATAATGGTTTCAATGGATTTTTAATCAAACATGAACATTATTTAGTATCCTTAGATTTTGTTCCTTTATCTTTAAGTGCTTTAATTATGTGTTTCTATGCTGAAGGAATAGTCTTTGGAAAAAGAGGTTTGTTTGAAATATTTTTGATCAAAATGAGTAGTTACAGAGGATTAGGTTCATGGAGTGAACTAATGGTAGAATTTAGATATATGTTCCACATGAAAGTTGATAACGAAAAGTTGAATAAACAATTTAATGACATGGTCAAGGAACAAGTCGAAAGAGAAGACATGGGTATGGTTGCGGATGAGGCAAACAACTTTGATAATTCAAGCAAAAGATCGAATGCTGATTCTGCTCTAGATATATCGTCAAACCACTACTTAAAAAAGTCTGTATATTTTGAAAACTCATTGAATCAGGAAATTAAGTCTCCTTGGTGGAAGTTCAGCTCTTTCAGTAAAAAAACCGAAAGAACTGAACTGCAAAAGTTTGAAGAAGAAAAACAGGGCGACTACGAATCCTCTTTAAGAAACTCAATGGAAATCGAATCTTTATAATTTTTGTTATATACTAATTCACTAATACCTATTAAATACCACACTAATATTGAACAATCACATTAAAGTATATATATGTTTAGAGTAATAGAATATTCTATTTATTTAGCAAATCTAGAAACCTTACCAAAGCTGTTTGCAGCGTTTTTGCCAAAGTTTGTTGACTTAGGTGGTGGTCCTTTGACTGGCATTCTGGATCCCACATTTTTTTGTACAAATGATTTAAAACCTCCGTATTTGTTTGTGTATGGTGTTGCTGTGTACTTACCACTATCAACAAGATTGTTGGACATGGTATGCTTCAAGAAATCTTCCAAACCACGATCAGTCATTCTGTTTCTTTGCATTCCGTAATTGTGACTATTGTAAGCGGATTGACGTTTTTTCTCATGTAAATCATCCGTATCTCTTTTGTTTAGTACTGGAACATTTGGTTTGAAGTTTGGTAATAGATTGTTTCTACCAGATTCCATCAAGTCCTTTGGATTGTCATCATAACCCAGCCATAAAACATCATTTAACTTAACTTTAGATCCGTATTTTTTATTGAGGAAACATGATTCCATAAGTTCGACTGTTTCAGATTTTTCTGGACTGTCAGGATGAAATACATCATTCTTAACAACAGTTGATAATCTGTTTGCATTTCTTTTGTAAACATCTAATAGATACCACAAGCTACCATTGATACCACTGTTGTTACATCTAGTAGCAACTTTAAACTTTTTAGGATCACTGTTGGTAACTTTAGTTGAAACAGTTTTCTTTAAGATATTGTTAGCATTTTTGGCAAATGAAGAGTTTTTGTTAGTCATTATGATACTGTTCTTGTGAACATTCATATCGACTTCCTTTGTGGTTAAAGAAGGATAGACTTTGTTTAAAGTTTTGACTAAATGTTTGGTATCAACATCAGGCAATATAGGAATACCTAACCAAGACATATTAGCACCTGCCATATCAATAGGGAAATCTTTAGGAAAGTACTCAACAACACCAGAGTTTTTATCAGTCATCATAGCTGATATCTTGTCCGGTAATGTGTGTCCAGAAGAAGAAGGCATGACCGACATAAGTTGTTCGTATGGCAAAATAGGATAACTTTCTTTATGCTTGAAAGTGGTATATTGCTTTGATAACTTTTTGGCTGAAATCTCCAAAACATGATCCTCTACTAATTTAACAGTATCTCTAAAATCAACTAATAATGGCCCGTGGTTGTAAGGATATGACCAATCCCAAGAAGCACAATAATCATAATAATATTTCAAAACCCATGAGACACCCTTCAAATATTCCCTAGCAACGCTTTGTTTCTTTTCATCAATAGCTGCTTTTAAGGCTTCTTCGCTCATATTATCGATTTCAGAACGGGAGAAAAACTTGTTTTTATAGTATCTTTCTTCATATCCTGGACGATCAAATTCTACTAACTTGTGACTATCAAAAACATTACCTTCTTCAGCACTTGGAGGTAAATCATAGAATCTCTCTGCAAGTAATTTTTGGGTTTCTGATTTGATGAATTTCATTTTTTCCATATTGACACTTTTAACACCAGCAGTTTTCTTTCTCATAGCTTCAACAACATCAACTTGCTCAGTTTTTTGCAGTTTGTTAGCTGGTTTGTACTCATCATAACCTTCATCATTGGTGACTGCCATTTCTTCAGAGTTCAAATTCTGGTCTCTGACGTATTGTGATTTGTGTAAGTTCCATGCAGATTCAGCCTTTGATTGTATGGATTTTTTGAAGTATTCAGCTCTTGATTTGGCTTCTAAAGCAGATTTTTTCAAAATTTGAGGTTCTTTTTTGGCCAATCCCATCAAAAATTTTTCTAATAGATGGAAGTTGATGTTTCCATTTCTGGTTAAATATTGGCCTTGGGTTTTCTGTAGTAGTTTCCATTCATTTAATAAAAGTTCCAAACCTTGTTCTCTAATACTCAATGATGGCAAGTGAGGTAAGAAATCATTACCACAAAAGAAGCACATAAAAATCCAATCATCTATAGCTCTTTCTAGATCAAATAAATTATTCAAAGATCCTGGATTCAATTCAATACTCAAATATTCTCTCAACACTGAAAGGTGTAACCATAAAAACGGCTTTTTGCTCGACTTTTTAATCAATTCAGCCTTTTCAGAATCATCAAGTTTATCCATATTCTCCGGTTTTTTAGCCTTATTGAATTTTTTAGATCCTTCAACTGTGTGAAGAAAAACATCTTCTCTTAGAATTTTGAAATGTGGTTCATGAGAGGCTAATGCTAAGAAAACTAAATCCGCATCCAAACCATAAACACAATGAGATGTGTTGTTGTTATAACTAGGGTCCTTTCTTTGATTTCTGATAAAATTCATAATTTTATGTTCACCTTCACCTGGAACATTGGAATCACTTAATATGATTTTCAAATCTTTCCAAGCAGGATCGCTGGATAATTTATAAGTAACCCAGTATCTCAAACATATGGCTAGCTTGTGCATAAATTGTGTACCTGGGGTAATGGCATTACTATCCCATCTACCATTAACTATACCGGTCTCTGATGATTTTTCATCAGGAGTAGCTATTTGTTCTTCAGAAATACCATCTGATTTAACTATTTTACCGTCTTTATTTAGTTGGAAAGATACTTCAGAGGTTGCGTTTTTCAAATTGCTTTGATAACTTTCTTGTGCTGATCTGAATCTTCTAGATCTTTGTTGTTTCAACTTGGCTTTTGGTGCTACACCATCAATGGCCAAATAAATTAAATTTCTAGGTTTAGCCATCAATATCATTCTTTCTGTATATCTTAAGACTTCTTGGATCATTTCTTCTTCTGTTTCCGGTGGTGGTCTATCTTCTGGATGAGTGGAAGGATGAATCAAACCGTTCATATCTAAATACAAGTTGTCCAACTCACCATTTTCATTGGCCTTTATGTAGGCTGTTGATAACTCATCTTCATTATCAAAAGAGTACTCTTCCTCCAAAACTGGAGAGACAATTTTTGGATATTTTTTTGCTAGCCAAGCAAAAAACGCTGGCACACCCATTTTGTTTCTGTATTATTATTATTTTTTTGGTTTGTTCTCTTTCGATCTATTCAAATCTAACAAACAAAGAGTACGAAACAGCACTAAATAACAATATGTGAGCCTGACTGAATAAATTTTAAAAAAAAAGAAAGAAAAAAAAAGTACACGAGCATTACCCAAACGGGTAGTCGGTAATATTTACTTTTGGTGAGAAGACGAAAATAATCGCAATGACGTTTAAGGAAATATATAACAATTTTCGGGTAACATCTACTCAGCTAGATCTTCTTCTAGACTTTCAATAAAGTCATCATACTTACCATTGGATACTCTATTGGCTTTTTGCAACAGCTTCATAGCCTTCTTTAATAACTTGTCTTGTACCTTTTTGTTGTCTTCGTTTAAAGCACTTAATTGAATCAAAGATTCACTGTAGATGACCCAATCGTCAGGAGATTCAGACAATTGGTATAGTTTAGACATGTAAACACCGTTTTGTTTCAACAATGTTTCCATGGTCTTTTCAGAAGTGTTAACATTATCTAATTCTTTAAGGAAATAATCACCAATACTTCTTAAATTTTCTAATCTTAAAGGAATTATGTTTTGTTTTGTCAAGTTTTGAATTCCTTCTTCGGCATCGTCCTCAATGTTTTCTGTAGTTGATTCATCAGGAATTTCTAAGCTAAATTCTTCTAATAATGTGTTACATTCAATAAACATGTTTCTTAGCTCGACTACATATTTGGACTCATTCTCAATGATTTCTGCATGCAAATCAGACAAAGGATGTTTCTTAGGCAATTCCTTGACAACAGTGAAGTCATGATCTTCATCAACACCCTCATCTAATATTTTTTCCTTGGTATCACTACCTAAAGTTTCGCTAGAGTCTATGATGACATGCATAGTTTGCAAAGTGTCTGGAACAATAACTGAAATAAACTCAGCAATGCAGAATTCTGTATCTTTGAATTTTTTAGATTCTTCAATTAAATTGTTTAAAGATTCTTCAACTATAGTCCAGTTGTTCTTGAAGATGTTTAAAATCTCTTTTTTACTGATTTCTTCTTTTATGTGTTCATCAAATTCATAATGACTTACCATTTCTTTACCTAAAAAGTAATTAGCAACTTTTTGCAGGTTTACAGAAGCTTTGACAAAGTTTAATAATTTATAATTGATGGATGCTTTATCAGTGGTAGTTTTAAAACCCAATTCAATAAATTCATTACTGTTTTCATAAACATCAGCTATATTTTTAAACATTTTTTCATAATCATGATCACCTTCGTCATCATCTTCGTTTTTATTGATGAATTGTGACAACTTGGACAAACTGAGAGCATAAACAGAGACCAAGGAACCAAAAAACTTGTATTCAGAGGAGGATTTATCACCAGTCTTTTGTTTCTTAACTGTGCTGTTTTCTCTTGCAATCAAAAAGTCATTACAGTAGTTGATGACCCCGTTTAAAAATTTAGGGTCACTGTCGTTGATATTTTTAAGAATGTGTGAAATATACAATTGAACGGCTTCATCTATAGGATTAAAGTCAATAGTCAAAGACTCTTCTTCAAGGGTTCTCTTTTCAGCCATTGTGTGATGAAGTATGTTTGGTTTTTACTATTAAACATTATTGAAATTTCATATCGTTTAATAAAATTTGAAAAGAAAAAAATGAAAAATACATAGTGCTAGAAAAAAAGAAAAATGCCTGAAAAATGTCAAGACATATAGGTTGAAATTTAAAATTTTTCAACCTATTTGCCGTTGTTGTTGCTAATACGACAAAAAATGTACTTTAAGCTGTAGTTCGTTGAGATTCATGTTGCCTGGGTATACAAACTTGGGGCTTATTACTTATATAAGAGCAAATCACAGAGTATTTACTAAAGCAGGTAGTTTAATTGCAAAGAATTTTGACAATAAATCAAGAGCACGTGCTATTATTAAATCGCATCGAAAAAAAAGAAAAAAAACGTTAAGCAAAGAACACATGAATTTGAATGAATTATAAATGGCATAAATAAGAATACATGGATTGTAGTAGAAGCGGGAATTAGATTATAACAGGAGTTAAAATTAGAACTCTTTTGTTGTTGTTGTTGTGTGATCAATAAAAAGTAAAAATAGAATTTCCTCTTTTGAAAAAAATTGACTCTTTTAGGTTCAATGTGCATTTGCCGCGCTTCATATAAAAACGGAATCTTTGTTTGTGCCAAAAATCGGCTTTTACTGTAGCGCGTAATTACTTCAACTATGATTTCATCTATTTTAAGTCTATTGAAATCAATGCTTAAAGAGGTATTTCTTACATACAGGGGACTATGCCTTTTTTTTAAAACACTAATTATCAATATATTTACTTATATATTCTTTACCAGAAGGAAACAAAAACGGACTTAAAAACCCACATCCGCACATCCATATTTAATGACAGGCTCTTATTTTAACCAAACAGCAGCTGCCATCGCAGCCGCGGCAGCAGGGAACAACCTCACCGCTATAGCCGAAATTTACAAAGGTCACGAAGCTTTATCGCCTCAAGCAATGTATTCAGGGGTCGAACCTAATATAGTTTTCAATGCTATTGCTATGTGTGTTTTTTATGCATTTACAGCTTGGCAATTTATTTTGTATGTAATATACAAAAATCACTTTTTCAGCATCTGCATGATCTTGTATTTAGTTGGACAAGCTATCGGGTACATGGGTAGAACCTTAAGTGTTTCTGACATAACAGGATTGTCTTTAAACAATAGGAGTTATTACATAATGCAATTTACATCTTTGACTTTGTCTCCTAATTTGTTTAATGCTGCCATGTACTCTCAGTACGGAAAAGTTTTGTTCACATATGCCACTACAAGAAATAATGTTGTGAAGCTTAATGTTTTTGGTAAAACAGTCCAACCAATTTTATTAAGTTTTCTGTTTATTTCTTCTGATGTTGCTTGTTTGTTAGTTCAAGCTACTGGTGGTGGTGTTGAAAGTAGTGCTGTTGGTAATTACGAATCAAACAGCTTGGAAACAGGTAACCGTATTTTTATTGCAGGATTGGCTCTTCAAACAGCATCTATGTCTTTTTTCCTATTTGTTTATTTAAAATTAATATACAACATATTCATTAGACAAAGAATCGAGTATTTGAACAGTCAAAAAGACATTTCCAGTGAAAAGAAAATATCATACAATTATACATTCTTTGCCCCTTGGAAATGGAGTACCATTTACAAAAGTGTAAGATTTGAAGACATTGATCCTATTATGTATAATGTTGATACATCTGGGTTCACCAAAACCCACAAGAAATTATTTAGCACATATCCAATAGCGCTTTCTGTTGCCTTTGGACTTGCTGTTATTAGATGCATTTACAGATTGGTTGAGCTAGCTGCTGGTGGATTTTCTGGATTTTTAATGAAACATGAACATTATTTAGTATCCTTGGATTTTGTTCCTTTATCTTTAAGTGCTTTAATTATGTGTTTCTATGCTGAAGGAATTGTTTTAGGAAAGAGAGGGTTATTCGAAGTATTTTTAATCAAAATGAGTAATTACAGAGGATTAGGTTCATGGAAGTCATTGAAGCTTGAATGGAGACACTTGTTCCATATGAAAGTTGATAACGAAAAGTTGAATAAACAATTTAATGACATGGTCAAGGAACAAGTCGAAAGAGAAGATATTGGTATGGTTGCAGATGAGGCAAGCAACTTTGATAATTCAAGCAAAAGATCGAATGCTGATTCTGCTCTAGATATATCGTCAAACCACTACTTAAAAAAGTCTGTATATTTTGAAAACTCATTGAATCAAGAAATTAAGTCTCCTTGGTGGAAGTTCAGCTCTTTCAGTAAGAAAACCGAAAGAACTGAACTGCAAAAGTTTTAAGAAGAAAGACAGGGCGACTACGAATCCTCTTTGAGAAACTCAATGGAAATCGAATCTTTATAATTTTTGTTAAAAGCCAGTTAATTAATTTGAATTTAATATTATATCAATAATGAACGATCGCATTAAAGCATATATATGTATATAAGCTTCAAGAAAAAACATATATTCTAATTATTTCCATTATACTCCCCCTGGAGTTCATAACTAAGCTAAATGAAATAGAAGAGCTCTATAGTGCTAAACATCTATTAAACCCGAAGAGCCTTAAGCTGCTTCAATCACGTGTTTACACGCTACCATATTTTGATTAAACCACATAAATATTTATATGTAAGGGGGTTTTTTTATCACCACAGTTTTTCTTGTTTTTTCTTAAATTATTCAATGAACTTTTCATCACATATATTCAAAAGTATATACATATAACCAGAAAAAACAAAAAAATTAACCACGACTTTATTGATCCACAGTTATAAATTCAATTGAGGGTTTATCGTTTTTTTTTTCTTTCTTCAAAAGGTTAGTCATCTACCACCACAATTATCTTGAAACTATATAAAAATACTTGTATAACTTGTTGAGCACTTTTCGATACCAAAATGTCAAATAGAGTAAACCCAAACATAAATTCATACGAAATGGGTGTATTATCTGTTTTAAATTTTACTGATGAGTATCATTTGATGATTGGTACATACTCAACCAGTTATTTATCCAACAAACTAAATGTTTTGAGCAAACAAAATATCAACAAATTTTATTTAATTACTGAACAAAATGAACATATAGAAAGAGTAATATCAGATTATAAAGAAACTTTAAGCATAGAAGTCAAGATTATAGACAATTATAGAAACAACGAATTAATTCAAAAATATCTTTTTGAAAAAGGTAGAGAGGATGTGAATTTTGTGATTGATAGAGTATGGGTGAACTTGCCATCCCATATTACAGGAGGGGCTTTGGAAGAAATAGATGAATTTAAAAACCAGATTTTTAAAATTTGTCATAAGAATAGAATACCAATCTCATCACTACACGATTCTGATAACTCAAAGTTTCATTTGATTCCAACGGTAAAGAATGCCAAGACAGGTATTGAATTGGGTATTTCAACTAATAAAAATGGATGCATCATTGGTACGCGTTTGTTGAAGGAAATAGAGTTGAAATTTTGGAAAATCAACAACATTGATAAATTCTTGGAAAATGTTGTATACTTGAGAAATTCTTTAAAAGAATTACAAAAAGACAAGGAGAGCTTGAATATAAATGATGATCTATGGTATCAAATAGGTTTAATCGATCAAGATGAAGAAGGTTGGGATAGTTCCAAATTCAATGAATTTGTAAAGGAAGACTATATTAAAAGCAATTCACACAGATTTGAAAGAGCCAGTAGATGGTTAGCACAAATGATTCAATATTATCCATTGAAAGCACTGAAAACAGTGACATTAAAAGATTTATTCCAAAATGAATCCAATGATATGTCTGAAAATATCATTCATGAAAATAATCCTCAAACTAATAGCTTTAACAAGGAAATATCGTTAAACGAGTTATTGCAGAAAATTACAGAAGATTTGATACAAAACGATAACAATACTGGCTTTAATACATTGAAGCTTGTGGGTTCTGGTCCTGGCTCTGTTGAAATGTTGACTCTTCAAGCCATAAAGTCCATCCACTCTGCTGATTTGATATTGGCCGACAAACTAATTCCTGAAGAAGTTTTGTCAATAATTCCAGATTCTAAGACCGTATACATAGCAAAGAAATTCCCAGGAAACGCAGATTCCGCTCAAGAACAACTTCAAAAGAAATGTGAAGAGGCCTTGTCAAAGGGATTGAATGTTGTTAGATTAAAACAGGGTGATCCATATGTGTTTGGAAGAGGAGGAGAAGAGTTTATTCAATTGAATGAATATATAGCCAAGAACAACTTAAACGCAAAAATCCAAGTCATTCCCGGATTAACCTCTGCTTTAGTAGCTCCTTTAGTTGCTGATATTCCGCTAACAATGAGAAATATCAGTAATGAAATATCTATTATGACAGGAACAGGAACTAAGGGTGAATTACCTGAATATCCACCATACAAAAAAGAAAGAACATCTGTATTTTTAATGGGTTTACATAGAGTTGAAATGTTAGTTGACAAACTAATTTCTGAAAAAAAGTGGGATCCATTTACTGATGTTTGCATTATAGAAAGAGCTGCCTGCAAAGATCAAAGAATAACCCGAACATTACTAAAAGACTTGGTAGAGGTTGTGGGAATAATAGGTTCAAGACCTCCTGGCTTGATTGTTATGGGTCCTGCTGTTTCTGCTCTAGTCCCTAGAACCAATGACCTGTATACAGTCAAAGAAGGGTTGTAAGATTTTTAGGCAAAATAAAAAAGTCCGCGTGCGGCTGAAGTTTATATCATATATTTTAATCTATTTTTCCGATAAAGCGGATGTTCACTTTATTTCTAAAGGGTTGCTTTTTTTTTTTAATTAGTGAAATGACGCACGAACTCCCATATAAGAAGAAAAAAAAAGAGGAAAATTATGTGGTAATCTAAGTAATACTTTCTGTCCTAAGGAGAGCTTTAAAGTAGTAGGTTATTGTTAAATAAGCTTGGTTTTCGCTATTATAAAAAAAAACAACATATATATAAGAAAGAATTAGTGAGGTTAAGGTATCAATGAGCCGTAAGCTAAATGCATATTCTTGATATGTTATTTCTATTTTCAATTATATTGTTCGTTAAGGTGTTTTACTTAATTGTCCGAGGGTAAATTTTTTTTTTTTATATCAATTTGACTTTCCTTTAAAACTTAGAAAGCATTGACAACTCTGTTATCCGTTGTTTGTTCTTTGGCTAACTTCTCAGCATTTTTTTTATGTAAATCCTTCTTGGCGTTATTTAATTGCTCACAGTTGTGCATTTCAAACAATCTGTGTTCTGTGCAGTAGGTGTTCTGACAAAACTGACAACTACCTGTGAACTTATTGGCTGTTTTTTTACATTTGTTTTTGAAACAGATGTTTTTCTTTTTGTTGCTCTTTTGTTGTTGCTTTATGGTCTTGATTACTTCAACCTTGTTGGTATCAGCTAAAGAAACAGAGTCGGTTCTGTCTTTCAAAGTTAGTTCTTTATCTTGTGGTTGAGCGTTCATCTTGTTTTTTTTTTTTAGTTTTATAGAGTTTATCTGGTTTTGGTTTTGAACAATAAAAAAAACTCTCTAAATAGAATATAAAGTTTATATATATATAATTATATAGTAATAGTTTTCAAATTTATAAGAAACTAATGAAAAGTTAAAACTTATGACTTATTCTGTTTTCTCCCAATACCTAGTCCTTTTTTTTTTTGCCACTCCGCCCTGTGTGTGTTTTCGCTATTGGCTGATTTGGGCGTTCCCTTGCTAACCCAAAAATTTATACGTATGGGAATTTTGTCTACATTTGCAGCCCCTTCTTCTCCCCATATTATCAGAAAAAAAAATTATAGAACACTATTATATGAGTAATACAATCCATTAGCGAATCGGATTTAAGACCATTATATAAATACATAGCAACACTATTCAAAGTCGTCCTTGATACTACTCAAGTCAATTGCTTGGCCTGGTTTGAATGCAGGCAACCCTAGATATGGACATCCATCACATCTGAACGCATCACCCAAAGCACATGATCCACATCCACCAACTTTCTTCCCTTTTATAGTGAAGTCTACTTCGGTCAAGTCGTCCTTGCTTAGTAACAGTATGTTTTTGATTCTTTCTCTATTTGCCTTTTTTCTTTCTTCTAACTCTTGTTCTTCTAATTCCTTTAATCCACAAGTACAGTCAGCACATGCCTTTCTACGTCTTGTCAATTTGGTACCATCCCCTGTTTCAGTGCATCCTACCATGTATATCTTAGTAAAGTCTTGCTCTTCATTATCCAAAGCCTTTTCTTCTTCAGCATTAAGAACATCTGAAACACTTGGTGCTTGGGTCTTTGCTGGTTTTATAATTTTGTTCTCTACCTTTTTCAAATTTTCTTCGTAATCTTCAAACCCAAACATCTTCTTTTGCAATTTGGTTATTTTATTCAACGGCATGCCTATTAATAATCCATTGATGTGTAATAAAGAATTTGACAATTTTAATAATAAAGCTAATTCTGACTTATTGCTGTCTTCAGCAGATGGTCCTAAATAATGTATGTAATCAAATGTTGTCTCAATAGTATCGTATGCTTCTAAAAAATTAGGAAGCAAAAATTGGTGTACTTCATATGACTTTGACTTGTAATAACTCATAGTATTTTCTACAAGTTCTGCATTAGTAGTAACTACTGGATGTAACAATATTAAAACGTTGGCCATTTTGTTTTTAAAATAAAATTTCTATGGTTGTTTTGATTTCTATTTTCTTTCTTTCAACCTCAAAAGATCTAGAATTCAATAAATATGGTTCTGTTATTGTTCACTTTAAATGTCTTCTTTCAATAAGTAATCCTAAGTAGACGATTATCTAATAATTGAATAATTTTCAGCTTTTTTTTTTTTCCACTGTGAAAAATCGGATGGCAATATACGAGTGACCAAAAAGGAAATTATGCTGTTTACAGCGAAAAGATTATTTCGCTGATATCCATTTAGAAGCGAGAAAAAAACGTGACTTCCCTTCAAGTCACGAATGGACACTAATCTCTCTTCTTATCGGGCCGTTCTCAAATTAGAGTGGTAACACAATTTAAGCTGCTACATGTATTTATCAGATATATATCATAACTATTCATATACTTCGAAAAGAATTGATTATACTACATCAGACACAGTATTTATTTCTTTTCTCTTTTGTTCAGCTATAATTTCCTTCAGTTCCTCTTCTTGCTCAGCAGTTTCATCGTCGTCATCATCAAAATCGTCAGAATCTTCGTCATCGTCGTCTTCTTCAGTTTTTTTCAATACTACTCTACTGCTGTCATTGGTGATTTTCTTTTCATCCACCTTCTGAGACTGAGCTGGATTAACCACATTATTAGTTTCCTTATTTTGTGCGAGTTCACTTTGTTCATCGTCATCGCTTTCATCTTCCTCGTCTTCATCGTCATCATCCTCGTCATCGGATATACCTAACTCTTTCACAATCTTATTAACAATTTCATGTGGATCCATCATACCACCTAGACCAATGTCTCCATGAACACCCATAATCTTTTCAGCAGGTTTGAATACAGTTATCCAAGGCATTTCTTCTTTTATGAATTTTAAGTGTCTTTTGGTGATCACAGAATTGTATGATTGCGAAACCATTGAAGGAGCCAACAAAATAGGTGATGATGGATTCCAAGCTCTTATAACATTAGTCAACAAATTGTCACATAAACCTAAAGCAATTTTCGAAAGAGTATTGGCTGTCATTGGTGCTACAACCAAGATATCAGCCCATCTTCTTAATTCAATGTGTAGAACAGGATCTGTTCTAGATTGCCATACATCCCATTCATCAGAATCTTTCCAGACTTTGACATGAGATTGAAGATCTAATAAATGATGGTTTTGTTGTTGAAGAGCTTGTATTTTAGGGGAAATCAGTTCCTTATCTGGAGATGAGTTACTGCTGTTAGCTGTGGGAGATGTGATATCTTCAGGAACAACCTCCTTGTTTATTTTTTGTTGTTTCAACTCCTTTTGTTCCTTCATCATTTGTTTTTCTTGATGTTGTTTGAACAACAATCTTTCAGCAGTATCCGTTACTATTACTTGAATAGCTACTTTCTTTTGTCCTCCATAGACATCTTCTAACTTTTTTATTAGTAATTTTAATTTCAAAACACTTAAAGACCCACATGCTCCCAATAAAACATGTAATCTTCCATCATCTAACGGTAAAGACGGATGTATATTCTTAACGCTATCCTTCCCTTTTGAGTTTTGTAATTCCGTTGAATGATTAGATTCTGTTTCATCCACTCTTTTTGATTCTTCATTGTTTATGTCTTTACTATTGAATACTTGAGAAGTCCCTAAGTTTGATGGATTAGTGGGTACGTTATTTATAGGAGATTTTTGCTTAAACACAGGCGATACCCTTTCAGCAGATTCATCTTCCTTGTTCATCACATTTTCATCTATACTATTATTTCTGTCGTTATTCAACAATGTCTTATCATTGACAGAATCATAAACTTTTGGAGATGGTGAAACTATGCTTGTATCTTTGGATAAAGAGACTTTTTGAGGAATTTGGAACTTCACATTGCTTGTTTCATTGTTACTTATGGTATCTTTTCTCAAAAGACCTTGTGGTTGTAAATCTGTTTTGTAAATATCTTTCAGTATTTTCACATCGCTTTCGTTATGGCTGGATGCAGAGCTAGTATTAGCAGAGTTGACATTGAGAAATGAATTATTAGGAGAGGCCAAAGAAAATTTAACAGGACTTTCTTTAATTGGCTGTTCCATCTTTGGACTATTTACTTTGGAAACATCTCCAATTATTTCATCAGTGGTGACACTATTATTTCTTTGACTTTTCTGTAGTTCCTTTTGTTCCTTTAACTCTCTTTGTTGTTCTTTATGCTGTTGTATATGTTGTTGCAAAGGTGTCACGACAACTTTTTTCGGATCACTAAATGTTACTGTAGGTACCTTTCTCATCTCTGAAGGGGTATTGTTCACAATGGCTCCTGAAGTTCCTGAAATATTCATGATTCCCTTTGGGGTTTGTGAGTTAGGTGTAGAATAAGGGTATTTTGAAGAGTTAGCTGGACTCAAACTAGTAAAGGGGTTGTTAGATTTGTTTTTGATGCTTTCATTGCTTATGGTTTTGGCAATTGGCTGTGATTCATTAGCATTTCCGCTGCTGCCAAGATCGTTTTTAAATTCTTCAGTCATATGTTGTTTCTGAATATCCTATTAATCAAGTAGTTGGTCCTTTCTTCAAGCCTGTAATCCCAAAATGAAATCTTTAAATCTTGATGATACATAAGCAGCAAAAAAGAAAAATCCATTAAAAAATTGAAAATTGAAAACACCCATAAGGGTAAGTCTCAAAATTGACCTAGTGAAATACTTAAGGTAGAGAAAAATAACCCGACGAAACAGTAAGGAGTACGACTGCCATTTTAAGTCCAACGGGGGCTTCAAGTCCGAATCACCACGAGCACCTAAGAGGCCGAGAAGAAAAAAAAAGAAAAAAAAAAAAAAAGAAATCCTTAGTAAAAATTACCCAAATAGGAAATCCACCCATAACAAGTGATTAAGCGTGTTATCTTATCTACATAGTCCAATATCAATTCCGTATTGCCACCTATTTTCTTCTTCTGCCCCTAGTCTTTCTTTTCAGCCCGTTGTTGTTTTTATTATTACCGTTGGCACCGTTTGTGTTGATATATCTGTTACCATCGGTTATAGTTAGCTTATGACTTTTTAAGCCATCAATTTCGAACGGATTTATGACATTGTTGACAGAAGCAGTGTTATCCACACTGCTTCCACTTCCCGATACGTCGTAGTATTGATTCAATACCTTTTCGTTATGTCTGTTAACCCAGTTATGTTGTTTCATCATTTTAGCGTATTCAGGCTGATCTTCTTGTAAAATCGGGGTATTGTGGTAAGCCTTAACTTGATCATAACCCTTCTTACCGTATCTTTTCTTAGAGTTATTACTTTGAGGAGATGCTATGGAATACTTCAAACCTCTTTTAAACCATTGGAAGTTTTTTTTCAAATGTGGGGTTATCTCACCTGTTTTACAATCTACAGACACAGCACATCTTATTAGAGTACCAGCACCACCACAAGATGGGCAGAAATGTAATTTTTTCATAACCTTGGTGTTGCTTAAATAGTCCTTTGGTTCAGCAATCATGTGGAAACAAGCATGACATCTTAGTCTATAATTTCTTACTTTAGTTATTCTCAAACCATTGGTAAAGTTCATCAAAGACAGGTTGATTTGTAAAGCAACGTTTTGCACAGCAAAATCACCAGTAGCCAAAGCAACTAGATTATTAATATCATCAGTCTTTTCTGTATCTTCACAATCAACGTCTTTACCTTGGTCTTTCAACATTTGCTTGGCCAAGTTTTCTGGAGTAATCCATTCATCTTCGTCTTCCTCTTCATCATATGCACCTTCATTAGATTCAGCTGTGCTATCTTCAGAAGGAATTTCTGTGTCTTTTTCTTTTACTTCTTCTTCAACTTCAGTAACTTCGGATTGTTCTCCTTCTATAACATTGCTCTTCAAAGCTTCTTCCAACAACTCCTTTTCTCTTAAAGCCTTCTTTTCTTTTTGTTTTTTACCACCTCTTCTGTTATTTTTCTTCTTCTTTTTCAACTCTTCAGCCTTTTCAGTTATTATTTGTTCAGCCAACTTTTGTCCTGGATGTTCTCTTAAGTTTTCGCTTCCTAACTTTTCAACATGTATTTCATAAGCTAAAGCTAAAATGTGCATATCATTTTCAGATAAAACATTGAAATCACCAGTTAATATGGCAAAATTCTTAACAAACTTGATGGATTCAGCTTTTGGATGTCTAACTTGTAAGTTACCTAATGGATTCCAATATTCTTCTAATTCCTTTCTGGCATTTGAAGATTTGATTTCATTATAAACAGTAGGTGTTGTGTAATAGTTCTTACTGAACTTTTTGTAATGGGAATATGGTTGAGAAATCAATGGTGTGGCATCCATGATTAAATCATTGACTTTATAGTCATAATCACGTTCGATTTTTGGTAAACTGTTTGCTGATTGTTCTGGATTCTTAGCAGCAACAACTTCTGCAACAGGAACAGGTTCCAAGGGTTTAAAAGAAACACGTTTCACATTAGCAGTAACTGTAATAGCCATTTCTTTGATATATGTAATGTATTAGTGTATTTTCTATTTGGTTTCTTTTGTAGAATTGCTTAATTTATATTGAAAAAATGTATTTAAATTCTTCAATCCGTGTAGACAGATGCGATTATTCCCCAAAAGGGTAATTTTACTAAATAGGAAAAAATAAGCTCCAAAAAAAAAAAAGAAAAAAAATATTTTGATCTAGTTAACGTGGTAGCGCTTTAAGCTTCTAGAATCTCTTGGAAACTGATAAAATATAAAGGGGGGTTTACAAAAGCTTATATATATATTCATTATGAGCAATCAGTAATACAAAGAGTTAAAGCGTAAAATCACTGTAAGTCTCAAAAAAAAAAAACCCTTCCAAAAACCAAAAATAATAACTTTAAATCATGTCCACCGAATTGATCATTGAAAAAACAGACTTTTATCAAAGCATCGACAATTTAACCTTAGATCTTTACACTACCAAGCCTTTGCCTGATGTGCTTAAAAGCTTAAAGGCTCCTTTAGAAAAGGATTTAGTCAAGTATGATGAATCAACACAATCACTTGTGTTGAAATTTGACATTGATGGATACTCAATTGACTATAGCTTAAAATTAGCCCATCCAATATCAAAAATAGCCAATCTTTCCATTGGATTCAAGAAATTTGAAGTATCGCTAATAAAAGCCGATAATAGTATAAATTGGAAACATGTAGAATACAAGGAAAACCAAGCATCCATCGATGGACATTTATTTAATACCTCAAATATCATTGACTCATCAACAAACAAGCTTAAACAGCCATATACATCAAAAGTTGACTGGTCTACCTTCAATGCTGATGAAACACCAGAATTGCAAGAAGATAAAGTAGCCGAAGAAGAAGATGAAAATGCTTTTTTCCAAAAGATCTTCAAAGATGCCACTGATGACCAAAAAAAGGCTATGATCAAATCAATGCAGGAATCTAGTGGAACTGTTCTTTCAACAGATTGGGACAAGGTTAAGGAAAACCCAGTTGAACCTAATTTACCAGATGGTGCTGAATTCACTTCACGTTAAGGATCAAATATATATAAACAAACTATAAATTATCCATGTCATGTATAGCTATACCAGGCTTGGCTTCTTCATGATTATCTTTTTTTTCTTCATTCATTCCATCAATTTGCTGTTTTTGCCACAAGGAAAACTTCATATCTGAAACGATGTCAATATCATCATTAATGGAATTATCACTCAGACTTATATTCTTAAAATCAAAATCTTCAACCTTCTTCTTTACAGTCATTGGAGATGATGCGTTAGACATTTGCTCAATGGTTTTAGCAATGAAAGTTGTTGCTTTAATAGGGGATAAAGATTCATTCATAAGAACATTTGAAGCACTTTTATTAATGACCTCGTCTTTGTTAGACATTCTTACCTTCTTCAAAGTGAAATCGTTTGGATCTACTTTTGATGCAGGTATTGATCTCTTATAAGAACCGGATGAAGTGACTCTACTGCTTGCCCTATCAGATCTATTTCCTCTACTGTTTTGTGATAAAGACGTTAGACTTCTGATGTTTACACTCTTGATATCTGATTTTAAAGAGTGAGCGGATGTGGCTCTTGATCCTTGTTGTACAGTACTTGATGCCTGACTAGAAACTCTGGAAGAGTTTTTTCTACTACCTTCCAAATTTCTTAAATTGATTTTTTCCAATCTTGAACCATTGACTCTTGGAGGCAAGGCTATCCTGGAAAATCCTGTACTATGCATTGGCAACGACTTTGCTGCATTAGTCAAAATCTTTTTGTTTCTGGTTCTGATACCTTTTGGAGAAATAGGTGGAACAGATGAACTCAATGATGTCATGAAACGGGAAGTTCCTGAGCCTGTTCTTGATGAAGATTTTTGAGAAACTTGTTGCTCATGATTATTTTGAAACATGGCAACTCTGCTTCTTGGAAACTTTTGAGATAAAGTTTCTTTTTCTTTTTCAATTATGCTTAAATAAGTCTCATCGGTATCCTTCATGAATGGCTTTCCAAAGTTTTCTTCAAATTCTTTTAATTGAGTTGATAATGCGTTTACAACAACAGGAAAATGACGCTGAATTCTTTTTCTTAATTTTTCTTCTCTTAGTAAGATCTTGTGAGAGTCCCTGCTGGTCAATCTTCCAGGATTCTTAGAAGATTCATCAAGTTCAATTTTTTCTTTCAGTAAATTTTCATATAGATTTATATTCTTTAATACAGGTTCATAATTTTTGAATTGTTCCTCTAGACTTTTGATTTCTTCATCTAATCTATTCAATAAATACTCGTTATCATCAAATAAAGAAGCAAAATCTGTAACAGTTTCTTCTTTATTTTTTATTTCTAATTGTTTAGCCTCATAAAAGTTCTCAAAGCTAGATCTCATATCTTTAGAGTACTTCATTGCATCCCATAAATCATTGATGATCTTCCAGTCTTCTTTTATTATTTGCCTAATGGAAGTCTTTCTTAAACTTTTCAATCTATCAACTTCATTCTTCAACAATGTTAATTGGTCTTGAGGAAGGTAAGAGTTCGAGTGGTCAAAGTCTGTTTGTATCTTGCTCTTAAACTCATTGATTTCTTCTTCTTTTATTTTTAGTTTACTCCATAACATTTCTACTTGCTGTAGTAAAGTGTCATTAATTTCCATTCTTTCAAGCTTAAGCTGAGTAATATTCTTTAGCAGGCCATCTACAGCCTGAATAAATTCTTCAAAAACTGGTATTTTATCAACCAAATTAGGCAGCTTTTCAATATACGACACCAGCTGCTCTCGGTATTTGTTATTGGCAAGTACGGATAATAATTTCAATTCAGAAGTTGATTTAAAATTCAAAAATCGATAACATTCACTGATTTCTTTAATATGGAGAATCAAATTTTCTTTTTTATTGATATATTCCACATTCATTTCATTGATAGCCATTTTAATTTTGTTCTGATGCACGTCTTCAGTATTGAGCTTATTTCTATATTCCAGGTTATAGCTTTGTAAATCAACATTGTTGAGAAGTTTGAATGGAACTGTGTCTTTGATAAAACTATTTTCAAAAAACCATTTGGCCAATTTATTGGAATCCTCAATGTTTTCTTTGGTAATTTTAATTTCATCTTCTGATAACACATCCGTGGAAACTAAATTACCATTTGAAAGCACATTATTTTGATACAATACAGATACAAGCTGATTATAAGCAACACAATCATGTAGGTATTCCCTTAGTATCTTGTGAAAAGCTTCAAATACAAATTCCGATCCTTGCATTAGAATTCTTCTTTTACTCAATAAAGACATATCTCTCTTGCTAGGAGACAAGTCGTGTTGTGAAAGAACTATCATATTTCTCACGTATAAATCATTAATTGTGTATGTACCTTTTGAGTCACCTATTCTATCGAGTATTGTTTTCAAACATTCTAATATTTTGGAATTTTGTGTACTTATAGTTTGTTTTTCTTCTTGTGCTTTAGCTGCAAACGATCTTATTGTATTTGATAAACTTCTGAAAACATCTGCTTCTTTTTGATAAATTTCCTTTGTCGATAAGCCTATCTCGTTATATATAAGGTCAAGATCCTTTACCAATGACTCAAGCTCGGTTGTCAATCTAATAGATCTCTCTGCTTGCGGACTTATGTTCATAGAAGTATTCATAACTTGAGAATTATTTAAAGGCGATAATTGATGAGACTGTTGGTTTTGTAAAAAAGACAGCCTTTGTGATTCTGGAGATTGAATATCCGCATTTTTGTTGTTAGCTGATATAAACTCATCGTACTTATCCGAATATCTATTTGGGTTGTTTTTAGTCTTGGAATTTGTTGAAAAGTTGGAATCTATGATAAATTCCTCCTGATGTGAGTTTTCGTTGTTAATATAAGCACTATCACTCATCTTGTTCTCCTTCTTTTGATTTTGCTTGGCTATATTATTATTTTTATTGGCCTACTTCATCTGTTTCTCTGCTATAAACATCTGTTTTTAAATTGAAAATAACAAAAAATATAGGCTATCAATTCACGTTTTTCATAAGAGCCTTAAAACAACAAACGCTACCATTTTTGCCTCTATTTTTCATACAATTTTTTTGTGATTATTATAATAACGCGTCGCCAGGCACACGTGACTCGGACATAAGCCAAAAAAAGCATGAATTTCTTTTTTTGCCCAACTACTTCACTCTTTACTTATTCAGGTATCAATTAGAATATGATTGAATAGAAACTATACATATTTCTTTAATAACCGATACATAATACTAGATCACGATAATATATGTCAACCGAACCACAAAATGTCACTTTGACAATAAGAGTCATCAAGTCTTTTCCTTTCAGAAATGTCAAACCTATCATTCTTTTGAACTACGATATCAATAACAACTCTGCTAAAGACTTGTTCGAACATTGTATGCAACATATACAAAAAACAGGTGCTTTTTTACCTTTCAGAAAGACTGAATTTGATTTTTTGAAGGTTTATAATCATGCACAAAGAACCAAGTCATTGAACTTGGTGGTCAACTTTGATCACGACAATGATTCCAGTTGGATTCTAGACATTGAAAACTCCGAAAAGAAGTTATGTGAATACGACATTCAAAATGAGACTGAAATATCAATGTTTGTTTTACAAGACTACTTGAAATTCAAGGAAAACCCAGAAGAAAAATGGTGAGTCAATTCAGCTTTTTGTTATTTTTTTTAAAATCAGTATATGTATTACCTTGTATCACTATATATCATGATCATTGGCACAAAGTTCAAGTAATAAATCTATGTTAAAGTTAATAGCTTGTCTGTTTAAAGTTAGAGTAGGGTCTAAGCCATTCCTTGCTATTATAGCTCTATGCGTGTTTGCACCTTTTAACTTCAATGGAATTCTTATCCACTCTATTGAATTTAAGTTATTGTATATTTCGTTTCTTGCAGCATCAAAAGGCAAAGATTCAGCAGTAATTCTTTTATACAAGTCCGTTTCGTTGTTGTGCTTGTACTTGTTGATAAAGTATTTCATTCTAAGGTTGCTATGCTTGCTTGACTTGATTGTTCCCTCACTGTCTTTTCCATAAGTAGTTTTTTTCATTTCCCAATCTGAGCTGATGATGTCAGCAATATCGTTTTTGACCAAACTCTCATCACTTCTGGTTTTATCCAAGTGGCTTAGTAGTTGCTCCATAACATCGTTGTCGTATTCCTCATCAAAGTCGCTATCGGGATCAAGATCATGATCCAACTTTGCAGAGAGCCATTTTTTATTCAAAAATGAAAACTTTGAGTATAAGAGCATTTTGTTTTGATAAATCCAAACACTTAAGTGACTGAGAGCAGTTCCAAATAGGTTCACCACAAGTACAATCGGAAATATGAAAAACACAAACATAATTATTATAAAACATTTTGCCAAATACTTGATAATTTTTGACAATCTAATAAACAGTCCTTTGGTGCCAAATGTCAAAGAATCATCGTTTGCTATACCTTCTCTAGTTACGTCAATAACTGCACCAGTAGGGAACTTATCCCACGTAGTCAAGATGCTGTCGTTTTCTAAAGCATTAATGTTACACTGGTATTCCAGATCAGTTATGAACGACGTATAAAAAGAAACTGTTCTGTCATTTTGAACATTGGCCAATGAAACATGATGCTTGAAACTTTTTAAAGCTTCGAGATATTTGCCCTTACTTATTTTCAATAGCAAAGGATCGGTATTGTTTTCATTATCTAAAATAAACAATTGTCTTCCTGATCTCCCTAACACATTAGAACCTAAAGAGGTTAATACGTTGTAAGGAAATTTGCCATTTTTATAAAAATTTACACCTAAATGTGGTGACGCAATAGTCATAAATGTATTAAACTTGATATGTGGGTATCTTTTATCCAAAAACACCTTTAAGTCTTTAATTATGTACTTGGAAATTAAACCTCCCATAGAATAAGCAACAATATTCAAATGTTGCAAACTCTTTATTTCATTTTCATTTCTGCTTCTCAAAAATAACTTAATCTCCTTTAATACTCTTTCACCAACTATATCAATCCCATCAAAGGTTTTAAAAAACCCATTTTTACATGGTATCATTATCATAACCGGCTCATTACTTCTTGCTATAATCAAATCTCTGATAGAATGCATATGCTTATGTGACCCAAGAAGACCATGCATTAATATAAACAAGCTCTTTGGATTATTGTTATTATCTGGCATAGTTTAAAGGTAATCGGTGTTTGGTCTTTACAGCTTAGTACACACTTCTATAGTAGTAATATAGAAAGGCATCATTTTAAAAATAGTGTCGGCTTTTTTTTTTTCAAGGGCCATTTCCCCCCATGGGGAACAAAATAGCTTGAATACAGTTTTCAGCCATACATATATATTAAACATCTAAAGACTCCATATAATGGTGCTCACTACTATGGAACAACCGCCTTTTCAAAATGGTTAAAATATCTCATAGATTGCCTTTGCCTGTTAATAATTGAATGATCAAATCGTTTTGTTTTTTGATTTCTTGGTTTTGTTTCATCAGCTTTTCATTATCATTCATTATCTCGTCTATTTTGGTGTTCAGCTTCAAAATCTCCATTTTCATGCTATCGACATTGTTTCTGTTTTCATCAGTTTCCATGCATTCTATTGGATATCCAAATTCTTCAACATCATTGACCTCATTATCAAAATATTCATGATCAATGTTTATATCCGTGTTTTTGTATATTTCTACCAGCATTTTTGGCAAACCTATATCCAATGCTTTCATTTTTATTTTATCAACTACATCTGTAAGCTTTATGACTTGGTCAGATCTATTCCTCAGCTCTTCCGGAAGGCTAAAATACAGAATCAAGTATTTCCCACAGCTTTTGGAATATACCAACATATGTCTTTGATGTTTCACAAGTTTTTCTAAAAAAAAATGCGATGTAACCTTAGAGGTGGTGACCACATCATACACTGCTTGTTTGTATCTGTGCAGATTCATGGGCAATCTCCGTACATCTACATATTCTAGGAATTTAAATTTATTTTGTGCATCATAAACATCTTTTTTTTTGTATAAAACAGTCTTTTCAAATTCTGATTGATTAATATCTTTCAGAATCACGTTTTTAAGCTCCATAGCCTTTTTGTTATACTGAGGAAAGGTTATGTGAATGTTTTGATTATTTAAAGAGTATGCTTTGGTGTTTCGGACATTTATATTTGAAAATGACTTCACTGTGGAAGACAAATCTCCTGTGGAGCTACTGATCATTTTAGTATATATCAATCAATTTTATTTACAAGGACCCACGGTATGGTAGTATAAATGCCTGTTGTTAATGTATCTTATACTCTTTCAGAATTAGCGAAGACTCAACGAAAAACGTGATTTTGTTACGGATTTAAGCTGAATAGAAAGCTATAGCATTAACGAGAAAAAATGAAAGAAAATTTTTCTGGTGTTGATTTCAACTAAGCAATTTTTCTTCGATTCCTTATAATTATAAATAGTCAAGCGATTGTGACAACAGTAGACCAAAGAAGCAAGAACAAACACGTATCATTGTAATATTAGAGATTTGTTATTTTTATTAACGAATTGAAATTTTTAATTGATTATTTGATTGTTTAATCTGGCATCTATAGTTTGAGAACCACAAAGAGAAGAGATATAAACATATGGAACAAGACAATAGCACTGAATTTAATCATTTAAAACCAACCATTTTGAATATTCCAGCTGAAAGAGTATATTCTGTAGCTAAGGTTTATGCAGATTACTGCAAACAACAATCAAGATATTATTGGGATTATGAGCAATGTGTGGAGTTTAGTTTTGGAGAGATCTCTCAATACGAAATAATTAATAAAATTGGAAGAGGTAAATACTCCGAGGTATTTAGAGGTTGTTTTACCAAAGACCACAAGAAACTTTGTGTTATCAAGATATTGAAACCAGTTAAAATGAAAAAGATCTATAGAGAGTTCCATATACTTACACATTTAACAGGTGGAAAGAACATTGTTACTTTGTATGATATTGTTCAAGATCCTCAATCAAAAATACCAGCTTTGATATTTGAAAATGTAGCTCATGTTGACCATAAGAAAGTATTCCAAACCTTCAGAGTTCCTGAAATGCAAAACTACTTCCAGCAACTATTAAGTGCTTTAGATTTTGCTCATTCTAAGGGGATAATGCATCGTGATGTCAAACCACAAAATGTGATGTACGACCCTGTAAGAAAGACTTTGAGATTGATTGATTGGGGTTTGGCTGAATTTTACCATGCTGGTGTTGAATATAATGTTAGAGTAGCATCCAGACATTACAAAGGACCAGAATTACTTATAAACTTAAGACAATACGACTATTCTCTGGATCTATGGAGTGTAGGTTGTGTTTTAGCAAGTATTATGTTTGCTGTTGAACCTTTATTCAAAGGTGACTCAAACACAGATCAATTGATAAAGATAGCACAAATAATGGGAACTGAAGATTTAATGCAATACTTAAGGAAATACGGATTACTTTTACCTGATGAATATAAGGGATTATTGAAAAACTTCCCTAGAAAACCATGGAGTAAGTTTATTAGCGAAAGCAACTTATTCAAATGCCCTCCTCAAGCTGTTGATCTATTAGACAATCTATTAGTTTACGACCATCAAAAGAGATTGACAGCTGCTGAAGCTTTAGAGCATCCATTTTTCAAATTATAAAGCTAATAAAGTTTTCTTACATATCACTCTTAAATTGTATTTAATGATTATAATCATTTCATTATCTGTATTTTTTTTTTCACCAATAAGTAGTTATCAACCATCAGCTTTTGAAGGGGGAGTGTTCGGACATAAAATCAGGTGCTCCCCACTTTTATTAACGATTATTTTTTTGTAACAAAAAACTTCTCCGCCGAGGTTCCATAAATGAATTTCAGCCAGAAAATGAAACAAATAGTGTAGCAATGTTTCTTTTTTTTTTTTTGTCATTTAATGTTTATTTTGTCCAAAAATTTCCTCATTGGGAAACTGTTGAAAAAATTGTTACCCGTTTAGGTGAATTTTGCTAGTAAGAAAAATTTTTGAAAAAAACATAGCTTTTGCTTTTTTTTTTGGAGAATATAACAAACATCTCTTACAGGGTGGAAAAAAAATTTTTAAAATATTTCATATAGAGAGTTTTAAAATATTACTATGTTTAATACATCTTCTTCATAATGATCTAAAAAAAAGCTGCAAAAACCACCCAAACACATAGAAAACATTATTAAACAATGTCTCACAGAAAATACGAAGCCCCAAGACACGGTCATTTAGGTTACTTACCAAGAAAGAGAGCTGCCTCCATCAGAGGTAGAGCTAAAGCCTTCCCAAAGGATGATGCCTCCAAGGCTGTTGCTTTAACCTCTTTCTTAGGTTACAAGGCCGGTATGTCTACCATCGTCAGAGATTTAGACAGACCAGGTTCTAAGTTCCACAAGAGAGAAATTGTTGAAGCTGTTTCCGTTGTTGATACCCCACCAATGGTTATTGTTGGTGTTGTTGGTTACGTTGAAACTCCAAGAGGTTTAAGATCTTTAACCACCGTTTGGGCCGAACATTTATCCGAAGAAATCAGAAGAAGATTCTACAAGAACTGGTACAAGTCCAAGAAGAAAGCTTTCACCAAGTACTCCACCAAGTACGCTAACGATGCTGCTTCTATCGAAAAGGAATTAGCCAGAATCTCCAAGTACTGTACTGTTGTCAGAGTCTTAGCTCACACCCAAGTTAAGAAGACTCCATTAGCCCAAAAGAAGGCTCACTTAGCTGAAATCCAAATCAACGGTGGTTCCATCGCTGACAAGATCCAATGGGCTAAGGAACACTTCGAAAAGACCGTCACTGTTGACTCCGTTTTCGAACAAAACGAAATGATTGATGTCATTGCCGTCACCAAGGGTCACGGTTTCGAAGGTGTTACCCACAGATGGGGTACCAAGAGATTACCAAGAAAGACTCACAGAGGTTTAAGAAAGGTTGCTTGTATCGGTGCTTGGCATCCAGCCCACGTTATGTGGACTGTTGCCAGAGCTGGTCAAAGAGGTTACCACCACAGAACCTCTGTTAACCACAAGGTTTACAGAGTTGGTAAAGCTGATGATGAATCTAACGGTGCTACCGAATTCGACAGAACCAAGAAGTCCATTACCCCAATGGGTGGTTTCGTCCAATACGGTGCCGTTAAGAACGATTTCGTCATGGTTAAGGGTTCTATCCCAGGTACCAAGAAGAGAGTTGTTACTTTAAGAAAGTCTTTATACACTCACACTTCCAGAAAGGCCTTAGAAAACGTTACCTTGAAATGGATCGACACTGCCTCCAAGTTCGGTAAGGGTAGATTCCAAACTCCAGCTGAAAAGGCTGCTTTCTTAGGTACTTTGAAGAAGGACTTATAAGTGTACTTTAAAAACTAGTTAACTATTTTTTTTAAAACAACAAGATGCACATTATAATATAACTCAATCTTTTCAAAAGATCTGAAACATACCACTAAAATGGAGTTTTTTTTTTGGTTTTATTTATATTTTTATATGAATTTATAAGTTTATAAAGTGATGGATTTACATCTGTCATTTTTTTTTTCCTGTTTTTTCTACAATCAATTGCTATTTGAATTTTTTATTTTCAAGAACTTTGGAACAATAAGATTTCATATTGTGATTTTACTGTTTTAATTTTTTATTTTTTGAAGACGTAATATAAAAGTATTATTTAACGAATGGTTAGATGTTAAGAAAGAATAGAGTTCATTTTATATAATTTTGAAATTAACAAATTCGGGAAATTGAAACAATAGTTGGCTGCATATTTTTGGTTAATAAAGCGTTAATTAGAATTATTGTTTCGAATAGCTTTAACGATTAAAGCATCACGTGAATCTTGTACATATGATAATGAATTGTCGATTTCAATTATAATAAACAAAGAAAAAAGAGATGGTCAAAGATATTATATATGATTGATGATTAAAATCCAATAAGTTTAAGTTTGTAGTTGTTTAAATTTTCTTTTTTGTTTTGACAAAATTTTTTTATAAAAATATTTGCTAAGTTAAAGAATAATTTATGATTGAATACATTAAATGCTAAAACTTTGATTTCTTATTGATTTTTTAACATTTCAAAAAGCTCAAAATCTTCCAAAGTAAAATCGAGTACTTCATCATCGCTTATTGAACAAATTTCTGCAGGACCTTTAACAGAAGAATTTTCAATGTCAAAGAGTAACAAATTATTTAAACTTTGCTTATTGATGCTGTTTGATTCATTGGTTTTGTTGTTATTTGAGCCAATATTAGGGCTAAAAAATAATTCAGAACTTTCTTCAAATTCTTTTAGTGTAGCTGCATGTAGTTCTATTCGTTTTAAAAGTTCAAAAGAATTCATTTTAGTTCTTTCTTGAGTTCTTTGAAGTTTTCTAACTTTTTTGGTTTCAGATCTTAGTGGTGTAACATTCACATCTGAAAAAGTTTTAGCTAGTATTTCTTTTATTTCAGAAGTAACAGACATTAGATTTGAAATTGTTGAATCAACAGTGTCATTGTCAAGAAGAGAAAATCCATTAATGTATTCAAACAAATCTGGTATTTCATTTAGTGGAGCACATTTTTCATCTTTTGATAAATTATCAAAGACTATTGGCTTAGTTTTGTTGTTAGCAAGAATTTCCTTTTCTTCTTGATTTAAAGAAGCTCTTCTTGAAGTTTTTTCACTTTTTGCGGCAGTAGCCTTTGTTAGAGATTTTGAACAAAAACGAACACCATTGATCATGTTTTCATGCTCTTTTTGGTGTTTTAAGTCAAGTTCATTTAATTCTTCAAACGATAATACAGAAATTATGTACTCACCAATTTTCTTAGATTTGACACCTCCGTACAAAAGATGACTTTCTCTGTCTTCAAATCTAAATGAACGTTCATCGCCGTTGCATTTAGGATCTAATAAATTTGAAGCACAGATGTAGCTGTTTACGATTTCATTATCAGATTTTTCAATTAAAAAATTATCTTTTTCAAAAGTCTTTAAATCGTTCAAACACATATTTTTTCTGTCAGTAAATGGAGCTCTTTTCACTCTTTTAGCAGGCATTAAAAAATTTTCTAATAATGGATGAAAGGTAATTACACCTAATTCAGATGCCTTTTTAAATGCTTTTCTTTCTTCACAAGACAAGTAAATGGAGTACAATAATTTTTTCTTGGAAGCGGTTAACATAGAATCTACAGGGTAAGTCCATAGGGAATGAAAATTGTAATTGCTAACAAATCTTACAACTGGATCCTCTTTTTTACAAGGCATATCAAATTCAAAAGTATCAATAATTTTTATAGGAAATTTGGCTCTGGTAATGCAATTGATATAGCTACCTATTGACACTTGGTTTGGAAGTTGTTTGAGCAAGTCTTGTTTGACTTTAACCATTACTCTTTCTGGTACCATGACAGTAAACCCAGTTGGTTCACTTTGACGTAAAAATGCATTAATTATGATGACATTGATTAATCTCATTTCTCTGTCTAATAAGGTTTTGGTTTCTGTGGATAAATCTCTAAAATCAAATGTTTGATTTTTGTAAGTTAACACGTTGTAACTATTACCAATCAAATCTTCTTTTGAGTTTATTTTGCCATTACTCCAACTTTTAATGACTTTTCTGATCGAAGTATTTAAACTTTGAAAAGAAGAAGGAATTATTTGACAATGCTGGGAAACATGAGCTGCATGGAATTCATTTTGAAAAAATTGCTCAGGATTAATTTGTTTTTGATTTTGATAGTTTTGAATATGGAATTTAACGATTTCGTACTTTTTATTTGGGTTAATAACATTTTCAATATTCATCATATCAAATTCAGGATGAGAACTAAAGGATCTTGATCGAGCATATTGAAAGGTGGTAGGATTGTAGTTAATACTTTTAAAATATTCAGCTTTTTTTAAGTTAATTGCATCTGCTTCTTTATCAAAAGTATTTATTAAGCTGGCAGCGTCAAGAAAAGCGTCGTTGTAAGCAGTAGGATTGTAGGTCTTAGCTTTGTTAACCATGATAATCAAAAACAAATAAAGGAATTGTAGAATTACAGTAAGAAAAAAAAAATCTGAGAAAAATTTAATTAATTAAACTGAAAACAAAAGTTTATGTTAATTTTTAGTTATTATTATTTTTTTGATTAAATCTGAACTGACAAATTAAGAAAACAAAGAAGGTAGTGCTGAAAAAAAGGCAAGTTTTATTAGTGATTGTTTAACTTCCTTTTATGTAATATTAAAATGATGTTTCTTACTTTTTTTTTTTCAATTCTTTTTTGGCAAATCAAAGCTTGACTATGGTGAATAGTTTATATTAAAGTATTCTTGTAGGTTTAATTTAGTTTTGAGGGATGGGATTTTATCAACGATTCTTTCAAAAATATCAGAATATTATAATAAAATTCTAATGTCTGTATCAACAATCATAGTCACCATGAACAATGAAAACAACTCAGTTTTACAAACAATGATTTAAAGAGTTTCTTAAATACCTTTTTATTTTTGCTGCTCCCTTTGAAACCTGAAATTTAAAATTAAAATAAACAAAAAATCCCTTAATATTGCGTGTAAAGGTTTAAATTTTCACTTTTAAACATCTCTATTGTAAATTGATGGTCCCCTATTTCCCGTATTTTTTTTGTTTGTTTAAATTTCGTGTAATCGTGCTCCACTAGTATTACAATTGATTTTTTTTTGTTCTAGTCCAAACAATGTTTCTTATCTTTAAGAAAATTTGGAAACGGGGTATATTCCCCCACAAAAGACATATTTTATCTAGCATAGGGTTATGCAATGCATGCATATGATAATTACATTTTGTCCCTTAATATCGTTTTAATTTGTTTAAGCTGGAAAAAAAATAACCATGATTAATCATGATCGAGACTTTTTATAATTAATTTTATTGTTAAAAGAAGAAAAGTTCTTTAGGGTTAAGATTGTATTAAATTTTTTCTAAATTAAATGTACAATACAGTAGAATTAATATTTAAAAAAGAAACCAATTCAACTCGTGAGTTTTAATCACAAATTTTAGATACATTGCAAAAATAAACCACATCTAAAAACTTGTTAACAGATACATTCTGTATTCTTAAATAGTTCAGAAAAAATATTTTAGCACTAGTTATTTTTTCTACTAATAAAAACTTTGCATAATATAAGGGAAGAGCATTCTTGCAATATGTTCCAGTTAATATATATATTGTTTTGTTTTAAAAAGGGGAGAATGATGGTTCCCTTCAAAAAAAAAAAAAAGTATATGCATATAGATGATGCACTTAAATTTGAAAAGAAACAAGGTTTTATTGATATTCCGAGATCATAAATTTAAAAACATGTTTCTTATCTTATAGTCTCCTCAAAAAAACAAAAATACATTAAGTTAAATAGCTGCATTCTATTTAAAATGAGCTGTTTCCCATAATTATGAAATCCGTAAAATACCTTTCCTTTAAATAAATGTACATTCCTTGCAAAATTATCAAAACTGATAAAAAAATAAAAAAAGAATTAGAAACAACAATTTGAATTCATACCAAATTCTTACTGCTAATCTTATTTTTAGTACCCTTTTTTCTACCTCTTGTTTCAATTTTCTTTTTCTTTCTGCCTCTAGTTTCAACAAACTTCTTTGAACGCTTGGTAGGCTTTATCAGGGGATGAGGTAATATTTTGTTATTTTTTTTTACACATTCTTTGCAGTACCATTTATTTTTGGGTATACTTTGAAGATTTATACACGACAGATGAAACCATTCGATTTCACAATCTGGATTGTCACAAGCGATCATATCTTCTCCATTGTATGGTCGATTACAATAACAATATGATATTTCATCTTCGTTATTCGATGTCAACGCCATTTGGTCTGAATATAACTGATCATTGAATACTGACTCAAAGTTCTTAGTAAAGTTGTAAACATTACTCAAAATGATTAGCTTATCGTTGTTATTCAGTTTATTTTTTGTATTTTTGCTGTATAAAATTGTTTCCAAATCTATTATGTTATATATTAAATTACTTCTTTTACTTTTTTTCAAATCATCAAAATAAGTTATATACTGTTTTTGAAAAGACTTAAATTTTTTATCATCCTCATTATCATTCAATCTAATAGTTGTTTGTTTACCATATGTTGTAATAATAATCAGAATAATACTGTATGTTTTGTCGATAATATTGATTATAGTATCATTATTATTGTGATTGTTAATCAAAGATTCTATTTTCTTAACAAATGAGTACAAAATGTTGTTATCAGGGAGCGATTTGAGTAAATCTATGATATGCTGATTAGATAAAGAAGGTCTCATTGGAAGGTCTTTTGGTTTTATCTGAATTCTATGTTGGTTTTTATTTTTTTTGGCGTGTGATGATCATGTGATTGTTAACCAATAATAATAGAGGCATCGTCGCAAAAAAAAAAACTGAGCGGTTTGACAGACTAACCCGTGCTTGACACCGTGTAGCGCTCTATGTCAGTCACGTGACCATAAAAAGCCGCATAACACCGTCTGCACATATCCGATAAAAAGGCAAAAAACAGCCTACAAGAAACCTATGTTTTAATATTGACAACAAGGCAATAGAGTGCTGTGTATGAATACAAAAACGACACGGTTGTCAAAAGCAACCACATACTTGACACGTTTCCCTTCTCAGCTCATTATAGCCCCTCTACCAAGAACATCTCCGACTACCAAACCCCATACACTCAATAATTACCACCATCGGAGATAACACATTCCCCCAAACATTTTCCTCATACAAGAATCTTTAAATTTTTATAGGTCCAAAAATGCACCAAAAAAAAAATTTATACAAGAAAAATTTTTCCTCATTCATTTTTTCGCTGGGAAAGCAAAAAAATATTGGTTGAAAGCGATATTTGCAGTGAGTATAGAATACAACGAAAAAACAACTTATAGAGGAAAATTTTTTCTTAACATATTTTAAAAATTAATTCAGTAATAGTTCTACGATTGAAACTTTAGTGTATAAACAATTATATACACATAATAACCAGTGAAAATATATTATTCATATTCTTTATTTATTCTACTCTCTTTATTTATTTTTTTACCACAGATCAATAAAACGTCGAGTTTATCCATACATTGATATCTTAAAATAACAAAAAAAAATATTATTAACGAAAAAGACAAGTAATACCATATTGTACTTTAACAATAATAATCAAGAAAGACTATATTTTACCACTACAATAGAAAAATGTCCTATTCAAACATATTCAAAAAGACCTACAACTCTTTATTAACCAAGAGCTGTGTTGCCACAGTTGGTTTATCCTCAACCTTCTTTTTATATTCCCAATCTTTATCAGCCGATGCTTTAACTGCTGCCGAACACGGTTTACATGCTCCTGAATTCCAATGGCCAGAAAAGGGTTACACCCAAACCTACGATCACAACTCCATCAGAAGAGGTTACCAAGTTTACAGAGAAGTTTGTGCTTCTTGTCACTCCTTAGATAGAATTTACTGGAGAAACTTAGTTGGTGTCTCCCACACTAACTCAGAAGCCAGAGAAATGGCTGCTGAATTCGAATATGATGATGAACCTGATGAAAATGGTAACCCAAGAAAGAGAGCTGGTAGATTAGCCGACAACATCTTGGGTCCATATCCAAACGATGAAGCTGCCAGAGCTGCTAACCAAGGTGCTTTACCTCCTGATTTGTCTTTAATCACCAGAGCCAGACACGGTAACGGTGACTACGTCTTTGCCTTATTAACTGGTTACCCAGAAGAACCACCTGCCGGTGTTGTTCTACCTCCTGGTTCCAACTATAACCCATACTTCCCAGGTGGTGCTATTGCTATGGGTAGAGTCTTATTTGATGATTTAGTTGAATACGAAGATGGTACTCCTGCTACTACCTCCCAAATGGCTAAGGATGTCACTGAATTCTTATCCTGGGCTGCTGATCCTTTCCAAGATGAAAGAAAGAGATTAGGTTTAAAGACCATCACCATTTTATCTGGTTTATACTTCTTAAGTATTTGGACCAAGAGATTCAAATGGGGTTCTTTGAAATCCAGAAAGTTTGTTTACAATCCTCCAAAGAAATAAACTAAGATAAATGATATTAAAAAAAAATAAAAACAACAACAATCCACGATAAAATAATTCTAATGAAATAAATAAAACTCTTTTTTTATGTTTTATTATGTATAAAGAATTATATATATTCTTTTACTATTTATTGATTACCAATATAAAGCTTTTAACATTGTATGTTGTAGTTATTCAAATTGTTGATAACCTTGCTCTATGACTTTTTTTCCTTCTTTATATCCGAAATAAACATTAAATGCTATGTTTTCCGTAAATTCAATATATTATTAAAAACACACCAAATCTTAATTTGTTTATATATAAATTTAAAACAGCTAAAGAACATTTACCATACATCATATATCATTATGGATCATTCAAGAGTCAAACTTAACAGATCAATATCTGCTTCTTCAAACAATTCATCTATAAACATCAGATCCCATCATAACATATCTCAACAGCAACCCAATAGAACATTTTCATTAATGACATTGAACCACACGGATAAGAGTACTTTTATAGATGGAAATACAAAGATATATAAGAAGAAATTAACCAAGACATTTTCTAATGAAGACGACGATTGGAGTGCTAATGTGAGTAAATACACCATAGAAAATGAAGATAAGTTCATTTACACACCTGTTGAAGAAAAGCATGACATTGAAGAAACGACAACAGCTGATGACAACAAACAAAAGTTGTTGGAAAAGTTCAAATCAATATTGAGTACAAATAAAATTATAAAAATAGAAGAGCTTCGAGATTTGAGTTGGCATGGAACCCCTCTCCAGTACAAATCCATTACTTGGAAATTGTTATTGGGGTACTTGCCTAGCAACACCAGAAGACACGAACAAATTTTGAAGCAAAAACGTCAAACTTATAAAAACACAATATCACAACAAATTAAAAATGATGAAATTATTCAAAACACAGAAAACAATAAACAAACTTGGCATCAAATTAACATTGATATTAAAAGAACACATCCGGATATAAAGTTATATCAGTTTCAATCTGTCAAGAAGTCCTTACAAAGAATATTGTATGCTTGGTCAATAAGACATTCTTCTACTGGGTATGTTCAAGGAATAAATGACATATGCACAACATTTTATCAAGTTTTTTTACTGGACTACTACATTAAATCAAACACAACCGAAGATTTGATATGCTGGGAAAAAATAGAAAACATAGATCCAACAGAATATATGAATGATGCTGATTTTTCAAACTTGGAAGCTGATACCTTCTGGTGTTTTGATAGATTTTTGGAATCCATTATGGACAACTATGTCCATGGCCAACCTGGGATACTTAAGCAAGTCAAAAAGCTAGAGGATACTTGTAAAAGAGTGGATCCTGAGTTGTACCAGCACTTGAGCAGTGAAAGTGTAGAGTTTTTTCAGTTTGCCTTTAGATGGATGAATTGTTTGTTAATGCGTGAGTTTCCAATGAGAGTTGTGTTAAGAATGTTTGATACTTACATTGCAGAAAGTTCATCTTTGATAAATACACAAGTCGACGATGATGATGATGCCAGATTGAAAAAAAACAGCTTGGTTACAGTTAATGATACTGCAGATGAGCTTTCAGAGGAATTTAGTAATTTAAGCACAACAAACAACTCCACAGCTCAAAAGTTGAATGACTTTCACGTGTACGTATGCTACGCATTTTTGGAAAAATGGGCGACAACTTTACAATCTATGGACTTTACTGGAATTATTATGTTTTTGCAAAGCTGTCCAACAACTTCATGGGATGAAAGAGACATTGAAATGTTGCTCAGTGAAGCTTATTTATGGCAATCTTTATGCCAATATTAATGAAATCTTTAAATCCTGTCTTTCTTCATTATATCCGAAATTCACAGCCTTTTTTTTTCTACCCGTCATATACTCACTAAATAGAATCGTTTCTTTTTATTCCTTCTTTTCATTTCTCTGTAGACTACAAGCATCTCAAAACCAAAGAAATTAGACTATATAGCTCTCATATCTTTTAGCAATACTTTGTTGTTGATGTTCAATTTGTCATTCATCAATTGTTCAAGTAAAAGATTAGTCTATAAAGGGAAATTTGCACGTACATATAAGAAGCCGTCTCATCTTTCAAAAGCATTACTGGCAAGGATACCTAAGAAGATGACCAAAGCCGAAAAGAAATTTATGAAAGATACAATAATAGAAAACAAAACGAAAAAAATGAAACTTCAAGCCACAAACTCATCAACTTATAGAGTTCATCACACCGCTCAATCTAATTATGATTATTCAAACAATTTAATTACAATTACAAATTCCATCACTGGTGGGTTGTTCTTCTTTGGAAGTCTTTCGGAAAATTCACAAAGAGTCATCACAAATGCTTCTTTTAAATCAAAATTTGACTCTTTTTTGATCACTGGTAAGCTTAACTGGTCTTCTATTGCAGGGCTTCCTGGATATTTGCTGAGTTTGGCTGAGATTCCAACCGTTAAACCACTAAATGTTTGTTATCCAAATGATCATTTGAAGTTATTGCTGGGTAGCTGTAGACATTTTATATTAAGAAAATCTATTGGTGTTGCTGTAGATACTACAAATACCGAAAAGTCGCTTTCCGGACTTACCGTCAAGCCTATCATAACATATCCTAACCTTGATAACATTACTGAGCCAAATACTGATTTAGATGAAGCTCAATTGCAATTTTTGGATGCTTGTATTGCAGATACTTTTATGCATGGCAACAAAAATTCTTGCGGAAGTAATGAAAACGACACTGATGATTTTGCTACAGCTAACGAAAAAAGAATACGTTTGCTAAACAGCCTTATAGAAAAAGTAAAGATTAAAGATATGTCTGTTTCATACCTTGTAAAGTTTAATAAAGTTCCTGGTAAGTTTGATGTCAAAAAATCAATTGAATTAGGTTTGCCTGAAAAAGATAGAGGAAAATTACTAAAAAATGGAGAGATAACTTTAGAAAACGGCAAAGTTATCAAAACTTTAGATGTTACAAGCAATACAAGATCATTTGATGACATGTTGATATTACATGTGGTTAATAATGATTACTTAAAACACTTAACAATGCAGTTATCTGAACAAAAAGAATTTGATACAACTAACGCTGGTTTGATCTATTTGACTTTAGACGAAGAAGTTAGCTTAAATCAAGAATTATTTAATTTTATTGATTTACTGGCTGCTAAAACATTGCCAGATTCTAACATCTTTGTATCTCACCCGGAAGTAAACTCTAACCAATTCATGATTGATGAATATGC
Source organism: Hanseniaspora uvarum (assembly GCA_037102615.1). NCBI lineage: Eukaryota > Fungi > Ascomycota > Saccharomycetes > Saccharomycodales > Saccharomycodaceae > Hanseniaspora > Hanseniaspora uvarum. The sequence continues at coordinate 241,304 of BTGA01000009.1, read as the reverse complement.
TTCATCTTTTTGGCATTTCAAAAGAGAATTACCCCAAAATTTTCCAGAACTAAATGTTGAAAGAAAGATTAATCAAAAATTCTTTGAAAAGTATAGTCATTTGCTACCTCAAACCGAAAAGATTATGAAGCCTTACTCGCCAGAAGAAGATATCCCAAACATTGAACCTTCAAGAGTAAATATTTTAAATCAAAACGACACAGTCTTGTTACGTGCATTTGACAAATTAGACAAAGAATCTGTCGCAGAAAAAAAGATTATGACTTTAAAAGATTCTACTTATAAGCCAGAATATATTGTAGACAGAAACAACCGAAATTCAAAGCTTTTAGAAAAAACTGAACGTGTAAGTTTAAAAACTCCTTCCTCATTACCTAAGATTGCTGTTATGGGTACATACTCATCAAAGCCTGGTCTTGCTGCAAACGTTTCATCTAATATAATCAAAATTCCTTATTTTAATGAAGAAACAAAGGAATATGACTACACTTTTGGTTACTTAGATGCCGGTGAGGGTTCTTACAATACTCTAAGAAGATTATCTACCGACGAAGAATTGGCTTATATTTTCCATCACATGAAGTTCATATACCTGTCTCATTTACATGCCGATCATCTAGGTGGAATTATAACACTTATCAACAAATGGTATGAATACAATAAACAAGATAGCAGCAAAACTTTATATTTGTTAGTGCCTGCAAGATTTATAAATTTTATTGTTGAATCCTTTGCTAATAACCAGCATTTGCTAAAAAGAATTGTAGCTATTTCTAATGAGGTCTTCAAAAACGGAAATGTTGGTAAACCTATAAAACAACAAGCCTGTAGATACCTACTAGAATCTAAACTTCAAAAAGTAGTTGATTTAAACCACTTTGGTTCAATTTTGAATAAAATGACCGGCGAATTGCATTTATCTAAGTTTGAAACTGTAGATGCTATTCATTGTCTAGAGTCATACTCAGCCTCATTTACATTTAACGTATCTTTTGATAAAACCTTTAAACTTTCTATAAGTGGTGATACAAGACCCAACAAAAATTTCCCTAAGATTGGTGCCAACTCGGACTTCTTGATTCATGAAGCCACTTTCCAAAACGACATGCATGATCATGCTTGTAAGAAAAACCACTCTACTATTGGAGAAGCCTTATTTATTGGTGATAGAATGAAAGCTAAAAATGTCATTTTAACACACTTTTCATCAAGAAAATTCGATCAATTTTATGAAGGTACAGGAAAGTATATCAATCAAGCCTCATCTATGAAGGTTTGTGTTGCATCAGACGGTATCATTGTTGATTCAGAAAACATGGAAACAGTTCATCAAAAAACCTTGAAAGAAAGTCAGCGTTAAATGGATTATATATCATAGTTCTTGTAAATAATAAAATACATTATAAAGTTTATGTTTTATTTTATTTGGAAAATTTTAATGTGTAAATGTGTATTAACAACCCAGATTAATTAAGAACCAGCTTTTTATCACTAACAAACTGTTTCAAGAAAAGTCTCCCATATTTCAATCAACTCCTTCTGTTGTTCTTTAAACGTCTCTATGTATATTTCTATACAGTTTCTAAACTCGACTACTCTATTCATATCAAATTCATATAGTTGTCTTTTAATAACAAGACCAATTTCTCTCCATTTTAACTTGACTGAATTGTAACGATCTTCCCATTTCTTTAAACTCTCACCTTCCAGTACAATTTTTCCAATTTTTTTGTTTTTGACAATCCATTCCAGTAAAACCAAAATGGAACCTAGTTTATATCTTTGATTGAAAATAGATGTGCTGTTGTTTAAAGATCTTAATTGATCTTGGACATAATCTGAAAAAATAAATTTCTCTATATCGCTTGAACGTCTTAAAACATCACTAATATTAATATGAACTTCTGCAAAGGAATGATATAATTTGTTGAGGTTCTCCGATACATTTTGAGTTTCCATTTTATTCAAAACATCACTTAATTCTATTAAATCTTTTATTGACTTTTCTTTGCTTTCCTTCAAATGTTTCAAAACATTGTCAAGATTTTTCAACTCCGTAAACAAAGAATCCCAACAATCTTCGGCTTCATCAAAATAGTTATCAGGCTCGCTGTATTGCGGTAATCCATTTTCAACACCTTCATTAATCACATTTTTAGCAAAACCAAATAATGCCTTTGTCAAAGAAGAGCTATTGCTACCATAATTTCTCAAGGCTTGAATAATTTTCTTTTGTAAAAATTGTTCAGTTTCCATTCCTTTTGCTTCTTCATAAAAATTTACACCATCTTCATGACCAAATAGTTTGTATTCACTAAATCTTGATATTTCGGATAAATCCAAAGGATCATTAATCGCATACGAAAGTGTTTCTTGGTCTTTAATTTTGTAGTATTCTGAAAACTTTTGTACTTCCTGATTGGTCAAAAATTCTAAATAGTTTTCATCATATTGAAGGTGCGGATTGCTAGCAATCTTTGTTAGCATATTAAGTAGTAAGTCTTTTCTTTTCATACCCACTTTATCGTGGTCAGATATTGTGAACAAATTCTTTAAAGATTTATCTGGCGGAGAAGGTATGATGTATCCCCAATAACTTTGTTGAAGCTGTCTATACAACCAACGGAAGTCACTATAACGTCTTTTGACAATAAATGTTCGATCCTCAATTAAATTTTCTACTTTAACACCTTTCAAGATAGTATTTGGTGATAATGTTGTTGTTATTTGAAATTCGATAAACGAATTAGTTAAATCACCTACTTTGTATGGGTCAGATAATTCTATAATGTGTACAGGATCTGAAGTAAGCAATACTGGTTCTGGTTTAGGTAAATCAATTATAGTTTTCTTTGGTTTCACAGGAGTCGAAGGTGTTGTATTTATAGAAATATCCTGCAGTTTTTCTTCTATTGGTAAATCAAGTTCAGCAGAAGCCATTTTTTTGGGTTCTTCGATTGCCAATATATCAACTTTTGTTTCATTGTTGTTCTTTTCTTTATTGTACAACTTCTGAATGTGTAAACCATGGGTCTTTTTCAAATTTTTCTTCAAAGAACTTTTGGTCCTGGTAAATGATGTTTCAATTGGCGAATCATCTGTAGGTAGATCTTCAAAAATATTAACGTCGTTAGCATCATTAAAGATGTTTTCTTCTATACTGATATCTTTGTTAATTTTATCATCTTCAATATTCAAAAATGACTTTGAATTATCATTTTCAGATATAATTTCATTAAGAATTTGTTTCACAGAATTATTGTCAGATTCCACCGTACTGATATTGAACTCTTCAGTGTATGAGTTGTTATCGTTATCAGAAACTTTGTTATATTCATAATCACTGTCCTCCCTATTTATTGAATGATTATCATTTTCCAAAGGATCTTTCCAAGCATCTTCTAAAATTTCATTATCGCTTTCATCAAATATGTTATAGTTCATGTTTCCTAGGTTATTCTTGGGTCAATCATGCTCCAATGATAAAGTGTTATCTAAATAAATACTGCTAAAGTGTTAATACTGCATTTTAAAAAAAAAGTAGGCACCCGCAGGTGTAAACACCGATTGTTATTTCCGATACTTATATCCGAAAGTTACTTTTTACCCTACCATGCTTATTTTCCTATTTGGGGCATGACACGAAAACGCGTTACCCGGAGCTCAATTATTATTGTTTTGCTTCTATTATGGCAAGGAAAAAAAAAAATACATGTTCATATATGCCATTATATATACAGTATTTAATTACAGTATACATTATTTGAAATATAAAACATTAAAAAATACCATAAATAATCGATTTAAAGGGCAAAATGACTGAATTCCTTAACAAAGAAGAACTTCAATACTTAGATTTATGTAAGAACATCATCGAAAATGGTGAAACCAGACCAGATAGAACCGGTACAGGAACTTTATCGATATTTGCACCACCACAATTAAGATTTTCACTTAAAGACGACAAATTTCCTTTATTAACAACAAAAAGAGTATTTACCAAAGCTATTATATTAGAACTTCTTTGGTTTGTTAAGGGAGATACCAATAACAAAAATCTACAAAAAGAAGGCGTCAAAATTTGGGATGGTAATGGTTCTCGTGAATACCTAGATTCTCTTGGGTTAACTGACAGAGAAGAAGGTGATTTAGGTCCTGTTTATGGTTTCCAATGGAGACATTTTGGTGCTGAATATGTTGATTGTCACACTGACTACACAAACAAAGGATACGATCAATTAAGCGATATAATTCATAAGTTGAAGACCAATCCTTACGATAGAAGAATCATCATGTCTGCTTGGAATCCACCAGACTTTAAGAAAATGGCTCTTCCGCCATGCCACGTTTTCTGTCAATTCTATGTTTCTTTCCCTAAAGACCAAAAGCCTCAATTGTCATGTATCTTATACCAAAGATCTTGTGATATGGGGTTGGGTGTTCCTTTCAACATTGCTTCTTATGCTTTGTTGACCAGAATGATTGCAAAGGTTGTTGATATGGATTGTGGTGAATTTATTCACACCATGGGTGATGCTCACGTTTACAAGGATCATGTAGATGCTTTGAAAGAACAAATTGAAAGAACTCCAAGAGAATTCCCTACTTTAGAAATAAAAAGAGATATTAAAGACATTGATGATTTCAAGTTGGAAGATTTTCAAATCAAAGACTACAACCCTTATAAGTCTATTAAGATGAAGATGAGTGTTTAATTGTTTTAGTTTTTGGTGGTTTTTTTTTTTGTTATAAAAAATGAGACTTTGAAAGTTGCTCTATATATTCAAGTTTTTACTTTTTCTTCATTGGAAGTTGTCACTTCAAGCAATTTTTTCATGCTAATTTTAAATTCTTTGAAATCTTTGTATTTGCTTTCAACATCTAAAGGTTTAGATTTGTTGTTTTCAACTTCAGAAAGAACTTCAAAAGCTTTTTTATAATCTTTATTGATTAATGTTTCAAAAGCCCATAATACTTCAGTGACAATATTCTCCCTTTCTCTTGAAATTAATTCTTGGTAAACTTGATTTATGAAGAAAGTATTTTCTAGACCTCCCATTATGTCAAAGAAGTTTTGCAATTTTGTTTTGTAACCTCTGTTCAAGTACAAATCCAAAAAGCTGTTAACCAATACTCTTTTATTTTCCTTTGATTCAAAGAAACTTGGATACTCAGAATACTGAATTTTTTTGGTACTTGATAAGTAATCATAAATCTTAAACATACTTATCCAATCTTTATTGATAATAGTTAAATGCTTTAGCATGTTTATCTCATTGATACTTAATTGCCCCTTAAAAGTGTCCAAAATACTTCCAATACTCAAAACTAATGTATTCATTTTATTAATACCCATATGGTTTTGGTAGTATATGACATTTAATACAGTAAGTAGACCAGTGAATATTTTTTCACTATACTCTAAGTTAAGAGTTTGAGTTAGAGAGATGAAACCAAGCAATTCATTCTTAACATTTGTTGAGAATAAAACACTATTGTATAAGCTGCTGCCAATTATTTGTTCAAAATATTGGCATCTATATTGTCTTTCTATTCCGCACAACAAAGGTTCATATATCACTTTGGAAACAAAATCTAACAACTGATCAAAGTTTATAGCAACTTTTTCAAAAGCCAAAAATTTTTGTTTAAAATCTTTGAAAACTTTTAGTACAGACTCTTCAGCTGATGGTGTAGCATCATCAATGGCCGTTGTTACCTTTAAAGTGCTTAAATGTTCAAGAATTCTTAATATTAAAAATTTCATAAAATCTGTGGATACAAACGTTAGCCAAGTGTTAATATTAACATTAATGTTGTTTAATCCATTCTCAAATAAGTTAATCTTCTGTTGTGAAGAAATTTCATCACTTTGAATTATCATGTCTACTTGAATTTTAAAAGCATTTTCAAAAGTCTTCATTTCGGATGCAAACCATTGGTAATTTAACTTATTACTCAACAATTCTCCATCATTGTCTATGACTTTGTTAAAGATGTAGTTGCTAATGTGGAAGTTTAAAAATTCTAAATTTTGGTCAGTATTATCAATTTCTTCTTGATTTTTAATATGAAGTTGATAAAACGTGAATTGACCCCCAAAATTGGTTTGATATGATAGGCACGTTGATTTGTCATTTTCAAATTCAACTTGATAGACTGTACCGGAAAAAACAGTTGTTTCATCAGCATGGAGAACAACATCAGAAAACAACAGCTCACTCTTATTACCATTTAATGGAATTTGCGTTAATATAATTTCATTTTTATAAGTGATGAAGGAAGTATAGAAATCTTGCTGTTCAATATAAGATGTTTGAACGTTTAATTTACCTCTGTAAAGATCTGACTTTTGCTCAAATTGGTTTATCTCATAGTATCCTAAAACCTCAAATTTATCAGAAATAGAAACATTTACGTATACCAATTTAGAAATGTCTTTTGCAACAAGTAAAGAATAGAAAAATTCTTTTTTATCAGAATAAACTTTATTTAGTGCCAAAATGGTCACTGGTGCCTTTTTGTCCAAAATATTATTATGAATCAAGTCATCCTTCTCTACAGCACTAAATTCTAAATTCTTGTCAAAGTGAAACTTTGAGTCCGATCTATCACTATGTTTCCTGATGTGATACATAGCTATATCAGAGTCAAATAATACAGTAACAGTATCTTCGCTAAAACCATCCTCAACAACAAAATCTATAATATCACTTCTAGGTGATTCAATATAGGTTAACACCTTGTTAAACAAACCTTTATGTCTTTTCTCATGTTTGTGTTTTAAAAATGTTACTTGATTCTTGTAAACATTGTATAAGACTAATTGATTTTTATCATTTTTGAACAAAATACATCCACTTTTTGGTAAAAACGAAATGTCTTTTTCTGCAGTGAAGTTTAACTTTTTCAAAATGTCATTTTGCTTATAAAAGTATGATTTGCTTGAAAAACATCCTCTTATGTTTTCAAAATCCCATAATGAACCAGAAGATGAATCCAATATCAGGGCAGACGGATTCATTTTACCATGAAGGTTGTCATTTAATGAATTTGTAGAGTAGTTGGACTTTAAAAAAACTTTAAGGTAAGGTAACTGACTCAGGCTAATTTGCAACAATTCCAATAAATTATACTCCAAATCCAAAGAATGTTTGTTGCTGATATTAGAAAATTTAATGTGACCATTCTTTAGTATATTAACAGATATATCGTAGTCCGCATTCAATTCACTGTTTAAAATTCCGGAAGTGAATGGTGTTGATTCTTCCGTTGTTATCGACTTTAATATATACTTTCGATGATTCAAAAGTATATTAACGTTGTCTTTTAAGCTCGTGTGAGATGTACCAGTATTGGAAGCATTATCTATCTTCATAAAATCTGCATAGTCTTGTTTAATTGTAAAGCCCTGATCGTTTTCCGATTCCACAATTTTTAAATCCACCATGTCTGGATTGTTATTTTCCCTGATATGGTGTAATTCTGCATCCATATCAGGTGTTTCTTCAGAGGAGATATGATCATCTACGTTGTTTTCTGAATATTTTGGCTTGAAGTTAATATCAGCATATTCTTCAGATTCTATTTCTACATCCATTGAAATATTAGTACTGTGGCTTGAAATTTGATTATCTAGATTGTCTGAATGCACTTCTTCCTCAGAAAATAAATCAGATCTAACCAGGTTTTCATTATTGATTTTGGATTTTTCATTAAAACCGTTAATTGGTTCTTTTGGAGTAAAATTATTAATATCACTGTTGGTTGCGTCATCTGAAACAGATTCTTCAATGTTTAAATCTTCTTTGTGAGCCTTGCTATCTTTTTTCAAGATTCCGAACTCATCGTTAAAATCTCCTGTTTCAGCTCCATTTAAAGTTGTTGGTTCAGTGATTGGTTCCTGGATGCCCCCAATGTGATCTTCTTCCTTTTCAGTTGACTCTATAATGTTCATTTCTGGTTCTGCGGTAGCTTCCTCATTGTCTACTTCTGGAGCTTCTTCTTCTGCGGTTCCTACTTCAATATTTACTTCTGGAGCTTCTTGCTCTTCGGTTGCTTCCACAATGTTTTCTTCTGGCTCTTCAGTTGATTCCTCAATACTTAATTCTAAAGTTTCTGGTTCTGTAATGGCTTCTTCAATAGTCACATCAGGCTCTGTAGTTGCTACCTTAATGTTTACTTCTGGTTCTGCAATTGCTTCCTCAGTATTTTCTTTTGTAGTTTCTTGCTCTTCAGTTGATTCTTCAATTTTTACTTCTGGTGCTTCTTCCTCTTCAGTTGATTCTTCAATTTTTACTTCTGGTGCTTCTTCCTCTTCAGTTGATTCTTCAATTTTTACTTCTGGTGCTTCTTCCTCTTCAGTTAATTTTTCAATTTTTACTTCTGTAGCTTGCGGTTCGGTGGTTGCTTCTTCGGTGTTTACTTTTGGAGCTTCTTCCTCTTCGTTTGCTTCTACAGTGTATAGTTCTGGAGCTTCTTTCTCTTCAGTTGATTCTTCATTGTTTACGTCTGTATTTTCCTGTTCTATGTTTGCTTCTTTAGTATTTACCTCTGAAACTTTTTCTTCCACGGTCCCTTCCTCATTATTTGCTTCTGCAATCTCATGATTTTTAATAACTGGGTTTGTTATTTCCTCTTTATTGGACTGATCAATGGATAAATCGCTCTTTTCAATGCTATTAATCGTTATAAAAGATTCCTTCTTGGCTTCATCGGCAACTTTACCTTCATTGTCATCAGAAGCAAAAACACTTTTATTGCTGATTTCTTCCTTTTGGCTGTGAACTTCATCATCATCTGCTATTGGTGTATCGACTTCTTCAATGTTGGATAGTTGTGCAGAAACGTCTTTGACTTCTTCGCTGGATGTATGATTTACATTATCATTTTCAATTACATTATTTACAGTATCAAAATCATTCAAACTATTATTTGTATCTCCAGATTGTAAAGATAAATTGGAATCATTGGAAGAAGGTCTGGAACTACCTGATGACTTTCTTTTCAGTTTTTCTAATTTTTTCAATTTTTTGTTTGATGGCTTAGCTACAATTTTTGTAGGGTTAACAGAAGATCTTGACATATTCTTAAACTGTCATAAACAATTGGTTTAGGGCTTTTATAAATATAATTTTTCGTATGATTAAAAATAACACCCCAAATAAATCGTCTCAAATTAAACCTAAAACGGGTTCTATTACCATAGTACATTTTAAATATACACAAATTTTAAACTACCAGCAACAAAGAAAAATCGTACATATTTGTGGTTTATGCAAAAAGTGTGAAAAGCACGTGACGTACATTAATTTCTTTTTTTTTATTTATTTTGGAAATTTCACCCTCTTTGGGTAATCTCCAAAATTACCTATTTAGGTAATATTGATATTTCTAGATATTTTAAAATTTTTGCTACTACTTCTACCTCTGTAAATTAATTATAATTAAAAAAATATAAGCAATAATTCATTACATATATTTATAATACAAGGAAGAATAATAGGAGATAACAACCAAAACAAAATCACAATCAAGTAATCAAAACCAGCTTACAAAATGATTAGATCAACAAAACCAAAAAACGCTAGATCCAAAAGAGCTTTAGAAAATAGAGAAGGAAAATTAGTTGAAAATGTCAAAACAGCTTTATTCATTCCAACCCACACATCTAATCAAGCTTTACAAGATGTAACCATAGACTTAAGTAACATGAAAAAACCATTCATGAAGAAGTTCACCAAGAAGAACCAAAACAAGGATTTATTACCATTCGATAAAGCTGACCACACAAACTTAGAATTCTTCAGTGAAAAAAACGATGCCTCTATAATTGTCCTATCTTCCAACAACAAGAAAAGACCAAATAACTTGACTTTTGTTAGATTTTTTGAATACAAAGTTTATGATATCATAGAATTACAAGTTGTCAAGAACTTCAAGCTAATGCAAGATTTCAAGAAATTGACCTACAATGTTGGATTGAAACCTATGTTCTCTATTCAAGGTGATATCTTCAATACCAATCCTACTTATAAGCACATAAAGTCTGTATTTATGGATCTATACAAAGGGGACAGTTCTTCTCAAGTACAAGATGCTAAGGCTTTGCAATATGTTATCAGTTTATCTGTTGATAGTGAATATGATGAAACAGTTAGCAATAAATTACCAAATGTTTTATTCAGAGTTTATAAAATCAAGTCATACAAATCTAATAACGGTAGTGTCGTAAATTCCAACACTGGTAAGTTACTTCCAAGAATTGAACTAGAAGAACTTGGTCCAAGATTAGATTTCAAGGTTGGCAGAGAACAATTACCTGCTGCTGATATGGAAAAGGAAGCTATGAGAAAACCTAAGCAAGCTTATGGTGCCAACAACGCCAACAACTTCAAGATGGAAAAGAATATTGAAATGGATGTCATGGGTGACAAATTAGGTAGAATTCACATGGGTAAACAAGATTTAGGTGGTCTACAGACAAGAAAGATGAAGGGTTTGAAACCTAGATATGATCAAGTTGATTACGAAGCTATGGAAGAAGACTATTTGAATGATGAAGAAGAAGAATTTGGTAGTGATGAAGAACCATATACACTAGAACAAGAACAAGAAATCATTGAACAACCATCTAGAAAGAAAGTTAAGAAATAAGTTTTGTATATATAACAAAAAAAAAAAACAGATTAATTATTGCTTTTCAAAAAATAATAATAATAATAAAATTGATTGTAATAATCTTAAGTTTATTTAGGCAATAGGGCTACTATTACTTTGATACTTATTTTCTATTAGTCTTAACATGTTTCTTAGCAGCATACAGATTGTGACTTTACCTGTGCTTGGAACGTATAATCCGGCTTTCAACTTAACATCTTCATTGAAGTTTTTGTGGAAAGAAAAGTTGATACAAGTAGCACCTTCTTTTATATTTTCAGTTGGATATTTGTAATTATCTACAGGAACACCAGTGATAACAATATCGGCATCAATTGACAATTGTTTTAGTAACTCAGGAGTATTGCTACCTAAATCTTCAACATGGTGCTTAGAAAATTTCAAACCCTCACCTCTAGTGAATTTTTGAATATTATGGACATCAACACTGTAAACCTCACAACCATCATTAGCCATTAACGCAGCTAAAGGTCTACCAACAATTTCACTTCTGTTGATGATTATGGCTTTTTTACCGTATAACCTATTACCGGCTGGTAGCAAAGAATTGTAGATTTTTAAGTATTCTAAGATTTTTATAATGGCTAAAGGAGTGCAAGGTACTATAGATTTTTTGGTCTTTTCTTGATCTAAATATCTGATGTTATGGTACATGTTTTGGTAGTATGTGTGGTTCAGACCTTCAACGTCTTTTTCTAAGCTAATGACTTGTTTCAAATACTGGTCTTGAGCATCACCAAAAACAGGGAAATAAATCATTATTCCATCAACAGCATCATCGTTGTTTGCTTCTATGATTCTTTCTTCTAAGAAATCTTTATTTTGAACTCTTCTTAACTGATATTCAAAGCCCATTTCTTCACATGTTTTCTTGGTCCAGTTAGCATATGATTCTGCAGCAGGGTCATCATTGGCCAAAAAACCAACTAAAAATGGTTTTTTCCCTGGAGGAGACATAATAGAAGATGATATGGTTTGACATTTTTGAGCAATTTCTTGACTGTATGATTTGGAAATGCCAGAGGCTAGAATAGTTCTACCGGCGAATAAGGCTTTGTTAGTTGACATTATATAAATGGTTTATGGTTTTATTTATTTATTTATTATTATTTTTTTTTTTAATTCAAACAAGATTGATCACAATTTTTGTGATGAGGTTATATATAATCGTTAATTAGAAATGATTAAATTTTTTGATTACAGTAATTATAAATTCCAAACTTCTGTTTGCTATAAATTTTTTTGGACAGGGGTAAATGAAGAAGTTAAATATTTATAAACACGTGCCAATATTTACTAAATTTTTGACACATTGTAAGTAAGAAGTGCATGTAATTGGTTGTAACATTTACGAAATTGAAGAACATTACGGGGTTAATGGAATGTCTATAAATGAAGATAAAATTGATTTAATGATAGTTGATACTTGATTTAAACAAAGAGTTTAAAAAGGAACAAAAAAAGCACAACCTTTAATTTTTTGGTTCAACTTCGGTTTAGTAATCATTCTTAAATGTAAATTTTAAAAGCGTTTGATTGTTATTTTTAAGTGATGACAAACAAAATAAATATGTTGTAAGATAATATCGGTTTACTAACAAAGAATTGAGTTTATTGCATATTTTTGTTTTTTCGGATACCTACGATAGTAGACGATAGCTCAATAGCTACATCAAAATTTTTTAAACAAATGCTGCATAATCGTATTACTCACTGAAAACTTACTTTGCAAGTGAATTCAGCTTTTTAAGTTTTGAAAACATCAAGTTCAAAGTCTTTGCATTGATTTAATGAATTTGATGGTTGGTTAAAAATCATCGATAAGTATCCAAATCTTTTTGAGCATCTTTGGTACACAATTCAGCCGTGGATACTGGTCACTAAACTGGCGAAAAAATATATATTGCTTTTTAAAAGCAGATTTTTTGCCAATATTCACCAAGATCAGCAACACCATCGGTACTTTTCTATTATTTAGCTCAGATAAAGCATCCATCACTGTAAAAAAAGAAAAAGAACGTATTTGAAAGTGCCTGGAAGATAACATGCTTAAAAACAACTGTTGTATTAACACATATATATCAAAAATATACTGGATTGTTTCAAAGACCAAAAAAAAAAGATAATTTAAGTCAATAAAAATATCATTATGTAAACTTCTTCCTGAAAATCTAGACGTGGTACAAGCAAATTCAAGAATATGTACTCTGAAATGATCATTAATAAAACGTTACTTCCGTCAAACAAAGCAATACCCCTGAGCTGTAGAATTTCTCCCGTTTAACAAAATATCTCCACTCTCACTGTAGAATTCCCCCCGTATTAACTTCTCCCACAATCTTATCTATAATTCCTCCGATGAATATTTCAAATCTTCCTTTCCTCTGTTGTATCTGCCCCCTTATTTCGTGTGATTTATGTTCAACTGTGAATGGCGTTAACGCCTGCGCACAAATATACGTGTTTCTAGGGGAGCAAGGTGCCCCTGGATTTTTGAAGGGAAAAAAAAAGGTTGCCCACACCTTAATAATCCATTACTAAGATAGAGCTGTAGTAGGCGATTTTATTATTTAAACGCACACAGTTTATTTGAAATATTAAAAGTTGTTTACAGCAAATTGACCATAATAACCAACCCCTTCCACAATGTCTTCTGAGCTGCAAAATAGTAAGTCCTGGTCCGATCCTTCTTCAGGAGAATTTAAAAGACAAAAATCCTCATTCAGAGAATTTATCTCCAAATCGCATCCTATCTACAAACCCGAACCTAAGCGTTACCATCTATACATTAGTTTAGCATGTCCTTGGGCTTCTAGAGTTTCTTGTGCCAGATCGCTGTTAGGTTTAACTAATGTGATATCTATGTCAATAGTTCATTGGTATATGGAAACCAGTAGTGAACCAAATGCTGCAAACCCGTCAGCTATTAAAGGCTGGAGATTTTTGCCAGTTGATGATCATTCTACATTCACTGCTGCCGGAAATGGTGACAAAAATAACAGATATGGTGTTGTATCTGATCTAACTCAATATCTAGGCGGCGACATTAGTAACTGCACTCATTCATTTGCTAATTGTGACAACCACGGCAACAGATATGATTTTGATGGTACAATAGACCACATTAACGGTTTTGAACATTTAAGGGATTTGTATTATTTTTCCAATCCAAACTATGATGGAAGATTCACTGTTCCTATTTTGTATGACATAAAAACGAATACTATTGTTAACAACGAGAGTTCAGAAATTTTGAGAATGTTGAGTGACCCAGAAGGTTTATTACAATTCAGCGATAAAGAAAAGCAATACTTAACCACTCTTTATCCTGAAAACGACAGAAAAAACATTGATTATTGGAATGACAAAATCTATGAGACTATCAACAACGGTGTCTACAAAACAGGTTTTGCTGAACAGTTGCAAGCATACGAAAAAAACCTCTACATTCTATTTGAAACATTAGATGAAGTTGAAGAACATTTCAAACAAAAATACTCCAAAGATGATTTACTAGATAACAATAAGACTCTTTACTTTGTAGGAGATCAAATAACAGAAGCTGATATTAGATTATTTGTTACTGTAGTCAGATTTGATGCAGTATATCACCAACACTTCAAATGTAATCTAAAAATGATCAGATCTGATTATCCGTATATAAACAACTGGTTGATTAAGTTGTATAATCACCCTGAAACTGATGCATTCAAAGACACAACAAACTTTGCCCACATCAAGCTACACTACACAAGATCCCACAAAAGAATCAATCCTCTAGGTATAACTCCTGTTGGTCCAAGTCCAAACCTTTTATCTCTGAAGAAATAAGCAATCACTATATATTTTACTATCTAAAAGTGTTTGAAAAAGAAGAAAAAAAAATACTCTATCCAAACCCACACTTTTGTCAAGCGTATTTTTCACTACAAATTACTCTTGATTTTATATACATTTCTGGGGTTTTACAACGGCGCAAGCAAAAAAAAAAAATTATACATATATATGATTAAATCTATATAGTTAAATGTTCACACCAGGAACCAAAAAAAAAAATTAAAAAAATTTGATTTTTAAAATTTAAAAACGTATATACCATAGAACTATTGATATATACAGACGAAGTGACAATGAGCTCTAATCACAAGAACGACTCTAACTCAGTGAACAAGCATTATTTCACTAATGTTATACCAGTTGCTACAGATTCGATTGTTAACAAAGTGAAAATCCAGAGAACTCCAGGACATTCGAATATAGATAACAAAAGTACGAAATCGCCGGAAACTATAAAAAAATCAAGAGGTAGACCTAGAATCATCAAGAACTACAACGATCCTATGATGTCGCCAATGGCAGCTACTTCCTTGAAGGTTCAACAGCAAAGTTATCATGAAAAGAATGGAAAACAGGTTATGAAGTTTGGAAATGTCTTAAGCTTTAATACCTCTCCTAACAAAAAGAGCAAGTCGAATTTAAACACACCAAATAAATTGAATTTTCTTAATATAAAATCAGATATATCACCCACACTTGATAAGAAGGTTGTGAAGAACTCACCAAAGAAGGTTGTTAAGAGTATTTCTACAGGAAATGTTTCATTGAAGACTATTAATAAACAAGACAGTATAAAAATAAATAAATCTGTTAGTAACGGGAATATAAGCGATGTTTTGAAGATCATGTCTGGCAACAATCAAAAGACGCCTACTAGACATAGAAACAATAGTATAAACACAAATGTCAAAGACAGTGATACTTTTGTAAATACAGATTCAAATGCTTTCAAAAGCGACAGTCTTATGAACTCTTCTGTTAAAGATATCAAAAAGAAAAGATCTAGAAAAAATAGTTTATTAACAAATTTGGAAACGCCCATACATAATGTCCAACAAAATCATACAAATTTTACCTCAAATAAAAACAATGCAAATGAGACGCCCTCATCAATTACCTCAACTGCTAGAAAACAGCTGTCGAAGTTGTCTCTAAAATTAGACAAATCCGGTAAGGCTTACATTGAGAAGATAGACGAAAATAGCAACATGATGGATATTGATGAAGACAGCAGAATGGACTTTTTCTTGGGTAACAAAATCGGCATTATGACGGAGAATCGTGATTTTGTTACTTTAAAAGATACTCAAAAGACTAATAATGAAGAGGATTATTTAAAATGGAATAACCCTTTGGCTAGTGAAAAAAAGGAACTTGATGAAGATGAAAAGAAGAGGATTATGAATATGTTGCAGAAATTTCAAACAATTGAAAGTAGCAATAAAGACGATATATCCAATTCAATGATTAATGTTAGACCAGATAAAGAAGAGATAGAAAGTGATGAAAAATTAAAAACACCACCGCTATCAGCTTCAATACGCTTTCAAGATCAAAATATAGACAACAATAAAAGTAAACTAAATACATCGATTAAGTTGAATACGGATGAGATGGAAATAGCCATACCAGCATTATTGGAACTATCTCCAATGAATATGTCGATTTTAAATCAAACTCCGAATGCAAAAATGAATGCAAACAACTATACCAGTTCTTTATTGAACTCAGCCAGCAAGTTCTTCAACATGGGCTCACCATATTCATTAAAAAATAAACAACTTGAAGATTATGACTATAACAAATACTTCAGTTTAAGTCCTAACAACAAGGATAATGTAACAATAACAAACCAAAAACAAACCAATAAGACCCCTAATTTCAATGCAAGGGAAACGGTCAACAGCATGCAACACCAAAATCTGGGTATGATGTTTAATATTGATTCTGTCATGCAATCTCCTAATAACAGTATCTTTCAAGCTTTTTCTCAAGCGGTATATTCTTCACCTTCTAGCAACCAAAACAACATTAACAATACAAATGTTAATCACTTGAATAATCAGCACAATTTGAGCAGCTCAAATAGCAACCAATTGGAAAAATTAGACAACGCTATAGATTTGGATCTTAGATATGAAGGATATAATGAAGATAGCGAAAATAACGCAGAACAAATGACCAATGATGATTTCTTTAAACAATACGATCCTTTGAATAAATTACAAAACAAAATACCTAGAAGTCCGAAAATGATATTAAAGAAGAAAAAATAAACCTCATGTCCACATGTGTTCATCAAAGTTGTATAACCAAGACAAACCAAACCATGAAGTAATGATACCTAAAGAACAGTAACAATTATATATTAACAATGCAATATGTTTGTATTTTTTGCCTTTGAATTCAAAAGTGTTGAAAATTCCATAAACAATGATCATTGGGAATAAACTCACTATGTAGATCATCGAAAGTCTATCAAAGAACCACACTCTTCTATTTTCATCGTTATTTTTGATTGAATGATTGAATGATAAATAAAAAATTATCATCCATAAAGTTGTGTAAGTAATTTTTAATAAAAACAATTCTGAAGAGTTTATTAATGGGAAAATGGACACTATTCCTGAGCTAGTCAATAGCATAAATGGTGTCAATAGTCTTTTGTCAAAAATAATCAAAAATGAAAACGGTATAATTATTATTAATATTTCTGTGGATATTATGTTCCTTCCAAATAGATAGTTGCTGTAACAACATAATGTCAGACTTCCAATAAACCTTTTAAAGTTACAATTGAAAAATAAAGGTATTATGGCTAGGGATTGATAAAAAGAAGTGAAATAAAAGTTGATTATTGGCTCAATTGGAGGTAAAATGTTGAATGTGTTCTTGCTTTGTATCAACTCATTAGTTTTGATTATGTCCATGATCTTATGGCTTTTAAAGTAGTCAAATTTGTTTACCTTTTGAAAGTACTTCAACATTTGTGTTAAAACTCTATCAAGAAAGAAGTATAGGATCCAAACGTTTGGCGTAGATTGTTCATCACTGATAAGTAATGACTTACTTGGAAAAATCTTTCTATAAACTTGTTTGAAATCATTCCAAGTTGCATTTTGATAAACAAACGGTAAAATAGGTATCATTAGTCCCAAAATAATGACTGATCCTAACTTAAGCAAATTCAGCCATTTTATGACCTTCAGTAAAGACAGATATGTTTTAAATTCAAACTTCACAATGTTCAAACAGTATGATCTTATCAAGACTATCCCAAAACATGGAATCAAACAAATAAATCCTTTATTCAATGAAACAGTCAAAGCAAATAAAAATCCTGTTTTTAAGTACTTTTCTTTTTGTAGTTGTATAATTGATAAGATTAGGAACCCATAAACAAACCCTTTATAACCATAATAAATATGGTCTAGAAGGAAAAGGCATGGCATCAAGATGATACTTGCAGATATGAGTAAATTATACTTGTCAGTGGAATACAAATTAAGTATCAGAACAAGCACAAACTCTGATAAAATCACACTTAATTTACGATATATCATCGACATATGCGCATTTTCAACATCTTTTGGTATGCATCTTGCTATAAAATATTGAAAGTACATGAATAAAGGTGAAAACTCAACCTCTTTGTAATACCATTGCCTTAATGGAAGTTCTCTTGTAATATCCAAAATTGAAGTGAATTTATCATATTGTACTGATTTGTAACTAAACACAAGGAATAGCTTGAATAATAACGAAAACAGCCATATCTTGATCAATGAAGTGTTAAAGAATCCAGCTATTTTCCTACAAATTTGTTGCACAATCATTAAATTTTTTAGGTTATAATCGCAAATTCTGTCTATAGCTTTGATAATTAAATTACTTCTTTAGGCGTACTCTTAACGTATTTTCGTCTTCTTTTGCTTCTTTGTTGTTGTTGTTTTTATGGTTTACTCATTTGAGTTCTATATATGCATTAAATGACCTTGAAGCTGTAGGAACGCATAATATGGGTTTGCGGTGGATTTTTGACATTTTTTTTTTTTTTTTTGCTGCTTGAACTTAAAACAACTATTAAAACCAAAATAAACACTAAACTGAACCCCCAAAGATTTAAATATGTCAAGTACTAATGATTTGATGGACATAATGAGTTCATCCTCAGGAGAGAAAACTAGTATGAATCCAAATGATACAAGAAAACAGTTATACAACGCGATTGGGGATAAGATACCATCTTTAAAGCTTAACAAACCTAAACAAAAAGTGGAAAAAATAAGCAAATGGACATATTCTAACAAGATTAAATTCAACCAGAATCAATATGAACAGTGGATAAAGCTTGATAAGTATTTGGATCAAGATGACAATGCTTCAAGGGATATAACACATAAATTTAATCAGTACATACATCAGTATAGGATACCTTATTTTGTCAGCAAAGATATTTTTGATGAAAGTTTAAAGAAGTACAAGGATAGTTTAGTTCCAGGAATTGTCCATACCCTAAAGCAAAAGTATAACAAAGACTTTGAAACATTTAAAAAAGTCAAGCTTGAACAATTCAAAAACGATAATCCTGATTCTGAAGTCGTGGAGCTTGATGAACATAAACTGGAAAAGGAATTTCCTGAACCTGACTATCTAAATCAAACAAACACATTGATAGAACAAAAATTAAAGTATTTGACTTTTGAAATAGCACAAAAAATTTTAGATCTTGCGAAGATTTATGATTTGAAATGGATCGTTATTCAAGATAGATTCAACTTGGAAAATCAAGAAGAACTAAATAAGGCATTAAGCATATCTGAAATTCGTTACATATTCTATAAAAGTTGTTTAATCTATTTCCAATTTAATGGGAGCTACGAAATGAATGATTTGCTAAACTTTAGCTTACAAAAGGATCTGAACAGAAAACATAACCTTGAGAAATTATTTAATAGATCAGCTGCTGAAGTAGCCGAAGAAGAAGCCTTGATACTTGAAGCCAGAAAATTCGAAGTCACCAGCAAAAAGATTAAAGAAGAAAGAGATAGTATCGTTAAGTTGTTAGATTATCCTAAAACTGCAACCAATTTTATTCCTGAACAATTTTTATCGGCTGCAGGATTCTCTCAATTGTATAAGAATTTGATGAAAATGAGAAGCAGTTCTTTAAACAAAAATGTAACAATGTATCCTGAAAATCCTTGGCAAAAACAATTTTCCAAATTCAAGTCTCAAAAAAGAAAGATTGACTCTGACATAAATGACGTTAATGATGAAGATGCTCCAATGGAGAGTAAGAAGAAGAGAACTGAGGCCGAAAGTACTACAGAAAGTAATGGTAAAAAGTTAATATCCACTTTATCCAGGAGAGTAGGTGAACAAAAAGTATTCCAAGCAAATTCTAAGAATGAATTGATATTTGAATTGGTTAGCAACTTAACCGACTTTGAAAAAGATAAAATGCATTTAGAAATCAATTCTGATCTCTACACTTCCTCAGGTATTTTGCTGAATTCAAGCAAACTAGTATCAAATAAAGCTTCAGTAGAGAATAAAGTCGATAACCTGTTAAAAGAACTTGGACTACCTACTAAACCAATCATGAGCACTAGTAATGTCATAAAAGGATACAACACTTTAAATTCTGTGCTGCTGGAATGTATAAACATCAAACAAACTATAGACAAACTCACTGCTGAAGAGAAGATTTCAAAATAGTCTTATATAATGCCCAATATACTTTTTTCATTAAGCGATATTTAAAATGGATCAAAAAAAAAAATGTAACTATCGCGTTATTCAACCTAAAAATTGTGTTTTTATTTTTTTTTTAAAAAATATGCTATATAATTAAACTAATAATAACTTAAGTGAAGAATACCATATAAAAGCTAAGCTGAATCCATTCAACATAGATGAGTACACCAACATCGCTGAAAAATCCTATTGAAACTAATATATCAAATCTTATAAACAGCACAAAAGTGTTTTTAAAATCTTTGACTAGATGGACACAGCAATTGGAAACTCAAAAGTCGATTTCCAATTACTACGTTCAATTGGGAACTGATTTTAGAATTGTTGTTAAGCAATTTACACATTTGGGAATTGAAATGTCCGATGTGAGAAATGTGCCTAAAGAATTAAGACCTATATTGGAAAAAGCATTAAAAGAAAAGCCGTCGAATGAATCTTTGGATAAATATTGGCCTAGTATAAAAGGAATTATTGAAGACTTGTTAAACACATTGAAATTTAAGAGATTGTTGTTGAAAAAGTTGAAACAAGATGATATTTCTGATAGCGTTAATAAAAGTTTAAATCCTAGACAGTTAACTGGGTCTTCAGGCTCTCTTGAAGCTTTGGATTTGAAAAAAGGCAGTTCAAACTCAAATGATCTAGAATCCAATCAATCGCCATCGCCTGAAAAACCACCATCCCCAATATTTAAGTCTGCATCAGGTGAAAATTCTGCAAATGATCTGTCTAGTTTGTCTTATAAAAACGGCACTAAAGACCCAGAAACTTTGCCAGCTGTTGACTATTCACCCAATGATTCTGCTGATACCAGCACTTCAAAGCTTGATGCTGAATCAGAAATGAAGAAGAAAAAACTAAGCAATTTTTTGAGTATGTCTGGTTTTGGAGATGATTCTGAATCATCTGAATCTGAAGAATTTTTCGATGATTATGAAGATGAAGAGGAAGAAGATATTTTGACATCAAAACAGATGTTGAATGCTTTAAAAACTGACAACAAAATTGAAAGAAGAGCTAGTAAGAGATACTCGGCTTATCATTTGGCCAAGGGAAACGTCACAACTACAGGAAATATTTCAGATACAAGTAAACTGCCTGCTCTACCAACATCTGATCAGTTGTCTGTAGAAAAGATGAACTATAGTTTGGATGTAAGTAGCAGTGAGAAACCTACTGAGAACCAAAATGATCATAAACCTACTGAAAGTAGTAATAAATTTGAAACTGCTGACATTGGTAAAACTACTCTTACTAAAGATACTGATTTACTTGTAGAAGCTGTCAATCCTATAGAATCTACAAATACAAAACCCGTTACAAGTCATGGTGAGAACAATAACGAAGAAACAATAAAAGCTAGTAGTCCAGCAGCATCTATTATTAGTAGTAATAAGCTGTTGAATAAGCTAAAGGATAAATCCGAAAAAGCTGCGAAGGGAGACAAAGATTTGATAAAGAATAATAAGATTGTTGATATCCCAGTTGCAGCAGATACTAAAACAGTGGTATTCTTAAAGTATCAAAAAAGAATTCTTAAAAGACAATTTGAAAAAGTGAATATTGAAACTGTTATAACTGAATTTAATAGAGCCTTTAAGACAAATTTTTCTATTAATGACAATGATCTACTGTTTAAGATTTCTGACCCTTCATTTTCTATGTTTTATGAGCTTGAAAACATAAATGCTTTAGAAAAGGAAATACAAAATGGAAGTGGATTTGAAATTGTTCATGAAACTAGTTTTACCGAACATGAAGACAAGTTTATTAAGCTAGAAAAAAAACTAGAAGCTTTGATGGATAATTACGAACAAAGAATAAAAGATGAAATTTATCAAAAGGTTATTTCTTCTGGATCACCGGAACCTACAGCTGCCAATAAAGATAGCAGTAAAACAAACAAGGAAACTTTAGTTTTGAAAAAAGCTTTGGTCAAGTTGGACAAAGAACATAAAGATACCATGTCTGAAATGAAGCAAAAGTTGGAACTTTTGGAAAAAGAATTGAAAGAAAAAAACGATGAATTAAAAGAAATCCAAAAAGCTAAAGACGAAAAACTTGTTGCAGCATCATCTGACGAAGGAGACGACAGCAAATATGTCAATGAAGTATCTAACAAAATATCCACTGATGGTGATATGATATTAAATAAGATAGATGATTTACAGGATGTAATAGAAATTTTGAGAAAAGATGTTGCCATTAGAGGAGTCAAGCCTAAGGAGAGCAACTTGGATAAAATCAATAAGACTTTGTCGGATACCCATAAAGAGTTGGAGGAATTTGAAAACTATTTGAAAATACAAAAACCTGAATTAAAAACCAAATGGGAAAAGCAATTGGTTAAAATTTGCGATCAACAACAAATGTTGACACTTCAAGAAGATTTGGTCATTGACTTAAAAATTGACTTGGAAAAGTGTAAAGAAACTATGGACTTAGTGATTATGTGTAATGATGAAAGATTAAAATTGAAAAGCAAAAACAATGCTGACGGTGATGGAAAAATGAAGGTTATTCTTCCTTTGACAAAACCTGGTCAAATGCAAGGTGTTAGAGACCAATTGTTGCAGGATATTCAATTACTAAAGCCTGACCATCAATCTAGAATCGATGCGATAGAGAAGCATGAAAGATTCAATGAAATTAATAAATAATAATGGGTTTAACTATGTATCATTTTTTGTAAAACTTCTATGAACTTTGTACTTTTGTTACTATTTACATGTTTTAAGTTCAAGATAAATTGTAGAGCTATCAAATTGTCCAAACTGTCGACTAATTGTCTCAATCTGTAAAACTTTTTTTCGCTGAAATATTCAAATTTATTCATTTTATCAATATGACAAGAAACCAAATTTAAAATGTTGAATACAAATTTGTAGAAGTGCTTTGGTTCTGTTTTGATTACTTTATCATGACGAATGTTTTTTAAAAATGCAATAAACATGGTGAATATATTATCACAAATAAGCAAAACTTGCTGTTGAATGACTTCAATGCTATTCATGTCAAGTTTCATAGTGTAGTCGGCATTTAGCCTAATTTCCAGTATTGCAATTAACTTATTGTAGATATCTTTGAAAGTTTTGATATGGCTATAATTTATGACATGCATACTCTTCTCTACTTTTTTCCTAACACTTCTTTCAGCCAAATCAAATTCTAAACCAATAAATTCAAATGTTTCATTCTTCTTTTTGCAAATCTCTAATTTTTGTAGATTCACAAAGGCTTCAAATCTTTTATCAAACATTTGATTATTCATCAATTTTTGCTTCATGCTTTTTAGAATCATATAATCTTCACTGATCAGCAAAAAGTCATCCATAAATCTTATAAAAAAACTATTGTGATCTTTAGGAAAGAGTAAAGTTGGTGTTGAGTGAATCATATCATCATAGAAAATATTGCTGAGTATAGGAGACAAATACATTCCCTGAGCTAATCCGTTAGTTCTTTTGTAGCACTTGTTTGAAATGGCAGTTATGGTTTCAAATATTTCTTTTTTTGTTATTTCTTTTACATCTTTGATGGTGATACTGTCGTTGTCAGAAATATTTTGAGTAATTTTAATGCTCTTAGGCACTGAAATCTCTTTAATGAAATTATTCTTTTTTTGTCTTTTTACTTCTTGTGTTTCTAATTCTCTGTCAACATTAATTTTACACAATGGTTTGAATTCTATTATTCTTTTATTTGATGTGTTCACAACTTGTGAAAAGTGTATGGAGTCCTCTTGTGATAATTTAAATTCTTTGTCCAGGCCTACTTCTTTGAATATATTGGTTAATATAGTATTCAATAAGTTTAATGGAACAGAATCGTATGAATTTTTTATATCAAATTTTAAATAAAACAAATCTCTTTGTTTATTTAACGTTCTGTATTTATTTTCATTAACAAAATTACCGTAGTGAAGCATTACTTCTGAAATGTTTTGAACCAAAATGTTCTTTTTTTTGGTTGGGTGTCTTCTTTCATATATTGCAGGCAAGACTTTATATCGTAAATGAGTAAGTATCTTGTTTGTTGGTTTAACGTATTTCATATTAAAGGTTATATGTCTAGAATATGAATTAAAGGTTGTTATTTTATCAGGGACAGATAAAAATCTGAAATTATTTATTTTTTTTAAGTCCTTTAAAACAGGTTTGATGTTACAATGGTAGTATCCATTGGATAAGTCATGCACAATATTCGTTTTGTTTTTGGAATTCTGTCTTTCACAACCACTATAAACATCAAAATGATTTTTAATGAAATGGTCAATTTTTGTAGAAATGAACGAATGGGCATCAAGATGTTTATAAAAGATGATGTCTTCTTTGCTGGTGAAAGTAAGACCAAAAAAAGAATATTTCATTAAACTTGGATAGTAATAAACAAACAGCCAATTAATGAATTTAACAATGACTTGTTTATTTAAACAAAATTTTCTTTTATTTAGTGCAAGTAATAAGTCATCTTTTAGATCCGACAAAGAAATGAACTGATTATTACTATGATGCAGTATAATATTGACGTTTTTGAATATAAATGGTTTGAGCAAATTCAAGGTGTTTTTGTCAAATAAACCATTCAATAGTTTATTGGTAGCTAGCTTGATATAGTTCATGATGTTCTTTTTGTCTATAATGCTATTTAAAGTATTTGGAATCTCAAGATTTTTTTCAGCTTGAGTCAAACACATGGTTTTGATCAGTTCTGTATATTTGATATGATAGTCATGATTATCTTTTATAGTTTTTAAGTCCTTGGCGTCTAAAGAAGCTTGGAGTTCTTTAAAACTTACAATCATTTTATAATTGTGATACGTCTGGATCGTCTTGTTAGAGAGCCAGCTTTGAATTGAAATCTTCTTGTAGACAACAGAATGCTTTTTCTTCTTGTTTAAGTATGTATGCAATGTTATTGGTGGGCCATATACCTTCAAAAAATTTTGACTATTGGCTTGATATTCAAATATTGAATAAGACTGGAATAAAGAAACAAACCCCATTGTACCCAACTTGTGATGAACAAACAGCCAAAAGGCACTACAAAGTAATTGTTTAATAAACACTCTTTCATTGACCTTTGTAAAATAATCAGCACTCAATATCTTTTCTATAATCTCAACATGATACTTAGAATTAACCCTAGAAGGATTTTCAATCTCTATATTTGTATACCGCTTTTCATTTTCAATAATAAATGTATTAATTAAAGTGGAATAATGAATATCAAATAGCGTATCATTCTTGTCATATTTATCACTAGCAATAATGTAATCAAGTAAGGTTGAAAGTTCATCAACCATTATCTAATATCCGGTCTTCCCTTTTCGAAAAAAAAGAATTTCCTATTCTGATGTCTTATCCCAATTAGGAATACTTTATTTAAATATTGAAAAGGCGCTTATTTTGTTTAATAGTCTTTTAACAATAACTCTTATCTTTTTCGGATTTAAAAAAAAAAATCAAGCTCTTAAATCAATAAAACTATAAGAATTAGGGCATCTTTCGGTTTTATATGTTTTCGCTTTGAATATATCACGTTTCTTTTTCTCATATAGCCGCCAAAGTCTATTTTCCCAAAATGGAAATATTTACGCTTCTTAATTTCTAGAAAATTGACGTAAAAGGAAAGAGGTTTCTTTGGATGGAAAAAAAAAATTTTCGTCTCCTTTTTAAACATTTTGGGTGGTACGAATTAAAACGTCGAAGAAAAATTTTCAATTATAAAAAGATGATAATTCTTAGTGGTGTTTAATACAACTATTTAAGAAAGAGCTTATTTTTTTTTTTCTATTTGAATGATGTTATAAGTTAAAAGAGAGAAGAATTTGAAAAATAAAACCGTACATAAATCAAATTATTTACAATCATATACTAAAATGTCTTTCACCGACTTCTCCAAAATTGAAACTTTAAAGGAATTAAACACCTTCTTACAAGATAAGTCTTACGTCTCTGGGTATGTACCAAAAATTATGTACCAAAAATTTAAAAAACATAAAAAAATAAAATCTAAAGGTATTTGGTAGTGAAAAAAAAGCAATTGGTAACATCCATAGTATCATTATTATATTATTATAAACAAAAGAAAAAGAGGAAATATTTGAGTTTTTAATATGATGAACATAATTCTTTGGTCCGTGTTTTAGATGGGGATTTAAGACCCCCCGGCATGACTGACACTTGAACAGGCAGGTGACACTGTCAGATCTGATCTTTTTTTTTTCTACAATAGAAAAAAAAAATAATTAAAGCAAAATTTTAGTTCCTTCTTTACTATTTTGAAATAAAATGTGATAAAAAAAAATTATAATGATATTAAACAGAGTTTGAAATTGTTTTGTTTTAATTCTCTGTGTTGGATGTTATTTATTATGAATAATCGTGAGTAAAATATTACAGTTGTTGAAATATTTCTACATTATTCAAATTGGTTTCAATCATTGCCACTTACTAAAGACACTAACCCCACATGGGGTGTTAATATTCAAAATAAAATAAAAAAGAACTTTTTCAATTTACTAACAATTATATCTCATATTCTCAATTAACATTATGAAATAGTACCTCCGCTACCCAAGCTGATGTCACCGCTTTCAAGGCTTTCCAAACTGCTTACCCAGATTTCTCCAGATGGTTCAACCACATTGCTTCCAAGTCTGAACAATTCGAAACTTTACCAGCCGGTGAAGCCGCCGCTGCTGCTGAAGAAGAAGACTCTGATGTCGATCTATTCGGTTCTGATGACGAAGAAGTTGATGAAGCTGCTGAAAAATTAAAACAACAAAGATTAGCTGAATATAACGCCAAGAAGGCCGCCAAGCCTGCTAAGCCTGCTGCCAAGTCTATCGTTACTTTAGATGTTAAGCCATGGGATGATGAAACTGATTTAGAAGCTTTATTAGCACACGTCAAGTCTATTGAAATGGATGGTTTAGTCTGGGGTGCTTCCCAATGGATTCCAATCGGTTTCGGTATCAAGAAGTTACAAATTAACTGTGTTGTTGAAGATGACAAGGTTTCTTTAGATGACTTAGCCGAAGCTATTGAAGCTGCTGAAGATCACGTCCAATCTACCGATGTTGCTGCTATGCAAAAGTTATAAGTTTAATTTATAGTTTTTTGAATGATCAAAATATATCTCTTTTTTATATATAATAAATTACATGAACACAAATTAAATTAAATCTTAAGAACTTATGAAAAAAAAAAAAAAAAGAAGAAGAATATCCATTTAATGTCATTTTGTTTTTAATATATTTGTTTAAAGTCTGTGAACATGTACTCTATTAGATACATACAACTATATGTAATTTTTTATCTTTCAGGTGTTTGATTTATTCATATCACCATTACTTCAAAAAGTCATCAAAGTTATCAAAATCAAAATTTAGATTCAAAGAGTTTAGAGCCGCGTCAGGATCGTTATTCAAGTTATTGTTGTTGTTATTACTATTCGTTACATTGATATTATTGTTAGCGCCGTTGTTACTATTCATACTATTGGTGTTAGCTGATGTGTATGACATCCCAGGAGCAGCACCAATGTTAGTACTGTGAACCTGTGAATTGGTAAATGGTGTTTGTTTTAGTAAATCCTCTGGCGATAAACTCTTCAAGTTGCTACCATATCCTTCCGTGTTGTTACTATGCATGTTGTTAGAGTAGTATTGATTGACATATGGGGACGCACTTTGAGGTGTTGACTTTCTTTTTCCTGAGTTGGTGATATTATTCAAAGAATTTTGTGCAACTGCATTCATTGGTGTTCTGATGCTATTCCCTTTATTTGTAGCTATATTTTTTGAAACAGTTCCGTTGACCGCAATAGGTTTAGCAGTAATTTCATAGTTTGGTGTTTTTAATTGTTGTGTCTTTGGCATTATCAACGTTGATTGCTGCAGTGGTATAGCACTTAAAGGTTGAACAAATTTCAAAGTGTAAACGTTTTCATTCTCCATGATCTTAAGCATCAATGATTGTAATGGTGCCATCTTTTTATTCAATTCATTAATGTCTTTTAAAACTTGAACTATTTCGTTTCTTAAACTTAAGAAAATTATATTTTTTTTTTCATGAGGCAAGTTGTCATCAAATTCAAAGTTATTCAGTGTTGATAAAAGTTTTGTGTACTTGAATCTTAAAGGTTCTATTTTACTTTGGATATCTGTTATATAATGGAATAATTTGGATTTGTCTATTGACATAAAATCTAGACTATTCCCTTGATTTTCCTGATCAGAACTGTTGCGTATAGATTCCTGTTCATTAAAACTAAGAATGTATGCCTTTAATTCATTAATATTCTGGGGTAATACTTCCATATTCCTATGCCTACAGTGTGTGTGTGTTTGGTTTTTAAAACTATGATAGATTTAATTCACAATTGAAAAATAACATTTCCTGTAGAGGAGAAAGCGAGAAACGTCGTTCTTTTTTTTTTAATGGGTAGCGCACGAAGCTGTTGACATAAAGAAGCTCTTATATCCGACTGACGATTTTCAAATTACATATTTGATCAATAGAATCAGTAGTGAATATAAAGAATTGAATGGTGATAGAGCTTATGTAATAAGCTGAAAAAATATGTGTTGAAAGTTTACCACAGCTGTAATAATTTAGTAAAAACTTTATAAAATATATTGTTTACATATTAAAAAACGTTTTTTTAAGGTAAAACCAACTGAAATTAACCAAATTTTTTTTTTTTTTAAATATTCAAAATGTAAACTATCATACTGTCCAATTTTATGCTTGTGACAACATACGTCAAACAATTCTCATGAAATGCATTGCTAGTGAGACAAGTACTACTGTGTTGAAATATTACGTTCTATTCACTTGCGTATTCTAGCCCCCCTTTACAGATGTTATATCCGCTTATACCCTTCCACGGAGATTTGATTACGCACGTTATCAGAAGCTCTTAATGTGGGGAGATAAGCACACAATATAATTACGTTTAAATCCTTTATTTTTTTTCTCCACATTCGATCGTTATATAAATTGAAAAAAAACTCGTTCAAATTCATTTGTTCATTCATAGCAAGAGTACAATCAGCAACCCATACCTCAAAAAATGTCTTTAAAGAAACAACTATTAACTGAAGCTAAACTTAAACTAAACAACACTAAAACCGATGTTTTCATTCCTCAATATGGGTTCGGTACTGCCTCAGCTCCTGAAGAGTTAGAGGAAACCAAAGCTGCATTAAAGGCTGCTGTTAAAGCAGGAGTCAGAAATATAGATACTGCCAGATACTACGGTAATGGGCATATTGAATACGCCGTAGGTGAGGCTATCCAAGACTTAATCAAAGAGGGTGTAGTTACCAGAGAAGAGCTCTTTATTACCACCAAGGTATGGCCGACTTATTGGAACAGAGCGGCTGATTCTTTGAATACTTCCCTAAAAGCTCTTCAAGTTGACTATGTTGATTTGTTTTTGCAGCATTGGCCTTTGTGTTTCCCCCAAATTACCAACGAAAAGACCGGTGAATTAATTGGTAAACCACACGATGAAAATGGTGAACCTATTTATGAAAAAGACGGTGATTACTTAGTTACCTACAAACAATTGGACAGAATCTTAGACGATCCTATCAACGGCAAAAAAGTTAAATCCATTGGTGTTTCTAACTACGATTTTGTAAAGTTGGAAAGAATTTATGCTGACGACACAATAAAAAACAAACCTTCTGCTATTCAAGTGGAGTTGAATCCTCAATTGAACCAAAAAGATTTGATTGATTTTAGCACTAAAAAGGGTATTACTGTTATTGGTTATTCACCTCTTGGTTCCACTGGTGCTCCTATATTAAAATTACCCGAACTAAAAGAAATAAGCGACAAGTATGGAATTAAACCTTATGATGTTGTTATTTCTTGGTTTATCAGCAAAAATTTGGTTGTAATTCCAAGAAGCATTAATCCTGACAGATTTAAGGATATCAAGTATTACTACGAATTACCCGATGAGGATATAAAGAAGATTGATCAAATTGGTGAGCAAAACCCTTACAGACATATTGATGAGGATTTTGCTAAGATTTTACCTGGCTTTACTGGTAGAACCAAAACTCCTAATGAATAAATTATCAATATATATATTAACTCAAAATGAACCTTAAGCTATAAGTTAATAATTTTAAATCGGAGTTAAAATATTTACCCGCAAAGTTAAAATTTTCTTTTTTGCCTAAATGGGAAAGTATGGAACGTGGTGTTTACAAGTCCACAACTACGTGTCGTTATTTCAGTAAGTTTTTTTTTTTTTTTAGAGCTTGTTTGTTTTGAGCCTAAACACTCTGAACAATTTCAAGTATAATTTTACTTTTTGAATTAAAGACACCAAATAGACACCATTATTTGATATCCATATTATTACCACTAGTATCTAATCTTTAGCAGATACTTGATATTTTATTTTCAATAACAATGAGCATTTCAAATAACACAAAGAAATCTATTCTTTCGAGTATTTCACTTGTTCTTAAATTAGCTATATTCATATGTCTTATAGGTGCAGCTACAAGTTCAAGATTATTTTCAGTTATAAGATATGAATCCATCATCCATGAGTTCGATCCATGGTTTAATTATAAAGCTACTCGTTATTTAGTCAAGAATGGTTTCCACAAATTCTTAAATTGGTTTGACGATAAAACTTGGTACCCATTAGGTAGAATTACTGGTGGTACTTTATATCCTGGTTTGATGACTACATCTGGTGCAGTTTGGTATTTGATGAACAAAATTATGAAAATCCAAGTCAATATCAGAGATGTATGTGTTTTATTTGCTCCTGCATTCTCCGGTATTACTGCCATTTTCACTTACTTATTCACCAAGAACTGTTACAACGACGATCAACTTGCAGGTTTATTAGCCGCTGCCTTTATTGCAATTGCCCCTGGTTACATTTCTAGATCTGTTGCCGGTTCTTACGATAACGAAGCTATTGCCATCACACTATTAATGTCCACATTCTACTTGTGGATCAAAGCTATGAGAACTGGTTCCATTTCCTGGGCCTGTTCTGCTGCTATTTCATACTTTTACATGGTTTCAGCTTGGGGTGGTTACGTTTTCATCACTAATTTGATTCCATTGCATGTTTTCATTTTGTTATTAATGGGTAGATATTCCTCCAAGTTGTACTCTGCTTACTCTGTTTGGTACTGTATTGGTACATTGGCTTCCATGCAAATTCCATTTGTTAATTTCCAACCTATCAGATCCAACGACCACATGTCTTCATTAGGTGTTTTTGGTTTAATTCAATTCTTTATGTTTGGTGATTCTATCAAATCTACCATTTCAACCAAGAACTTTAAGATTTTCTTGAAATTCTCCGTTATTGGTTTAATTTCATTTGGTATTCTGGGTCTATTTGGTTTGACTTACTTTGGTTTGATTGCTCCATGGACTGGTAGATTCTACTCTTTATGGGATACTGGCTATGCCAAAGATCACATTCCTATCATTGCATCTGTTTCAGAGCATCAACCTACAGCTTGGCCTTCATTTTTCTTTGATACCCAATTTTTGATTTGGTTGTTCCCATGCGGTGTATTCTTATTATTCATGGAATTACAAGACGAACATATCTTTATCATTGCTTATTCTGTTTTATGTTCTTACTTTGCAGGTGTTATGGTTAGATTGATGTTGACTTTGACTCCAATTATTTGTGTTTGTGCTGCTGTTACTTTAAGCAATGTTTTCAAATACAATTTAAAGATTTGGTCTACTATTAAGAGAGTTAAGAATAAGCAAGAAAATAGATTTACTGAAATTTGTGTTTTGGTAAGTAAGCTAGTAACTGTTTTGTCATTCTTAGGTTATTTAGTGTTATTTGTTCAACACTGTACTTGGGTAACATCTAATGCTTACTCTGCTCCTTCTGTTGTTTTGTTGAGTGGATCTACTGATGCAGATGGATCTCCAATATTCATTGATGACTTCAGAGAAGCTTACTCTTGGTTGAGATACAACACAGATGAAGATGCCAAGGTTGCCGCCTGGTGGGATTACGGTTATCAAATTGGTGGGTTTGCTGACAGAACCACATTAGTTGATAACAACACTTGGAATAACACACATATTGCTATTGTCGGTAAAGCAATGGCTTCCAGTGAAGAAAGATCATATGAAATTTTGAAAGAACATGACGTTGATTATGTTTTAATCATCTTTGGTGGTCTATTAGGATTCTCTGGTGATGATTTAAACAAATTTTTATGGATGGTTAGAATCCCAGAAGGTATTTGGCCTGATGAAGTTAATGAACAAAGTTTCTTCACCGCTGATGGTCAATTTAGAGTTGATTCCCTAGCTTCAGAAACCATGAAGAACTCATTAATGTACAAAATGAGTTACCACGATTTCCCTGGTATTATGGGTAATCCAACCCAATCTACTGATAGAGTCAGAGGTGCCACTATAGATGAAAGTCATGTCTTACCATTGAAGTACTTTGATGAAGTCTTCACTACTGAAAATTGGTTGGTAAGAATTTATAAACTAAAAGATTTAGACTTAGAAGGTAGAGATTTAGGTGAAGTTTACGATA
Organism: Hanseniaspora uvarum; assembly: GCA_037102615.1. Taxonomy (NCBI): domain Eukaryota; kingdom Fungi; phylum Ascomycota; class Saccharomycetes; order Saccharomycodales; family Saccharomycodaceae; genus Hanseniaspora; species Hanseniaspora uvarum. Next base: position 208,451 of record BTGA01000009.1, on the reverse strand, counting down.
TGGAACATAATCAAACTAAAAAGAAAGCTTTGAAAAAGCCTAAATTGGAACCAAGAGTTGATTAAGATTAGCTATATAAAGAATTTTAAGTATCAAACCATGTTTGTTTTATGTTAAAAGGAAAGACTGATTACTTTTTTAAATCTTTCTTCAACTTGTTAATACGTTTCTTCTGTGATTGCTCAATAAAATTTCTAACAACATTCTTGTAAACTTCGTTATCTCTCGATAGATTCTGAGTTTTCATTTTTTGCTTTATTAAATCTAAGGTCAATGCCAAAACATCATGATCCGTTAGAACAGATAAATGATTATTATTCTTTATCACGCAATTTAAATAATTGTTTTTAAGGTCTTGGAAGTATGTGTCAAATTCTGTTTCATCGATTGGACTGATGCCTAATTGATTTATAATTGTTATAATTTTATCGGTGAAGTTGTTGATATGTGTAATTGCGAGCATTTCATGATCATTTTTACCCAAACCACTATGCGAGTGATTCTGCAGCTTGACATTTTCTGATTTAATATATGGTGTTAGTATATTTATAAGGTGGGAATACGTGTGACTATTGAGAAGTATAGAATCCAAGTCATTTGTTTTGTTTTGGTGATTGTATAAAGCAGAATTAAACAGCTGTTCGTAAATAATGTTACATCTTTTTGAGTCAATGTGTTTAAGATCAAAAATTGTTTCTATTTTTGAATCATACATAGGTTTTTCTATGTCTTTTTGTATGAGGTCTATATCAATATTTAGATTCTCTATAAGAAGATTTAAGTTATTGTCTATATTAGATTTTAATGTTTTGTTGGAAGAGCTAAAATCAACAAAATCACCAAATATATTGTCATCTGTTGAGGTCTCCATTACTGCTTAATTATGTTGTATTGGCTTGTAAAGTTTGGGTTTGGTTTTGCTTCTGATCTTATGTAGTATTGAGTTTTCAAAGAAGATCATTTTTGGGGGAGAAACAACACTGCATGCTGCACGTGCGTCTAAAAAAAACGTGACCATTCTTGAAGAGAAACAACACTCCATGCTGCACGTGCGTCTGCAAAAACGTGATCACACATGATCACGTTTCAATTATCCCCTTTAGGAAATACGTATGTAAACAAACCCCCAAACCCGCTTATCTCTATTTCCGAAAAAAAAAATCATTACCAAAAATAGCCCTAAACGAAATAAGCTGAAAAATAAAGTGCATATGAAACATGGCGTTGTTTACTTTTCAAATATTCTTAAGTTTCAAAAAAAAAAAAAGTAAACAAGAATCTTCGTCATCTGAATGTTTATTTTTTTAAATTTTTAAAAATTGTAATCAGATGAATAGTATCAACCTTTGAATATAAACATATTAAAAATTATCGGCCAAAAGAAATAGACACATATAAAATTCAACAAACGGATATAACAATGAATCCTTCTTCAAATAATATGAAACGACAGAGTCAAATGAACAACAATTACCATCATCAAAGATGGAGTATGGTGAGCACAAGCACAAATAACAGTTTAAATTTGAATCAGAAATCGGCCGGGTCTAACTTTAAAAGATACTCTATGAACTCATTAAATCACACATCTGTTTCTTCAGTAAGCTTAGATACGGCTACTTTGGCCAGCACAGATGACAACAATTCTGCACAAGGATCATCGTATTCACATAGAAAAAATGCATCTGTGGAGGAATCTTTGGTGAACATCAACATTGAAAGATTTAGTGCTAATACAAATATGACGCCAAATAATAATCTTTCAAATTCAAACATATCTTCATCGTCTTCGTCTATGTCAACAAATGGTATTTCAAGTTCCGAAGGTATGTTAACTAACATTACCCAGGATACTGCAAATGAAAAGAAAAACTCCAATTTGGACAGAACTCAAAAGAGGTATTCTGGCTACTTAAATGATTACATTGTTGAGCCTAACTTTCAATTTGGAAGCAATACAAATAATACGTCTAATGCATCAACTTATTATAAGAACACGAGAATGTCTCAATCTAAGTCCATATCTTCTTTGAATAGTATAATGGCATCAGCTAATTTGGCATCACCACCTAATGAAACATATCATAAAGTACATAACAACTTCAGTGATGTATACAATAACAGTAGAAACTACAACGGAAGACGGATCCCTGCAAGTATCTCTACTGTATCCTTAGCGAATAAAGCCCCATCTATTTCGCATAGCCATAGCAATGCATCATTAAATTCTCAAATCACAACAAACTCACATAGCTCTACTAAGTCAGCTTCTAAGTGGATGTTTTGGAGAAGAAAATCAATGATGAATTTATCTGAATATTCTCAGGATAATGACCGATATGCTCCTAATAAGGAATCTGCTCTAAGAAGAGAATCAATAACACCAGTAATGTACAATAACAACGATGTGGATTTAAGTCAACAATCGATGAAAACCAAATCAAGTATGGATAGTCTTAAATCAAAAATCAAAATGAAATTATTTCAAGATAAAGAACTTGTAAATAAAACCTCTATGCAAAGCATAAACCAAACAAGTTTAAACGGAGCACCTAATATACAACCAACACTAAATGAATACACCGGATTAATTGAAGAATACCAACAACCTTCAAAACAAAATATTACAAATGATTCACCTACCTCGATAAGATCTAGTCATTCGTCTCCATTCAGTAAAGTACCTAAAAGAGCATCGATAATATCTCTTAAAAGACCATCTAAAACAAATCTAAGAAACAAGAGCTCACAGCAATCATTATTGAGAAATCAGGCATCCAAAGAGTCACTAAATACAGTCACATCAACAAATGCTTTGAATACACCAACAAATATCATTGCAGATTATGATATATCTATAGAAGATGATGATAAAGAAAGTTTTAAAGAAAGAATTGAACCCTTTATAAGTTTGTGTTACAAAGTGGACTCTATATCAAGAGTATTTGAAAGAATTAACGGAAAAGACATTTACTATCAAAGAGATACCACGGTTGTCACAAAAGCTAAAGGAAATAAAATATTCAAATATTTAGCATTTGATACTTTAGACGTAAATAAAATAGAACTTATATTAAAAGATATCAACATAACTAAGCAAATGACTTCATTACTAAGAGAAAGAATGTTAGAGAAGAATCCTGATTTGACAGATGTTGATCTCAAAGAGATTTCTAATGAATATGGTATTTGCCCTATCATTAACATGACACTGATCTCAAATATATTTCCTGAAGATTACAGTAAGAAAAATTTCCATTTAATGATTAATAATCTATACAATTTAAAAACAAAAGACAATTATTCATGTATCTTGAAAATTGAGTACTTTGATTTAGGTATACCAATGTCGATATTTTTAAGCAGGTCACCTAAGCCTTCATCAAGAGTCATATCCAAGATTTTCATAAAGTTGATTAATAACTTAGCTAAATTAGAAAAAATTGGATTCCAACATCAAGACTTGAATTTAGATAATATTATAATTAACAATACTTATGACGTTTTTATCATAGATTATAAGATGTGTAAGTTTAGAGACTTTGATACAAGATTGGATCATCCAATTTTTTACAAAAGAGATAGTCCCCATTATGAAGTTTATTTAGAAATGAGAAAGGTAATTGTTTACATTCATAAGAACCAAAACTCGTATGGATGGTGTCATGTAATCTGGATAAAATACATCTTGAGTAAAATGTTGGAGAGTATAAATAACAACAAGGATAAGCACTATGATACTTTAATGAATTGGTTAAAATTTATCTTGAAACATCAAGCTGATTTGGCTAATTGCAGAGACTTGATTAGCTATCAAAAGAAGAAGAAAAAGGCTAATTAAAGAGACCAAGAATATGGAAAATTATTAATTATACTTTCAAAGTTAAATAACAGTTGATCTATATAAAGCTAAGCTTTTTGATACTTAAAAAAAAAACGCACACACATGCATTTATTAATCTAATGATTCATGGACTTCTTGGGACTTTTCACCACCTTCTTTCAAAGAGTTTGGCATTTCAACTTTGCTGAAAACATTGTTGCTGAACAAGCCTAAGAATTCTGAAATGACAGATTCTAAACAGTAAAATAAGATTCCAATAGAAACACCGTTTCCTTTCTTGTAACCAAATTCAGAAACATTGCTGTCATTTCTGATAAAACCTAATAACATTTTTATGAAAGTTATTGGAATACCAGTGAATCCAACTGTACAAATTTGTTCTAAGAAATCCGGTAGAATTCTAGAGATGGAAGATTTATGTTCAAATTGGAATATTAAAGTCTTTCCGTAGTACATCTTTAAAGCTATAAATGGATACTTTATGATAAAGTTTTCAATTTTACTGACTTTAGCTTGATTTTCTTTAGTAGTTTGGTCTATCTTTGAGTTCAAAGATGCCTTTTTCGCATTAATAGCATCTAACTTTCTGTTCAATTTCGTCCATTTTCCGTATTGATCTTGTGCTGAAATTGTATCTTGTTCTTTTTTGATTTCAATGTATTCTTTGTTCAAAGCAATTAGTTCCTTGAAAGTCGAGTTATTTGAAAAAACAACTTTGTTGATCAAAAATGCAATGATGTTGAACTTCTTATTAACTTTTTGAAGTATAAAAAAAGTTAATAGAAGTAAGAAAATAGTATTGGATTCCATATTTTATATGTTAGTATCGTTTTTTTTTGGTTTCCTTTTCCTTGACAGAAGTCTATATAAACCCTTGTTCAATGCTATAACTCTAGTATTGAATAAAAATTTTCAAAAAAAAATGGAATCCTTGATTCATTGAATAATCGCCTTTTTATTAACCGCTACCAAAACTACACCCTATTAGGAAATTTCTCAAGAGTTCTGAAAAGATGTTAACTCCGATAAAACAGAACATCTCCAAATAAAGCTAAAACAGTAAACCAAGCATACTCAAATATTAACAATCTTTAGACATTATGTGGTGTACATACTATAACTAAGTTGTTGTTGTAGTTGTTTTTTTTCTTGGAATGTTTCCTAAAGGGGCTAAGATCAGCTTCGGTATTTATGTATCTGTTCGGGTAACAAGGTCCCATAAAACCGGGGGAAAAAATTTTCCGTACAAAAAAAAAACTTCCCCCGTGTTATGGAGTCGGTAGTGACGATGGAAACATACACACTCATATACTGGCCGGTATAAAACCAAACGTTAAATCCACCAAAACACCTAACCGAAAACGATTATGGATTCAAGTGAATTTGATTATCAAAACAACAGCTCAGATTTTATTGCTTCAAACGAGTTCAGCAATTTTAACTCGTCCACTCCAGGAAGCATTCAGGAGTCAGAAGATAACAAAAACTTCTATGCCAACTTAGCGTATCTATTACAAGAAGATCAAGTCAATTTGATCAACAATGCAGATCTACCGAACTTTTTGGTTTCAAAGATTGAAGAGCTACCTAAGAAAACCGCAGCTAATATTAAAAGATTAATACATGATATTGGGGTAAATAAAATTCAATCAGCCATCTATCATAAAAGACATTGGAGATTATTAAACACCAACATAATGAAACTTATAGAAGAAAAAAGAGAATTTAAATATTTATGTAAAATTCCTAAGTCCTACATCGCAGATGAATTCAATCTTACAGGATTACATCAACAAATACAGAATTTCAGCACTTTACATAAACTGCTACTAGGGAACTACCATCTATCGAATTTTTCCAATAAGTCTTTGAAAAAGCTAAGTGGGTTGAACTCCAGCACATTAAAAAGAAAACGCATGAAACAACAAGTAGTCGACAGCGAAGAACTTGAAGACAGTGATTCCGATTCAGATCATGAGTATGATGAAACAGACCCAGAGATCAAATTGTATCACTTAGAAATGATCCTACATAGAGCATACAATGCATACGGTGCAATTCATGCGAGATATGTGATAACCAAAGATGGATTGGACCAAATAGCTGAGAAGTATGACTCTAAAACATACGGCCCATGCTCGAGATATTACTGTTCTGAAGTTCAATTGTTGCCTTGTGGTATCAATGATTTCCCTAACCACCATATTTGTAAGTTGTATTGTCCATCGTGCTTAGATTTATATGAAATCTCACCAAATCTAATGCCAATATTGGATGGTTCGTTCTTTGGTAGAAGTTTCATAGGTATTTTTTTGAATGCCTTTACAGAATTGGATAAATATGTAGCCAAGAAGAAATTAGGTATCATCAGTGAATCTTTGAGACAAAAACAAAATATTTTAAATTCAAATAAAGATCATTTTATTGCTTATGATGATGTGATGTATGGTAAGCCTGGTTTGAAACATACTTTACAAAATTTCCAATATGAGCCAAAAGTCTTTGGTTTTAGAATAAATCAAAACTCTGAAGTAGGCCCTAAGATGAAATGGCTAAGACATTGGCCAGTTAGTGATATACAAAAAAGAGAATTTGAACTTTGTGAAAAGGGTATACCTGAGCTTCATCAAGCAGAAGAGGAGATAAACAATAAGAAAAATCAAGAAGATGAAAATATTGACATAGTTGAAGAAAATGAAGTGCTATAGAAAGTCAATGTGATGAAATACTAACCATATTTTGTTTGGATGATAAAATTGATACCTTTGTATTTGTATATGAACTTTTGTTGAATATTTTTGCTGTATACCTATATTATTATATATATATATATATATATATATAAACCAGTTATTTGTACTATCCTTCGAGTTCTTCTACAACCTCGATTCGTTGATCAATGTGTTTCTTGACATTATTTAAATATTTGAACTTCATAAACTTTTCTAAAGAGTCTTCAAAGTTTTTGGCTTCAAAGTCCCTTTCTATTCCCATCTTCAAATCTATGCAAGTCTTTTCAACGTTGTGTTTCATAGTTTCAAGTTCTTCGATATTGCTGATATTATCTGTTTGCTCCATAGTATCCATTACTTCTTCTAAGAACTCAAAATCATTAATTTTGTTGAATCGCGGGTCACTGTCTAGCCCTCCAAACTCTATGTTGTTATTAAACAAGTTGTTAGTGTACAGAATATATCTCAAAAAATCATCTGATAGATTCTTGTATGTATCGTTGATTTCTTCTGTCTTTACTGAATCCTCTCTGTTTTGGAGTAATAATTGTCTATTTTCTTTTCTGAGTGTGTCTAGGTTTATCACATAGTTTGTTGGTGATTTTATGGTTTGCGAAAATAGTGCATCATATGATATAAACCTTTTGAATAAAGGCTGTTTAATTAATTTGCTGAACATTCGTTGTAGTTTCTAGGTGGTTTTATGCTTAATTACTTCAATGTACAGTAAATGAACTAAGAAAGTCTGAAAATATGAAATCCTCGGGTAAAGTAACAATTTAGGGAGTTTTTTTACAATTAATTTTTAAATAGTAAGAAGGCAACACACTCTAAAGGGTGTGGGGCTCCGTATTGATTGTTGATAATAGCAGAAGTCATAATTAGTGCTGAAATTTCAACTCGAAATTGATCATGAATATTATATTTGTGAAAACTATGTCAGAATTAGCTTGAATCACGTGTTTTCTTTGAAAAGTTCATTACTTAAGTTCAATTCAAAGGCCATATCATAGCCATTAATGAATTGACAAAGATTTACCAGTAAAAAAGATTAATAATAATAATAAAAAACAAAAAAAAAAAAAGTAAAATAAATATTAAAAACTTGACCAATACCAATCTTCAGGCACACGGACATTCAAGTTTTGGTCAATATTGTTATTTTGATCGACAAGATTATTTTCCTCTTCTTCGTTAACCTTACCTGAGCTCAACAAAGACTCATACTTTTCTAAACATCCATCACAAACTTTGACTAATTTTCCTAGGCCAGTAGCACCAATTATAAAATGAGCTTGTGAATTCAAGTATAAAAAGTGCCTTAGATGTTTATAACAAAAGATTTCTCCACAATGTCTACAATGATGTCTTCTTTCAAATAAATTAAATTTAGTGCTACAATCGAAACATGCATCTCTGTAGTCATCGGGAATCCAGTGATCCTTGGTAATTGGTTGAATAGCTTCGGTTTTAAAAGATTTGGTGGTGATATTATTTTTGTCGTAGTTTTGATCATTTATGAAGTAATTCTTGAATTTTGACCATGTGGATGCTTTTGATGTGTTTGTTGCAATGCTATTTGAGTCTAAGTTTTCCACTAGTTCGCTCGCATTATTCGAATTTACTTGATAATTTGGCGTCAAAGCACGCTTCATTAATATATCGTTGCTGATTTTTGTTTCATTTATATCTCTCAACACGGCAGGAGTATATAACGGCTTCTTTGGTATATCAATTTGTTGGGATTTCTTTTTTTTATCAAAGTTGATCTCTTTTTGCTGATTGATCAAATTTAATGTAATGTTTGGTATAATGGAGTGCTTCCTGGGTTGTATTGAAGAATCCATTATAATATTTTTACCAAAAAACGACAATGAAGATATGTCCTTCCCTATATTGTCTTCGTTTTCTTCATCTTCCTCAATCAATTCATCAACGGACTTTCTAGGATGTTGCTCATTTATGTTTGAATATGAATGCTTGAGCCTTGTAGGTGATTCTGTTGAGAAAGTGGTAGAAGTTTGAGATGCCATTGAAGCTTTTCTATTAAATGATCTCTGTTTTTGCTGTTGTAAAAGTTTTAAATTTTTCAAAGCATCAGTGGTGAGCTTTTTATCGTTGATAGAATCAGAATCATTATAATCAACGTTGTTAACATCATCTTCTGTAATCCTATTTGGTTTAAAAGTAGTTAAATTTCCTGATACCATTGAAGTTACAGATCCGTTCTTCCATTCAATTAGATCATTGTTGATAATATCATCATCTTGATCTTGAATGATACTTTTGCTGGTACTATTTTTCTTTACTATGTTGACTTTTTTACCAAAAGGTTTTAATTCTCCTATCAATACCTTGTCATTTTCAAATGAGTTTTGACTTATCATTGAATTATGTCTGTTATGTGTGTTATTGGATACCATAGTGGTTAGATTATTCAATTGAATATTACTACGAACTTTTTTTAGCGTAGTCATCATCGCAGGACTTTGAACTTGTTGGTTTGGATTATACATTAAATCGTATATTGGTCCATTATTGTTTGAGGTATTTTGAGCACCCTTGTCCTCCTGCTCGTTTATTTTGATCAAAGCATGTCTACTACTGACATTGCTTAAGACAGACTGAATAGATTGTGTTCTCGGTTTTTTAGTTATAGCTTTCTTTTCAAATATCAACTTTTGTTGATTGTCAGCATTATTCTGTTTATTGTTTTGCTGTAGATTCAATGATTTTGATAAGGATTGGTGATATTCTTTAAAAGATTTCGGAACATGCTCGGTTTTTATAGAGTTGTTATTGGTATTTACAATGTTATCATTGTTAATGTCATACAATTTGTTAACATTGCTTATAGAGCCAGCATGATTTGTAGCAGTAGTGACAGACATCGGGAAGCAAATGTTGGGTGTAATGTCACTAAAAAAGGTGTATAGTTTTTTCTATAATACTATTTTAAATGATGGTCATTTTGTTATCTTTGTGAGTGCAGTATTCGTTTTTTCTCAAATTCCTCTCCCTCAGTTTTTTCTTCTCTAGTAATATATGGCAGTAAGCGATTTTCCCACAGTATCCACTTCTGCACTTTTTTTTTTTTATGAGAGATTGATGCTTCCAGCGTCGCTGAGGGAGGGGTATCTTGGGTGTCCCAAAAGGGGAATGTGTAACAAGTGGGGTAAATAAGTTTTAAATGCTACTACCTAATATGGATGTTAGCAGATAAGATAAACATTTCCATTTACGGTAAAAACTTTTCTGGCAGGGTAACATTTTTTTAACATACGTGTTTGTTTTAACTGCACTAGTGTAACACTCAGAATAAAGCATGCTCTGGAACTAAGCATTCAGCAGCTCCCACAACCAGCACGTTTATCCATCAGGAAAGAAGTCTCTCTTGGTCACAGTCCTCCCTACTTATTCTCGGTTGGTTTTTTCTGGTGTGTACCGCCATAGAGGATTTTAGTCTAAAAAGAAAAAAAGGCAAGTCACATATAATAACCAATCAGAAGGGAAAAAAAAAAACATGGCAAAAAAAGGAAATTCTTAGTGCACAAAAAAATGGATACCTTCACGATAGGTAATCATCGAAGTCCATAATCCCATCCCTACGGAATCAACACCATACAGGGTTATAGGAATGGAACAGTCTTATTTAAAAACTAACAATTCGGATTTATTGATTATTTCTAAGCCGCTGTACATTACAGAAAACGTGAGTGAATGTGGATACTGTAAGGGTAAAAAAGAAAATATAACAAACTATTTTTCTTTGGAATCTTCGTACAAAAAGCACTACAATAACAGCAAATTAGATATCGAAATAAATAATTGCACTTTGGGGCTTTATGTTGAACTGACAAGCATAGAGATTTATGACAAGTTTTGTAATTTGGGCTTCAGGAGATCAGGAAGATATTTATACAAACCAGATTTACTAAGAAATTGTTGTAAGCTGTATACCATAAGAACTTCCCTTAGTCAATGCAAATTCACAAAGGATTTGAAAACCACTATAAAGAGGTTCAAGAAGTTCACAGGCACCACGAAGTATTTGAATGACAACAACCTAAATAGCAATAATGAACAATTTGACTTGGTTAAGGAAATGTATCTGATTGATAAGTACTCGCCAGATTTTTATACGAGATTCGAATCTTGCAACTATACCACTGAAAAGTTTGAATTATTCAAGAAATACCAAAACATAGTCCATAATGATAAAAACGTGGATTCTTCAATGTTTGAAAAGTTTTTGTGTTTAACTCCATTTTCTGAGGATCTTGTCAATGGTGATGAAGATGAATGGAATACTCTTAATAACTTGAGTGATTTATATGAGATAAAGTATCTTAAACAACAGAAGAATCTAGACTACAATGTCAAGATAAGACAAGGTCCTGTGCATGAGTGCTACTATCATAACAATAAATTAATAGCTATATCTGTTTTGGATCTTTTGCCCAGCGGTATCTCATCTGTTTATTTTATTTGGGATCCTGACTATCCAAAGTGGGCTTTAGGAAAGGTATCTGCATTAAAAGAGCTAGCTTTGGTTAACTTATTAGGTTTGAAATACTATTACATGGGTTACTACATTGAAGATTGTCCAAAGATGAACTATAAAGAAAAATATGGAGGTGAATTATTGGATGTGTGCAATAATCAGTATATTCCAATAAACTCCTTGAAGGATTTCATAAAGAACGGTAAATTCTTCACCTTAGGCAATGTTCAAGATAATAAAGATATAGATGAAAATGATGAGTACTACAATAAGGTTGAACTACCTTTAAATGATCAAATAAATGTAGACTTAAACAGGCCTTTGGTCAATATAGCAGAGCAGTTATTTGGCGAAAATGCAAACTCTATTAATTACGTTAATATGATGGTTGATAAACTAAGAAAATACGGCATCAACTATCCAAGCAATCTGATAAATGACTATTTTCCAAGAAAAAATCAGATAGCTAGTCATAACATTTACAGCATGCCTGATATAGTTCCTGGAATAATGCCTTTATGGCAAATACTGCAACTAGTTGAAAGCAATGACATAAATAGACTAAACAATAAGTTGATGATTTATTACTCTGACGAAAAAAGAATGAAGGTTGTCAAAAACATTATGAATGAAGACCTCAGTACCAAGAAATCCATAATTAACATTATTAGGTTAATAGGTCTAGAATTAACTGCAAATGCTTTAATAGTAATGTAATGAGTGTATATATTAATGGCATTTTTTTTTTTTTGCTTTATTTTATTTTTTTAAATTTTGTTGCAGAACTTCATGAAAAAATTGGTAGTGAATCAATGTGAGTATAAAGCTGGTTATATACATATTCAAAGCCTGTTTATTCATCATTAAAGTTGTTTAATCATTAAAGAATTTCTGTTTTAACGCTTACTTTAAACAAGTTTTCAGTCCTTAAAGCCTTCATCTTAGATGGTGTTTAAGTCCGACTAGTAGATTTAAAATTTGTCAATGAGCCATTGGAACCTTCTTTTTTTTAAAAAAAAAAAGGAATATGACAATTGTAATCTCATCTGTAGCTTGTGTATTAAACTTTGGAAACCCCGATGAGCAGAGATATAATTGAGGTAGCGGGGTTAATAGAAGAGTACTACCGAACTAATTGTAGCAATGCGTATATTCAGAACGAAATAGAGAATTATACAAACAATAATGATGTTATACCTTTATGTAAGCATCTCTTGGAATTGAACAACGATATAGCTTTGAACAGTAGATATCACGGAATAATAATTTTGAATCAGACCAATCAGGTAGATGATAACAATCGTTTGCAATTTTTGTTGATTGCTTTAAAAGAATACAGCATACATTACCTTCTGCGAGATCAAACTATATTTTCTGTGTTGAATAAGTTAATTGAAAGTGTCATGAGAATATACATTAACAACAAAGAATATTATGATGTGTTAGGTTTAATTATTACTTTGATTAGTAATGATTTGAAAGAGTCGGATTTATCAAATAAACAAGATAACAAAGTGATAAATTTTGCTAATGCCTCGATCAGGAACGATAGATTGATTCTACTGATGGTTAAGATTTTATTAGAGGAAATGATAAACGTAAAATATGAAGAAGCATCTGATATGATATTGGAAAATAATATTGCTTTGATTACGGAATTTAATTTGAATTTGATAATATCCAATTTTAGCAATGATTATAGTGCCATAACTGACTTAGTGTTTGATATATCAACAGTTTTGATAAATTTTGATAAAAACTTAACTGTTTTGTTATTAAGGCTAATGACTATTGATGAAACTAATTACAAATACACCGATTCCATTATAAACATATTTTATAATTTCATTGATGATAATAGTAAAGTTGATTATAATACTAAATATATGATTGAACTGTACTTCAACCCAACAACTATTTTAACCAATCATGAAGGTATAGATGTGAGTTTTATAGATAGCACTTTTATAATTAAGTATATTCAGTATCTAATAAGCAACAAGCTTCTTAATGAGTTAAGCAAGTTGTCATTATTTTATACTGCATTATTAGAGAACAGTAATGAAATATTACTTAAAAAGATCTTACTTGGAGAAGACGTTAACAAAAATCTGACTTTTGTTCTATCATTGATGGATCTACCATTGGTGCCCATAGAAGAAGAGCAATTTTCTTCTAATTTGTTATCATTCTGGAATGACTTTGTAGATAATCTTATTTCAAACAATAATATGCAATATAATCAAACACTGAACAAGTTGATTTTGATATTCTTCAAGAAATTATCATTAATCAATTATGACAATAATGCTGAATTTATAAATTTCAGGTTTGATAGCATAGAGTTGATTAAAAGTATGTGGGATCTGTTGGGGAATTCATTTGTTTATGACATTTTGAATGAATTATTACTATTGCGTGATGAAGTAGATTATTTTCAATTTGAGAATTACATTAATATTTTGAATAATGTAATAAATTTTGATGATAAAATACTAAATCTTTTGAAAATGAACAATTATAGCATTATAAGCAAAGTTTTTGAAAGCATCAAATTGATTTGCCAAACTGACAGTAATTTAAGCGTACTTATGACAAAAACATTCACGACATTTTTAAACAAGATTAGCGATTTTTTGGATAATAATACTATTATGCTAATCAACATTGTTAATACTTTGTTAGATCTAATATTTAATCGTAAACTTCCTTTACAGATAGAAAGAACATTGCTTTTGTTATTAAGCGATTTGGTCTCCAACAGTAGTAACAAATTGCAGTCATTTATTCCTACTTTTGAAATGATTTTATCGGATACTATGAAATCAGACAATTTGTGCAATGACAATGTTATTATAACAATCAATAACTTGTACGGATGTTTAATAGCTTCTGTGAATGAGGATCCTGAAACCAAAGCTTTTGGTGATTATGATTACACTGAAATTGGAAATAACATAATTGCAAATGCCAATAATTATCTCCTAATGATTGGCAACTTGTTGGATGATAATAATCCTATATTGATTCTGAAATGTATTAAAAGCTTTTTAAATGGTCTTAATAGTATTGATAAAGAAAAGCCTATAGAAGATTCAGAATCCAAAACATCGATTTTGCCAGCCGTTAAAGAATACGTTAAAAATAGTTTTGCCATCAGTGAGGTATTGCTTAACTTACTAAACGCTTCCTTTATTTTAACAGAAGATACAAGCATTGCTATTTTGCAAGCATGGTTTGATATTTTTGTATTTATCATATCAAACAAAATTTTTAAGATTAATATGGAAAATATTTTGAAAGTTTTGACCATCAAACTCTATCAAAGCAATTTGATTGACAATGTAAAAATCTTTGAGAAGGTACTAGAAATTTTTCAACAATTAGTCAAAAATAATTACATCAATACGTTATATGACTTCAAAGTGATTTACTACACTTTAATTATAAATAATGAATACAAAAAGAATAATCTGATTAACATAATCAACAAGGACTTGGACCTTTTAGAAACATATTATAACATATTAAGCATAGTTATAACAGATCATAGTGCAAGCTTGATTCCAAATAGCAACAACTACACTATTGATGATGATATTTCTGCTTTACTAATTATTCAAACAATAAAAGATTATCAAAAACGTAACGAGAAATTTATCCTTGTAGCTATATCCAAATTTTTAAGCAAACTGTTCAATAATAAAAAGTTTAATGCTTATCAGAATCAATTAGTAAATGAAATATTTAAAGCAGATGGAAATTTTTTGAGTTATTCAAATATCATTAAAATATCTTTTATGAAGATTTTGAATACTAACGGTGATTTTGATTATATAATTGAGTTGATCAGAAACATCATAAATAAGCATAAGATGTTGTATAAAAAATGGTTAGAAATGGTTATCAGCGACCAAGCATTTATCGATCAATGTTTGCTACTGAATAAAGATATTGGTTTTGTGAAAACCACTAATAACATGCTGGTAAAGAAAATCCAAGTTTGCAATGGTAGCAGGAAGATCATAAGCGTTGTAAATGACTGGTATAAGGGATTGTTACGTTAATAAGCTTACTGGAAAACAAATTTTTTCAAGCTGCTTGAAGAAAGATGTTTGATTGTGTTTTTGTTTTTTAAAGCAAAGTATGCATGAGCTGTGATCAAGACTTATCTTCTTTGCATTTTTTTTTTAGTAAAAGAAGTGCATATTGGTAAAAGGATCTGCTCACTGGTTAGGGAAGTGCTCACTAGTAAAAGGACCTGCTCACTAGTAATACAACCTAGTTGCTTCTACAATAAACTGCTTTTTGCCAAAAACGATCTGCTTAGTGGTCTGAAAAATTGGCTATTTGTAGTCAGTACATTGTATTTTTCTCGAAAAAATGCTTACTTGTACTAGCACAATTACAAATCAAATTTTCACAACAATGAGGCTTTCTCCCCAAATTTTTGTCACAATGACCACAAATCTCTGCCCAATAGATAAGAAAAATTGCAATAATTAACTCTTGATATATACAAATAAAACATTTATAATTATATTACTGTTTTAGTATGTCGATAAGAAGCCAACTATGATTCATCATATCCCCTTACCTGTCGGCGCTATGGAGTAATTTCTTTTCAGCCACACAGTAATAAAATTTCATTCCCCTCGGAATAAAACTCATGTTTTTTCCCATGTTCAAAACCCCCCATACTGTAACTCGAATACTAGCACATTCACCTACTTATTTAACATCAGCTAAGCAAATCTTGATTGATTCCAGCATCTAAACAAAAACTTCGCTGTTACAAAAACAACCTCTTTTTAGAAGTCCTTCACCCTATAATGACGCCCGTAACTATAATGCCGTTGGATGTTTCTGTTCCTTACTTTTTTGTTTTTTGCTGCCTTCTAAACGCCGCAACGGACTAATATTGAGGTTTGTGACCGCTGTCGCATATGTAAAAAGGACACACAAGCGGGAAAAAAAATTGCGCAAAAGAAGCGGTGTTATAATTCTTGGAACTTTGACTGTTAGTAGAAGGTCATAAAACATGGACATTCTGCTGATAACCGAGAATTAAAACCCCGACTTGGTATATCCTTATTTTTTTGTTCAAAAAAAAAAAACGGTATTATGACTATCGACGTTTGATTTCAAGTTGTCATATTTGGATCCAGCATATAAATACCGCTGGTCTTAATTGTTGGATTATAAGATTTTGAGTTAACAAGACAAAAACAGAGAAGAAGAAAAAAAAACAAGAAAAAAGAAAAGAAACCAAAAAAATATATATACCAAAGTACGATGACTACAGATAATTTAAACAACGCTTTGTCCTTTAAGCATTTATTCTCGAACGAATGTTTGAGCAGAGGAGAATCCCCTATTAAAACCACCATGAAATACTTTTTAGACCCAGAATTCCATTTTCTAGGAGCTGGAATGCCACCTTTGGAACTATTCGCATTCCAAAACTTTTCTTTCAAGTCCTTGGATCTGAAAAATTACAGTTTTAATGAGATTCAGGATATAATAATAAACAAAAATGACAAGTTTGAAGAGCATGTAAATGGAAATATTGTTGAAGATGAGCTAGATTCAGATATTCTTATAGAAAGAGCTTTGCAATATGGTAATTCTAGAGGACATCCTTCTTTATTAAATTTCTTGAAAATTCACATAAACAACACATTCAAGCCTATATACAAAGATTGGGACATTTTGATAAATAATGGCTCCACATATGGTTTAGAATCATTATTAAGAATATTCTGTAATCCAAACGATACTATTTTATTAGAAGATTTATGTTACAGTTCCACCATTGAAGCTATACGTGCTCAAAAAATTAATACAGTGCCAATAAAAATGGATTCCAACGGTATTATTATAGAAGATTTAGAATACAAATTAAAGAACTGGGAAACATGCTACGGAGACCTTAAAAAACCTAAAATCATGTATTTGATCCCAAACGGACATAATCCCAAAGGTGTTACTCTTTGTGATAACAGAAAATTGAAAATCTATCAAATATTAAAACAATACGATATCATTTTGATCGAAGATGATCCTTATTACTGGTTACAAATGCCACAATACAAAAAACCTTCATTCAAAGATGATCAATTTATTGATGAAAACAAGCCAGAAACTGATATTAATACCAATCAAGATTTCCTGAATAAATTATCAAACAGTTTCTTATCGATAGACACAGACGGTAGAGTTATAAGATTGGAATCTTTTTCAAAATACTTTGGCCCAGGTACAAGATTGGGCTATGTCATTGGTTCAAAGCAAATTCTTGATAACATTTGGAATTACCACGAAGTTTCTTTACAAGCAAGTTCAGGAATCTCTCAATTAATGGTCAATGGTTTGTTAAACAGATGGGGTCAACTTGGATACTTGAACTGGTTTAAAAGATTGAGAGTTGTTTACACTCAAAAAAGAAACTTTTGTCTAAACTCCCTTTATAAGCATATCCATCAATTTGATATAAACGAGTATGTTCAAGTTGAAGAAGCTCCAAAGGCTGGTATGTTTTTTATGATATATTTGAATATCAGCAAACATCCTGAATATAACCAAAAGCTGGTTGAACTAGGAAAAGATAAAGTTGTTGAATACTTTGAAAATCTATTTTTTGAGAAATTTATTCAATCTAAGTTGTTATTAGCAAAGGGTAGCTGGTTCACAGTAAGTGATCCTTGCCATAATGTTGTGAACATTAATAGATGCATGCTAAGAGGTACTTATGCTGCTGTAACCCCTGAAAAGATGAATAATGGATTGGAAATTTTCGCTAATATTGTAAAACAAGAATTTAACTAGGTATATATACTTCCATTAATGCTTTGATGATAGTTTATGATTTTATTTCTTTATTGTTTTTTGTTTTTTTTTTTCATTTTAAAGCCCCATGTTGAAAATAGCAATTAAAAGTCCTAGCTATTATTTAAGTAGATGTTGGTGAATGATCATTCGTTGTTGAAGTTAAATAATTTTACATTTGGTAGATTTTGGTACTTTTCAGCATATGTCTTGCTGTATGACAAATCAGATCTATCTAGCAATACAGTCTTTTCAATGCGCGTAAATTCATCATAGTTTTCATCTTCTTCAAATTCAAAATCGTATTTATAATAATCTTCTTTTACCTCCTCAAAATCATCTCGTAACTTATTTTTGTATGTGAAATTCCCATTTTCTACAATTACTTCATTCATATGGTTTTTCAAATGAATTTTTTCAAATTGAGATTGTTCATAACTGCTTCCACAAAACAATCTATAAACACCCACATTATTCTTTTGACCTATTCTGTGTACTCTATCAATTGCTTGTTTGTCAATACTTGGATTCCAATCGGAATCATAAAGAATAATAGAATCAGCCTTTGTCAAATTTATACCTAAACCACCAGCTCTAGTGGATATCAAAAATACTTTATATGGCGAACGTGTGCTTTGAAATTCATTAATGTCTTGTTGACGAGCAAGATTTGTGGTTGTTCCAGTTAGCACTTTATATTTAATTTTTTGAATTTGTAAATAATCGATCAATAAGTCTATATTAGTAATAAACTGAGTAAAGATCAACACCTTATGTTTAGATTTGCTCAACAGTAGTGAAATCAAAGAGTCTAGCTTTTTCAATTTGTTACCTTGATACTTTAGGTAGTTGATATTGTTGGTCATTTCTTTATAGTCATCGTGATGGTAATAAGGATTAAAAATTATGAATGGATTGTTAATTATGTGTCTTTTTTGCATTTGAACATTATTATTGATGGTTGACTTTATTTGCAAATATACAAATTTCTTGTAAATATCAGTGTCCAAGTTCTCAAATAGTTCTTTGTAAGATTCGTAATTTTCAATAAGTGAAATAACATCAAATTCTATAAAATCATTCAATTTTAGATATAGATACTTCAAATATAATATCAAAGTTTTGTTATCATATTCTTTAAGCAAAGTTCTGTTTAAATCCATGAATAAAGCTGTGGAATCAATCAAAAAGTAATTTTTGTAATTGTGGAAGGTATTTTTAACCAATTGAGAATATAATCTTCTCTGTCTGGGATCTAAAGAACACTTGATCAAAAACTCCTTTTTCAAAGGAATTTCGTTGTTCAACAAGACATCTTTTTTTAACCTTCTCAATACAAACGGTTTTAAAATAACATGCAGATTTGATATCAATTTTTTGTCAATTTGATGAATATCAGTAGAATCAAACCATTTATTGAACTCGTCATAATCACTGAAAATATTTGGCATTATAAAGTTTAGCAAACTCCATAACTCTATCAAGTTATTTTGCAATGGTGTTCCTGTTATCAATATTTTATTGCTATGTTTTAAATTCAAAGAATTTAAACAATTGATTAATTTACAGTTCAAGTTTTTTAATCTATGGCCTTCATCTATGATTAAGTATCTCAAAGAATGATTAAGTGTTTTAAAGGCGTTTATATCACTCATAATGATTTCATAAGTAGTCAATAAAACACCACTTCTGTTATTATTACTAAATAATCCAGCTTTTCTTTTACTGGTCTTCCAAAAATCATTTCTAATTTCCTTACCGTAATATTTCAAATAAGGCAGATCAGGACAAAACTTTTTTATTTCATTAACCCAGTTGTCAAGTGTAGTTAATGGAACAACAATCAAAAAGATGTTTTCTGTTTTGTTATTTTTCATTTGTTCATTTTCGTAAATAAAACAAAGCAATAGCAATATCTGTAGTGTCTTACCTAACCCCATCTCATCAGATAACAATCCATTCAACCCGTTAATGTATAGCGATAATAACCATTCAAAACCTTGTCTTTGATAATTTTTAATTGTAATATCAGAGCCTATAAGTTCCGGTATATTGTATTTCCATTCCTTTTCGGTACTGTCTTCGTTTAGTTGGTTTGCTATAATATTAGAATACAATTTACTTTGCTCAACAAATGTATTCAATTCGTCTATTTTCTTGTTGATTTCTTCTTCTGACAATACATTCTTTGTTGATACTTCTAAAGGTAAATCTTCGTTTTTATTTTCTTTGATGGTTTCTAAATTAAAATTTTTAAAAAAAACTGAATCTGAATGTATCTCATCATCAAGAGTTTGAATAAAATCGTTGTATAAGTTATTATTCTTGATGTTCCCTTCATAACACGGAATTTTGGTATGAATTACGTGTTCTTCTTCATATTGGTCGTCAGAATGATGACTAAAATCGCTATCGGATCCAGATTCGTTATAATTCTTATTTTGATTGATGATTCTCTTACTCTTTCTAGTAGTCATCTTATGGATTCTGGTTATTCCTTTTTTTTAAACCTGAACAATTTCTTTCAGTAAAGAAATATTTAAAATCATGTAGTTATATGAACTGAACAGTTCACGCGTCACGTTTTAATTTTGCTATGTAGTTTTTTTTATGTCTCGTTGTAATTATAAAAGATTTTAACCAATACGTCATAACAGTGTGAACGTAACTCAAAATAGCAGAGTAACACGCTCAAATATCTATGTTGTTTTAGTAAATAAATGGTTTACTGCTTTGTATATATAACATCTGTCTTTGTTTTTCTTTTTTCTTTTTGGCTTGGGTTTTAAAGAGTAAACCATATATTTCTTCTCGAACTGGAACGGCAGCTTAATGTACACGTGATCGTTTTGGTCACGAACATCATTGTTTTTTTTAAGTAGCCACGTGACCAAAATAATTTATATCCGATCACAATTTATGCTCATCATTTTTTTGCAAATGGTCACGTGATAGTTTTAAGTTGCCTATATCCGAAAAGACCACCAGCATTATTTCCGGTTTCTTATCCTTCACGTGACGCTCTCAGACAGCCTATATCCGACAGCAACCATCTGTTATTTCTGTTTTTTCCATGTTTTTTTTTTTTGCTCCCACCTCAAAAAAAAAAACAAAAACATAACACTCGCAGCTATAACAGTTTTCAATGTTATATGTTTCTTCAGAATAAACAAACATGAAAAAATACCCAAAAGTTAACCAGCAAAAAGATAAACCAATGACATCAAATATTGTTTACACACAGGAGTTAAACAATATCAAAGATATTGCTAATACGTATCTCCAAAATCAAACACAACCTATTATAATTCCAACTTTCGCAAAATGGTTTAATATTGACAATATTCATGCTATAGAATTAAATTACTTTAAAGAATTTTTTTCAGATTCAAATTACAGAAACAAAGAAATTTACAAAAATACTAGAGATTTCATTGTTAATACCTATAGATTACATCCATTTGAATACCTAACTATCACCGCCATCAGAAGAAACTTAAACTTAGATATCCAATCCATTATAAAAATACATGCTTTCTTAGAAAAATGGGGTATCATCAATTATCAAATAGATCCTAGAACCAAATCTTCTATTTTATCTGCTGGATATACTGGACACTTTGATGTTTTGTTAGATACACCAAAGGGTTTGAAGAGTTTTGTTCCAGAAAATGTAAAAGCAGAAGACAATGAAACAGAAAAACAACCAGTCAGCTATAAATTAAACTTATTAGAAAACAAGTTGAGTAAGATAGATGATTATTTAGTCAATAATGCTCCAGTTTCTAGTAAAGTCAAATATGTCTGTCAAGTTTGTACCAAAGACATTAATCATATTTTATACCGCAACTTAAGAGACAAATCTAATAACCTGTGTGTATCATGTTTCTCAGAAGCTAAATTCTTATCCATTTATTCATCTTCTGATTTTTTAAAACTGAATGTCAATGAAGAACATGAATGGGGTAGTTCAGACATATTCCGATTATTGGAAGGTATAGAAATGTTTGAAAATGATTGGGATTTGATTTCCAAATACTGTAACAAGTCTAAAGATTCATGTATTTTAAAGTTCATTACATTACCAATTGAAGATGATCACTTAATTAATAAAACTAAAGCTAAAAATAAAACATCTGATAATAACATTGAAGATAGCATTCTTGAAGTTTTGAAAAATGGGCTTAATGATGAAGAAAAAATCAAAATTATTGAAAATAGCAACTCATATTTAAACAAGTACTTGAATGAATCCAATGTTCAAATCCAACAATTAGTTGTAAACAGATTAGCCAGTCTTGATAGCAAATTAAAGAAATTGGACCGTTTGGAGTCCAAATATCAAAATATGGTACAAGAATATGAACAATCCAAAGACTTAATAACCAAAAGAGAAGATAAATTATTGAAATTGGTCAATCAAATCAATTCCAAACTTGATAAAGAGAATCAAATAGACATCAAAGCATTGGATGATGATTCAGAGCAAGAAACTGTTAATAACTGTTTAACTATTGAAAAGGTTGAATTGAATGAACAAGAAGTAAACGAGCAAGCAATGGATGTTGTTGAAGAGAAAGAAGAAGCTGTAAGCAATCCTATCAAGATCAAGGAATATAAGCTATGGGCTTTGTAATATGTATCAGTAGTTTAAAACTTCAAATTTAATCAATTTTAAAAAAAAATTAAGAAAATTTTTTTTTTCTCTTTACTATCGGTTCATGATCAGCATTAAAGTGAAAAAAAAAAGAAAGAAAGAGATTGAATAAACTCAATATTCATTTAGAGACCTAAAGTACCCCCATAAGAACCCCCCGTATACCTATAATGTTCAAACAAACTAATACACTGCTGTTTAAGAACTCTTCTAAACTTACAGCTGGACATGCCAAATGGCAAAATATCATGCACAGAAAAAGTGCACAAGATAAGCTGAAAGGAGCAGCTTCAATGAAATATGTACAAATGATGACAATGGCAATCAAAGAAAACAACAACGATTTCAACGTTAGTTCAAATACCGAACTAAAGAGTGTCATGGAAAGAGCTGCGCAAGCCAATGTACCAAAGAAGATTTTATTGAATGTGATAGATAAATTCAAAAACAAAGATGCTGCTAAAAGTGAATATAAACAATATATTTTCCCTGTCATTGGTAAAAACGGGATTTCCATTATTTATGATATCTTTACTGACAATCCATTGAGTGTAAGATCAGGTATTTCAACAGCTGTAAAGAATCTGGAAGGAAGTGTAAATCCACAAGCATTGCATTTTTTTGAAAAACAAGGTGAAATTATCATGGAATGTAATAAGAAGAATTTGGAAGATATGGATGATGACCAATCCAATGAGTTTTTGGAGGACATCACCATGGCATTGATAGAGAAGGATATAGAATTTGAAGATGTTGAATATGCTGTTCAAGATAACAATGTTCTTTCTTTAAAGGTGATTTGCAAAGACGACAGTGTTCATAAAACTTTCAAGAGCTTGAAGGAAATGCAAGATGACATCGATTGTAAAGTCTTGAGTTCAGATGTTATTTACAAAGCCTCCAATACTATCAACATCAATCAAGATGAAAACAGCTCTTTGTTAAAGGGAGCAAGAAGATGTTTAAAGGCAAGTGAGGATATTCCTGATTTGAAGGCTTTATATGTCAATTTTAAAGTTGAAGAATAATGGTAATTGCCATTAAGGAAGAAGAAAAAATAGGAAATCCACATGTAAATAGCTGAGAAATTAATTAATTCAAATATATAATTGTATTTTTCTAGAGTGAATATACTTATTTACTTTCTTGGTAAGTTTCTTTATTGTGAATATCAATGACTTCGGTCTTGGAATCTAAATCCAAAACATTGTCTAATAATGATTGGTTAGGGTTGTTGATGATTCTTAAACCTTCATCATATCTTAACTTCTTGTATGTGAAATAGGTTAAAGAACACATGGCAACAGCACAAGCTGCGAATAATGGAGCTAATTCCATTGGTACTGGAGCCTTATTCTTCTTGGTTTCTTGTAATAATCTTAAAGTTGGTCTAAACATTGTGCTGATAGAATATGTATATGTATGTGTTGGTAGTTGTGTAACGGTGTTGTTAGAGCTTCTCTTACTATTAAGTATTAATTACAAGTAAGTTGTGTATAGTACATGTCCTTTTTTCATTCGCCCTAACAAAACAGGAGAGTATATTAAAAATCTACAAAAGAGGAAAAAAAAAAAAGAAGAAAATTTTTCTTGTTTTTCTGTTGGCTGAAGAGGCGTAATATCCGATAAATTGTCTTTTTTTCAGTAAATCCGAAAATATGTGTTACAAGTCCACAAATTGGGTCTTTTATATATGATACCAAATGACAACTATAGGGGGTACTAAGCTATTGGTCAAGTTTTTATTGATTAGATATGGAACAGTTGAAGAGAAATTGAAGACAAGGTTGTCTCTCATATAAAACAAAAAAAAAAAAAAAAGTAGAATATGTAAATTTATAAAGAGATCACGTGTACGGCAATCGCACACAATATGATTGGTTTATTTCAAGCTACTTGTAATGACTTCATAAACCCACCATTGAATTGCTGTTGCAGGTATGACCTTCATCAAATTAGGTACTAATCCCTTGTACATACCATTGATCCCTTCTCTTAGGTAGATTTTTTTCAATGCGTCTATTATTCCGTTGTAATCATACCTTGCTTTTTGTCCAGGCATGTTTATAATTTGAAATCGTCTTCTTAACAAATCAAATGGATATATTATTACTTGTGCAAAAGATCCAGCTAATGCTCCAAAAGTCAGCTTGTGTATGCTTGTAAAGCTTTCCATCCCATAAACTTGTGTGTAATGAAATTTCATGCTTTCATAAAAATTAAAATTAAGTATAACAAACGGCACAACACCACATAAAGTTGGCCACATTCCTCTATAAAATCCCAGCAATCCACCTTCTTTGTGATATATGCTTCGTGTCATTTCTTTAATAGTTGTTTCTTCTTGCTGCATGCTCTGTATAGTCAGTCTGGATTTCAACAAATCCATTGGATAAGTAGCTATGACACAGGAAGACCCAGAAATAAATCCTCCTATGACTCTATCAAGATTTTCAATTTCCTGATGACCATTGTTCAGTTTATAATTTTTATATCCTTGAAAGGCAAAATATTGAATTGACATGTATGGAAACACACGCAAACAGTTCATTCCATTTCCTCTAAAAAGCCCTTTAATACCCTCTTTTTTGTAGAAGTCTAGCATCATCTTGAAAGTTGAGCTGTTATTTTTATTTGTATCTATTTGTAGCAATATCTTGGCTCGTTCCATAGGAGAAGTCATGGTTCTGGACATGACTCCTGCAATGCCTCCTGCTAATAAAGACTTCCAAATAGCAATCTGTACAGTATCTTTGTTATTCATCTATTGATTTATGCCTTGTGGTGATAGGAAGCTGCTTCTTCTTCAATTGGTTTAATCCTCCAATTGGAAAGTTAAAAAAGCCCAAAAAAAAAAAAAAAAAATGTGAAATTTGATTTTTGTTCAGACTAGTTTAATGAGTGAAGAAAAACAGCCTATAAACCGTACGGCTAATAGTATGCTGCGCATCAAGATTAATAAACAGCATATAGGTATGAAAAAGTAGTGATTGAGTTCACGTGATTAATATTTAGCTGATATTATGGTGGTAAATGAAAGCTTTAAGCTTTCCTTATTTGAATTGTCGCTTGCTAATTCTTCTTCAATGTAGTCTTCATTATTGGCAATATTTGTTAGTGAATTTTCAGCACTGGTATCACGGGAACTACTTTCAGATTCAATCTCGTCTATTTTATACTGGAGGTTGTCTTTCAAATGAATGATTTTCAAAGTAACTAGACTTAATAAGCAGAATATCATCAGCACACTTGCATATAGTATAAAATAATCAAAGTTGATTTTCTTAGACTCTCCAATAATCACTCCAGAAACAGGAATACCAGCCAAAAACCCAATACCCACAACAAAATAAATAGTACTGTATTTCTTACCAAAGTTATAATAATTGGATACTATGCTTACTACAGAAGGGCACAAAGCCATAAAGGCACCATAATTAAATCCCCATAGTAAACTGTAGGCATACATAATATTAGGATACTGATATGATATTCCTAGCCAAAATACCAAATTCAAAAAAACAATATTGAGACTTGCCAATATCAAGCAATTAATTTTTCCAATTTTATCAGCTATAATAATACCTGCACTGCAACCACCTACAAGAGTACCTATGTTCAAAACAGTGATCATATTGAAACTTTGAGAATCACTAAAGTTCAAAATACCAGAGCAATAGGAGGTTATGTATAGTAGCAATACTGAAGTACTAACTTCTCCTGTAGTGATACCCAGAGAAACCAGTATAAACTTTCTATCATTTATTAAACTGCAATAATCAAAGGACTCTTTGAAATAAATAGACCAAAAATTTTCATGTGGCTTAAGCTCTCTTCTTAACTCCTTTCTATCATTGCACAATATTAAACATAATACAAGCTGAACAAGCAACAATCCTGAGACAATGAAATTGGTATTTCTGTATCCTATTTGATCAAACCCCTTTTGTAGAACCACTGGATAGATAACACCAACTAGTATACCACCAGCTATAGCACAACTATTGGCCAGATTTCTTTTTACAAAAAAATTGTCACTTAAACAACCCAAAATAGGTGGGATTAGTATACCCCCGCCTAAACCTAGTAGAATAAAGCATCCCAATATTTCCCAATAATTATGCACAAATGGAATCATTACAAATCCCACTGCTAACGGAATGGCTAAAAGTTTGTTGAATCCAGATATATCAAAGTATAACCCACTCAAAAGATTACCTGCTACTATAAAAAAGTAATATATGGAGAATATCCAGGATATGGAAAAGGTCGAGAATTTTGCTAATTGATGCTGTGAAAAGTAATCCTGATACGTCCCACATATAAAGAACATACCCCAAGAGGAAGAAATTCCAAAGAAGCATCCAAGAAGAAGCTTGTAATTGTCTTCTGGATATTCTATCATTGTGATTAAATCGGTCTCAGACATGTCTTTTCTTTTTTTTTTTTTATCAATGGTTATTGGTTTATATGTTTATAATTGAAAACGTATCAATATACCTTCCCACGTTGTTATTTTTTGGTTATTAACTTTTTTTTCAGGGAAGGGTTATAAGGATCCAAAAAGTGACTAATTAGCGGTCATAAAAGTTATACAAAGTACCTTTTTTTTTCTTGGCAATAACTTAATATTTTTAATAATATATATTTAAACTAAACTTTAGTTGTATATCCCAAGTATACAACAGCTGCAGTCATTAGCAATTTCTTGATAGTGTTAGGTTGTCTGGTTTCAGGCAACATCTTATTGAAGACTAAGAACATGGTGAAACCAATTTGGAAAGTTAACAAGAATAAGTCATAGTCCATGGTTTTTAAATTATCCAAAACTCTAGTGTAGAAACTTGAGGATGCAGGAACCTCAATAGGTCCATATTTCTTCTTAATGTCAAACAATTCACAGAGGAAATTAGCCCAGGATTGATCAGTGCTATGATACTTATGTAAATTTGGGGTAGAAATTATTTTGTCAGTGAATGGAACTGTTTTATTTAACTTTGAGGAATGCTTGATGAAAATACCTAGTAAAGTTCCGCAGTTACTCAAAAACAATTGAATGCCGAATTGTAATGGAGTGGCCTTGTTGATCATATAAACATGATCAATCAAAACGTGAGAGGAGTATTGAATTGCCCAAACCAATAAGAATTTTTTATAGTCTTGGATGTTTTGCTTTGCAAATATACTGTACAAAGAAATACCAGCATTGATGTTCAAAACAAAATCATTAACAACATTTAATACAATGAATTTGATGTTCTGAATGTTTGGAGTATTGGTTTTTTTTGGAATTTCAACAATCAAATCAGCATCTTCGTCTTCTTCATCCACCAAAAATTCTTCATCTTCTTCTGAAGAAGCTTCTTCAGAATCTTTATCTTCATCCTCATCTTCTTCAATATCGTCTTTGAATGTGGTGGCGCTAAAGCTTCTGATAATGTTACCGTTTTCATCAATATCCAATTCAATACCAACACTCTTGATATCATCGTTTTCTTTCAATCTTTGGTCAATGAAGTGTAAGAAATCATCAACTTCAGAATTTTCAAAGTCATCTGATCCATGAGTATGTGTGTGTTCAGATTCTAAGCCAAATATCTTCAATAAAGTGATGTTGATTAATCTGTCAAAAATGTAAAAAGAAACATACGAAAACAGAATCTTTTTTGTTAAAACAGCAACGTTGTTTATTGTGTTTTTGTTTAATAATTCAACGTTTTTGGTATTAGGAGTGATTTGCAATAACTTGAATTTTGCCAACCATCCAAAAACACCTTCAAGATTCAATAACTTGACCTTTTCGTGTTTGTTGCTGTTCATGCTGATGGCATGAATGAATAAAGCATAAAATAGCTCTAAAAATAGCTCCTTGATGAATCCAGTTAGAATAAAGAAATTAAACAAATTTTCAAAGTCAAAATCAGCAAAAATTTCTACAGCAATGAAGTTCATAAGTAAACCAACAATATTGAAATGATTCTTATCTTCCAAAAGTTCATCTTCATATTCAAAATCTTTTAAATACCCATATTTGTTCATAAAGGCTGTATATCCTTGATTCAATTTGTTTTTGATCTTTACTAATAAAGACTTGATGGATATGAATTTCAAAAATAGTGTCAAAAAAGAGATCAATAAAAGATTGAAAGCAACACCACTTAAAGCATAATTTTCATTAACAAATTGATAGAAATTCTTTAGTATAGAGGTATCATCGATTTTTGAAATTATTTTGTTGATAGATTTCAATTCATTTTTGATTAATTTGTTTGATTTTTCCAAATGGCCATCTAGAGCATGATTCCCATGAGCGCTAGCAATACCAGCTAATAAGCATATATTAAAAAGAGTTGTTTTAATTGACATCATTTTGGATATATGATTAGCTTGCTTTTTTTTTTTTTGGTTTCGGCAGAGTTTTCAATAATTTAAAAAAGAGATGAGAAACAGTTATATCGAAATAATTTAGGGGGCTGTCGTAGTAATGACCATATGGATGAGGAAGGGGAAAAATGTCAAATACGTGTGTTAATTCTTGATAGTTTTTTTTTTTATGTAAACGTGATTGGTGTCGGATATAAGGTGTGGCAGACAGCAAGTCTCTGTATCAAAGATGTATCGGATATAAGGTGGGCAGGAAATAAGCTTTGATTTACGACACAACCAGTAGTGAATATACCGTGTTTTCAGTTGCTTCAAAACCATTTTATCAGTAAATTTATCGAACTGCTTAACTTAATAAGCATTCGTGTCATATAAAAAAAAAAAAAGCTTGTATTTAGCCTCATGGTCATTTATCCAGTATAAATGAGAACAACTGAGATAACTTTCTGGCTCTCTCCCATATTGTAGAATGCAAGCATTACACTTTTTTTAGCTGTAATTGCCTTTTCAGCTTTCAATTCAATATATTTATTTACCGAAAAAGAGTAACAACTAGTAGCTCATAAAAGAATACTGTCAAAATAATTGTAAAAAATTCACTTCTTGCAGAGGCGTCGTAGGTTATCTCCGTTAATGTGACTTCATAATAGTCTTTTTGCAGATAATTCCCCATATATCAGACAAAAAATGCATTTTTAAGCTAACACACTTACCTAATAATCTTATTATTACTGTATAATTACTTAAGAACGAAATTTAAATCTCAGTTTAAGCATCGCCGATTAGCGTAAGGTCGTCTTTTTTTTTTTTTCTCCGACATAGTCATATAGCAGATAACGTCTCAGAAGCACGGCAAATACACTCAAATTAAGTGTCTTATTTCATCACTATTTTGCAATAAAAGCTTAATAATATCCAACTCATCAAATTAACATTTGGTGGCATTAACTAAATTCTAAGGTGTGTGTTATCTCGTGAAAAAATTCACTATACTCTCTATTTCGTCTTAAATCCTAGACCCTTAAACCCCTTAATTCGCTGTTTAAGCCATCAATATATCTTATTCCGGATTTTTGGCAGCAAAAATTTTTTTTTTTGAAAATGTAATTTATATCGCCGAGGTTGTATATTTACTAAACAACTTAACAACAGTTATTATTTGATCTTGATCTAGAATTACAACACCAAACGTATAAACAATATAATATAACTGGTTTATTGGACACCACAAGAAAAAGAAAAAAAGAATAACAAAGCAGAAAATGAAAGTTGAAAAAACAAAAAAGAACAGCAAGTATTCGAGAAAAAGAAGAATTTTGTCTTGTTTTAGGTGTAGATACTTAAGAAACAAATGTGACAGAGCTAAGCCAAGATGTGGTAGATGTGTTGAGAATAATTGTGAAAAATGTGAGTACATGTCAGATAATGGAACAAGAGAAGAATATATCAAACATTTAGAGTCAAATGGGCACAAAGATAACAGAATTAAACTTGAAAATGACTGTCCAAATAGAAAAGTAAGATTTGAAGTTCCAGCAACAAGCCCAAAGTGTGTGAAAAAGCCCATAAGCAATGAGATAACCAAGTTGCTATATAGAACTGCTATAGATCTTAAAACACCATTAAATAAAGAAAACTTATCATACATTTCAATTCTAGACAAATCTATAAAGAAAAAATCAACAATGTCAGAAGTTGATGATAAAAAACTTTCTTTAAAGTATACTGCTGAAATTTTTAGTGATGGTGAAAGAATTGTGAACAAACTCTTTGTCAAAAATAGAACTGCAGGTAGTGATGAACCTCTTCAGTATCAAATCACAGCACAATCTTCTTTGTGTTTGGATCAGATCTATCTGAGGTTGCTGCCCTTTCAAATCAAAGAATTGTGGAGAGAAATGGCTTTTGATTATTACCAAGAAATTGATTTTGAAAAGTATGTTAGATTAACAGCTTCTAGACCATCAAATTCAAATTTCTTAGATAATTGGAATTCTGAAAAAAAAAACGTGTTTGAAGAGTTACTGAATGTACTTCCAAAAGATTTTGAGGTTCTTCGTTTGATTGTATTTGAGTTTTTTAATACTGAATTGTACAAAACTTTTAAAATTTTGAATGAAGATGAAATTAAAGAGAGTTTTTTTAGTATTTTTAAGTTTGACAAGAAAACAGGTAACATAAGTCAAATCAATCTTGAAGATTATCAAGACCAGTATTACCTCGGTACAATTGTCTTAATATTTCAATTAATGGTTGATCCCGAATTATATCATGACCCAATATTTCAAAAAGTTGACGATATAGTATCTGAAGTTAAGTTAGATAGATACAGAAATGGGTATTTAAAATGTCAGTATTATTTGCTGACTTTATTTAAAAATGAAATGCATTATAAAGCTGCCTTCTCTACTAACAAAAGAGTAATTAATGATCTATTGAGCTGGGCTCAAGAAATTGAGAAAAACTATAAAGACAATGATGTTTTGGATCCAAAAGAACAAGAAATTATCAATAATACGTGGTACTGGATTATGTATTTTGAGGTTTTGGCTTACATTGAGTTAGGAATTTCTCCAAGGTTCAATTACCATTTCATAAATGATAAAACATTAAACAAATGTGAGAGAGGTAGAATTCCACTAATGAAAAAACTAGCATTTTTGGTTGGTAAAATTGCCTTGGCTTGTGAACATCCTTCTTTCAATCCAGACATTGAATATCTTTGTGGGGAAATAGATGATTTCATTAAGAGAAACTTAGCTCCAATTGATTACTACATGGATACAGAAAAAAGTAAAAAAGTTGATGCATTTGATTTTAACATTTTAAATCCTTTGCTATCTTTGAAATTATCGCTTTGGAGTTACAAATACGCTTTAACAACTGAAGAAAAGGAGTATAGTGACATGAAAAACAAACTGTATGGGCTTTGTTTTGTGGCCAGAACTATTTTCTATACCCAGCAAAGTAAGATTATATTTGAAGTAGAAAACATCAAAGACATAAACGCTTACAGCTTTAACAACCATTTGAAAAGTTTGAAAAAAAACGAAAAGTTGCTAGAAAACGAACAAAGACCAATATGGGTGCCCCAATTGATAGCACCAAATTTCATGATGTTCTGCAGTGATCTGCTGTATGAAAGAGCAGCCGTATTGATAGAATTTATAGCTTTTGAATCATTAAAACATTTCTACAACTCTGAAAATAGAAGAGTTCTCAACGATGAGCAAACAGAAGAGTTTGCTCAAAGATTGAATACGGCTTTAATTCATTATGCATTAGGAAAAACCGACGAATTTGACTTTGAATACACTCCCATGGATGTTATTTTGTTGCATGACAAACTGGTCCATTTAAAATTAGAAAATAATTTTAAATTACCCGCAAGAATAGCATATCCAAGATTTATTTTGCTAGAGTTTGTGTGTGTTATCAAAGAGATCCTTCAAAAAATCAATGTTGAAGATGGAGAAAAGTTCAAATATGAACATTTGCTTAAAGCTTATGAGAACTACAAATTGGCAAAGAAAAAGTTGAAGAAATCAGACGGTAAGCATTTGACCGAAAATGAAGAAAATGAAGCTAACTCTGCTGTCACACTATTTTCTCCAAATACTTTGGATCTGAATGATTTGTGGTCGGATATGGAAGATTTTGATATGCTAGACTTCATGAAATTGTTGAATTAAAGAGAAATGGTCGGGTAACACATACCAATAATGGGGTTAACACAAGTTTAATTTATTTGCGGAGTTAATCCTTCATTTTTTTTTATCTCCTTAAGTCCTTGGTGGGAAAACGCCTAAATATCTAAAAAGCACGGCGCACTTAATTAAACGTTCCAGTAGTAATACTTAAAATACATTTTAAGGTTTTTTTAAACCAAATAACTGAAATATTCTGTTTTCAAGGATAATAAACAAATACTTAAGTACGCTATTAAAGCATTTAAATATAGTTTTTTTTTTTTTTGTTATTATTTTTCAAACTTTCAACATATCTTTTTGATTCCCAATTAAGCTGAAATCATCTTGATTAAGATCCCTCGAAAACCTGCATTTTTTCAACAGTAAAAGAAGCATCGAATAATTGATTGAGAAAAAACAAGTTAATAGCATTAATATGATCAGTTCAAATAGAAAAATAACTAAAAAACAAAGAAATAGAAAAATTCTTTCCTGTTTTACATGTAGATCATTAAGACAGAAATGTGACAGAAAGCGACCCATATGTACAAGATGTACTGCAAAAGGCTTTACTGACTGTAAGTATATGAGTTCTGAAATGGATAAGCGAGATTATGCCGAGCATTTGATTAAACATGGTTTATCAGATGCAAGATTGGAAAAAAATGATATTATAAATGATTTTCATAAAAGTTCCCCTTCTTTGGATAAGGGTCGTGAAGAACAATACACAAGTATCAAGAAAGAAGCGAGTAGCACAACATTTATTCCAAAGAAGGTGTCTTTTATTTTGCCTGAACCTTTAACTCAAAAGAAATTAATCACAGGTAATCAACAATCAGCAGCAAGATATACTTTCAGTAAACCAGATGACTCTGAAATAATCCATATGAATCAACATATCAAAAATGAAAATTCAAACGTTGAAGTTGATAATTGTTTAACCATACAGCAAACACCAAATATTAAAAATAATGAGTTTATGGCAAGTTTGGAAAAACCAATGTTTCAGACTGATGGTATACGTGCTAACAACCACATTATTAAAAACTCGAAATCTGACTTTGAAAATGAAGTATTCAACAGTAGTAACACCGTAAAAAATAGCTTGTTTTTAAATTACGAAGCAAGAGGCAGCAATTCTGCTGAATCTGAATTTGATATTACTACACAGTCTACAGTAAGTATACTTCAAGTATTTAATCGTGTATTTTCCCCAAACATTTGGAATATTTGGAGATTCATGACGATGGATTTTTTGCAAAGCATAGATTCTCAAGTATACAAACGTACTGAGTTTACTAGACTCAGAAAAAAGTCCAAATTTGAAAGCAAATGGACTGGAGAACAAAACAAAAACTTATTAGAAACTTTATTAAGCTGCATACCAAAAGACTTTGATACGTTATCAAGTATTGTTTTGTGCTATTTTGATACTGAATTGCATAAAACTTTTGACGTTATTTCTGAAAAGTCAATAAAGCAAAAGTTAAAACAAATCTTTGTTACAAATGAAAATGGCACTATTGTCAAAATCCAACTGGTTTGCTTTGAAAATCAATACTATTTGGGAATTATTTTGACTATGTTCACAATGATGGTAGATCCTGAATTGTATCACTATGAAGTTTTTGAAAAAATTAATGCATTGATAGTGAACATCAAATTAGATAACACTAAGTATGCATATTTGAAATGTCAATATTTCCTTATCGTCTTTTCAAAAACCCAATTGCATTACAAAAGTTCTTTTTTGAAAGATTCCGGTTCTGTAGGTGATTTAGTCAACTGGGCATTTCAAGTTGATTTTCCTAATTTAATAAAGAAAAAGGAGTTAATTCATTCTACTTCCCATTCAAATGTTTCAAGAATGAAAAAAGTTTGGTCTTTAATACTTTACATTGAAATATTGTTGTTTTTGGAAGTGGGTAAACCATTGAGATTTAAACTAAACTCTTTTGACGAAAGTTGTATAGATGTCAACGCTAAAGGAGTTTTTGGTCTTATCAATAGATTTGTTGTTTTGATGAGAAAACTTGTAACATGCGTGGAGAATCCAATGAACGATGTTGATTTTAATTTTTTAATCTCCAAAACAGACGATTTTATTGCTGAAGAATTGATTGATTTCCCAAAGTATTTTGACATTAAATCCAAAGAATCTATAAATTATGAAGGTTTTTTGGTTTTGAATCCATTGATGAGTTTTAAAGTCTCACTAATGTGTCACAAATATTCTCTTGTACCTAAAGAAGAGAAGAAAACCTATAGGACCCAACTTCTTGGTGTCCTATTTGCATCCAGAAGACTGCAAATATGCCAACAAAACATTTGCTTAGCCAAAGCCAGAGAATACGAACAGCAAAATGACGAAACAGGCCAGTATGCATTGACTTCAAAATTGGATGAACTTTTGAAAAATGATGAAGTCTTGCCTGAGAATAAGCATAGACCACAATGGCTTTACAAATACCTTATTCCAGCGTATGGTTTATCGGCTGAAGATGAGCTTTCTTACAAAGCCATATCAATAACAGAAGCAATAGCCTTAGAAATGTTAGGCGAGGAATTGGAAAATGGTGTTTTTAGTAATCAAACTAGCATGGATCTAGAAGAATTAGAAAATCTGGCTGTGAGTTTCATTAACAAAGGGTTCTTCCAGAATCCAAATGTTCAGGTAAAAGACTACACTTTTTATGATATCTTGGTCTTGGACAAGGTATGGATTGAAAAAGCCGATCACTTCTCCAAGTTGCTTCCAGCCCGAGTATCATTTCCAATGTATTATAGCTTGACATTGGTACTCAAGCTTTTGTTGACTATTGATATTTGTATCGAAAACAAACATGAAATCAAAACTTTTGATGAATTTCTCACTAAATTTGAGACCATTACTATCAAAAGACACGATGAAAATGGGGCTACGACGGGTATCAGTAGTGCAGTAGTAACTGATTACAATACAACTGATTATGAGTCCGTTGGCAGAAGAAGTAGAGCATCCAGTAACAGCATTATGCCCTCACTTGACAGACAGTCCTTAAATCCAGTAAAAATTGAAAACGGTGTAAACACACCAAATATCAGCACCTTTAAAGAAGAAGACGAAGATGTTTTGAACTCCGAAATTGTTTTAGGTTCTTTGCCTGACACACCAGGATTTAATTTTACCAGTGGAAATGAAGGTTTTTACTTCCAAACCAACCCCTCAACTCCAAAATATACTGATATAGATTTGGAAGAAATGGGACTAGATAATTTTGAATTCAATACTTTTATGAAGTTATTTAATTAGTGCCTTTATTTTTTGTGTAATCTCCTTTTTTTTTTTTTTTTTGTTATTTCCCAAAAAAATGTTGTTTCCGCTTTAGGAAATAGCCAAATTGATTAAGCGCGTTTTGTTTTTATGTCCTGTTTTTTGTTTTTAACGCAGCAAATACTAATTATCGGACTTGTTATACCCTAAAAAAAAAAACAAGAAAATTTTTCTCCTGTGTTTTGTTTGTCTAATATGGTTGTTTCGATTTGTTGTTTGTAGGATTTAAAGAAATTGTTTAAGTCCTATAAAGTATATTAAATAGAATTTTTTTGGTATAGGATTTAATCAATAGTAAACAAACACCAAAAAAAAAAAAAAAACAACGTTATATTCAGATGAGTTCTCAAACAGATAACAAAGTTAATGACGAAAACATTGTTTTCAACAATTTCATCAACGAAGACGTTGAAAATGACACTAAACAACAAGAAGTTTCAAAGGAATTCGAAGACAGAGAAAACTTCATAGATTCAGCTATTAAGATTGCTACAGAAACAGGAAGCAGTGAAAAAAAAGATGAAAAGAAGAAACATGGCAAAAATCTTGTATCTGGAGAAGAAGCAGGAAATGAAGGTAAGATAGCTGAGAAGGAAGATGTCGATGTTGTTAATGGTATTTCAAAAGCTTCCGAAACTGCTGAAGCTGAGGTTGATGTTTCTGAACCTAAACCAAAGAAGGCTAAACTATCTGACTCTAAAAAAATCAATGCAAACTCAGAAAAGAAAAGTAACGAACCAACTTCTGACGTCATAGCTTTCAATAAAAAGAAAAGAAACAGAAAAGTATTATCTTGTCAGAAATGTAGAAAGGATAAACAAGCCTGTAGTAGAGTTTATCCATGTACCAGATGTGCAAAGAAAGACTTTGAATGTAAATTTGTTGACAACATTACCCAAGAAGAATTCTATCCAAAGGCTGATGATTTGCCAAAGGCCAATCCTTCCGCAAACAAGAAGCAAAAAGTTGAGGATAAGAAAGAAGCTACAGAAGACAAGAAAGCCGACGGTGCTGATTTTGAAAAAGAAACTGCTGAAGCTGTTTTAGCTGCATCTGCTGCTGTTGAAGCCGAAAAAGAAGTTGAGCAGCCAGTTGAAGAAGCTAAGGAAGATGACGATAAAGACCAAATTGATTCTGAATTGAAGCAAGAATAACTATAGTATCTTTTCTTTTTTTTTTCAAAAAAAAAAGACACTTATATAACATAATATTAAAAATCTGATCACCATTAGGAGTGTGAATACCTTAGTCATCATTGAATTGTAACTATATGAGTTTGTTTGTTTTGTATTGAACAACGGTTCTACGGCGTTAACTCGTAACAAAATCGCACTAGTTTTTTTTTTTCAGTATTTTTTCTTGTTTTTATAAGGGAGAAAAATTGCACGTTTATAGCACTACACGGGTTGTAAGAAAGTTTCAATTTTCCCTATAAAAAGTACATATAAGGAACTAAGAACTGAACCAATAACAATCTACTTGATTAATAAATATGTCTACTGAAAGTAAAAGAACACTAGTTGCTGTTATTGGTGACGAAGATACTACAACGGGTTTTGTTTTAGCCGGAATTGGAGCTGTTCCAGAAGTCATTGCTGGTGAAAATGTGAATAATGAAGACCAAGCTAAGCAATCTGATATAACCAATGGAAAGAACTTTTACATATACGACGAAAACAAAAATACAGTTGATGATCTATTACAAGTATTTGAAACTTTCACCAATAAAAGAAAAGATATTGCTCTTATCCTTATCAACCAACATATAGCAAACAAAATTAGACCACAATTGGATGCCTTCACTGATCCATTCCCTGCTGTTCTAGAAATTCCATCAAAAGACCATCCATACGATCCAGAACAAGATAGTGTATTGAAAAAGGTTAAGAAATTGATCGGTGAATAGAGAGTTTTTTTTTTTTTTTTTTCAAATGTGAAAAAGAGATAAAAAGAAAAAAGAACTTAATGTTATATAAATCTACTATTTTACTTCTTCTTTTTGTTGTTTTTCTTCTTCTTTCCTTTATTTTTTTTAGATTGCGTAGTTGATACAGGAGTCAGTGATACTGAAGATGGTGTCTCTGCAGAAAATGAAGGTGTAATTTCGTCATTGTTTAAAGTTTCAGTTATTTCAGGTATGTTTTCTGTGTTGGCTGGTTCTTCTGTTTCTGTTGTATCAATAGGTTCTGCTAAATTTTTCTCAGCTAAATTCTCTTTTTCTAAGTCAGTATTTGTATCAGTATTTTCGTTCAAAGCCTCTGATGGTGGTATTTGCTCCTTTACTATGGAGGCAGTATGATCTTCTTCAGCATCAGCTTCTTTTTCATCTGACAAATTGTTAGCAGATTCATCTTCTTTGTTTTCTATAGAAACTTCATCTTCATTGTGTTTTTCGTCGGCCAATACTTTTACAGACTCTTCTTTTTCTTTGTTTTCTACAGGAATTTCATCCTCGTTGACTACTTCATGACTTTGGGGAGATATCTTAGTTTCATCTTCTTTCTCAACAACTTCGTCATCCTTGCTTAAGAATTTATCGGTAAAATCCTTTTGGAATGGGTATTTCTCAACCAAATTACTAGGATCATCTTCTTTCAACTTATAATAGAAACCTTTAACCCCTAATAATTTGTTTTCTTTCAAACACCCTTGCAGCCAGTTAGGAGTAACAATTGGAATGTTCAATTCTTTGGCCATCAGCAAATGTTCATCGCTAACTTCATTTTCATCATCTGCAACATCAGTTAAAAAATGTGTGGTATCTTGGTTACAAACTCTGTTTACATGCACAATGCCTAAAGCATCAGCCACAGCACGAATGTCATCAGTGTTTACTTTTCCTGTTGACAATGCACCAATGCAAATATTGAACCCTGAGAAATCTTTTGAAGACAAAGTACTTGCAACAACTACATCAGATTTGTATAAACCATTGGATGTATCAATTCGTAGCTGAAACGCATGTTTAGATTCTATATTCAAACCACTCATTTTGTATGTATTGCTAACAGTATTATAAATTGTGGCAACTTGAGACAATTCTTCCTCGGCAACATTTTCGTTTTCTTGATTTGAAGTAATAGACTCTGAAGAATTTGAATCAGTTTCTAAGCTTTTGTGCCATAGAGTAATATTTTTCAAAGAAGCTACACCCAAATCAAATTTTTCCCAAGATAAATTTATACTTGTTTGTAATTTAGATTTGATTTTCAAAACAGGTGGTTTTGTATTATAACTAGATAAGTTTTTCAAAAGATTGTTTTGAAAACTCAAAAACTCATCATTCTTTTCTTTTTCCAATTTTTCGTTAGATGCTATTGTGATTTTTAATATAGTTCCTGTTTTAATGTCATTTGGAAGCAAAGCTGATGGGTATTCTAATATTCTAAAGTCTGAAGTTGTTAAATAACTAACAGATGAATCATGTTTGCCAACAGTAACATCAATTGTTTTGCTCATTTCTATTAAAATTTATGGCTTTTATTGATATGTTTAGTTTTCGATGGTTGTGCTACACTTACGTAGCAGAGCTTTATGTACACACAAACTTTTATTTATTAAGGTGGATTTTAAAAAAAAATATATATACATTATAAAAAAAATAATTTCCGTGCTACTTGGCCTGTCGCGGTATTCTGATGTATTCACGTGATCAACAAGCACATTAAACAAGCAGACCAATGGTATAAGTTTAATCAATTGAAAATGTGGTGAAGATGGCTTTCAAGACAGGCAAAAACATTATGTTTTACTTGTTTTATTATATTTGAAATGTTATTTTGTTGTGGGTTTATCGGGGGTTTTTTCCTTTATGCAACTTTGAGGTCACGAAAATTCAGTAAATAGGTTACTTTCTTCAAATCAAATACATGCTTTTGAATATAATTTGAAATGTACAGTATAACGCTGTTTTTATTAGTCACTTTAAGTGCTTAAAAAAAATAAAGCAACATATTTATGTTAATTACTCAACCAAAGTAATTCATATTTTTTAGAATTATTTCTTTAAGAGTTTATGTTTCTGAGCAACCAGGTGAGATATGTTCGCTGTTAAATGTCAACAAGTCTTGATTCAAATTTGTGAAGATCTTTTATTAAATTTTGAATTAAAGTTATTACAAATATAACATGGTATATATACATTCAATGGTTGTATAAAACGACATATCAAAAACCTCCTCCCTAATATCTGTAAAAAATTTTCAAAAGTTTTAAA
Source organism: Hanseniaspora uvarum (assembly GCA_037102615.1). Lineage (NCBI taxonomy): Eukaryota > Fungi > Ascomycota > Saccharomycetes > Saccharomycodales > Saccharomycodaceae > Hanseniaspora > Hanseniaspora uvarum. The sequence goes on along the minus strand of BTGA01000009.1, from coordinate 168,281 downwards.
TCTTCAATAAAAGCTATCTTTACAACATATTCTAATATTTTTAACAATCAATTTACTAAGTAACACTCACATTTTATTAAGCTTCTTTTCTTTGAACCAAAAACAACATTTAACAGTATCAAACCAGAGTAAATAACAAAATATTATACTTAATTACTGAATAGCTTTAAATATTTTCTTAAAACGACAGTTAATGTAAATTTCCACTCAGCTAAGATAGTTTAATGGTAGAATCACGGTTTTCCATACCGTTGGTCGGGGTTCGATTCCCCGTCTTAGCATTGTTTAAATTTACAAGCATTTCTTTTTTATAAAAAATATTAAAAATCACGTGATCAATATTTAAACTGTTTTATGTTTGTATACAAAGATAAGAAACATAACCTTTTTTTTTTTTCTCACCATTCTCTTTCCTTTGAGTAGTATTATATTATAATCCAAATAAACCCCCCAAAGATAACATGACAAACTCATAATCATATATACTAAATTTTTTTTTTGGATGAATATTAACAATAACAGCTCTTTGACTAGTTCAAAGAAAAAACTACTAAAAATCATGAATGATCCATCAGAAACGTTACTGCAGCCAGAAGTAACAGATATTTATAAACAACAGCAACTGCGAAATAAATGTCCTTATCTTAACATAGAAGTGGTTGAAGGAACATTGCACGGAAACGAAAAGAACAGTTATGTACGATGGACTATAAGAGTGACTTTTTTAGACGAAAGTGTACATTACTGTTACAAGCGATACTCGGAGTTTGTATCACTAAGAAATAAGATATTAATGAAGTTGAGTAATGAAATGAAGCCACTTTATGATATTCCAGAGCTACCCAAACCTTTACCATGGTACAAATCATTGACCATTCACGACTATTTGATACATAATACTTTGGATTCCAAATTTTTGGCAAATCGACAGCAGGGTCTGGAGTATTTTTTGTGTTACATTATGTTAGATGAAAAACTTTGTACAAGCTTTGATGAAACGGTGTTGAAGCCATGGTTGAATATAAAGACACATCAAGTAGTAATAGAGTCGTAATAGAGCATTTAATATTCCCCTTCTTTTTTTTTCTTCTTCTTCTTCTTCTACAGGCATAAAGAATCTTTAATATTCCATAATCCTTCATTAAAGAAAGTATAGATAAGAAGATGTGATAATAAATAAATCAAGAGTCAAAAAAATCATCATTAGATAATAAAGGGTTCACGTGTGCTCTATATTTTGTTTCTAGAAATCCGTTTACCTTATAATGTGGGAATAATATCGTTTAACTATTTTTTTTTTTCCCCTATATCTCCTAAAACCTCAACCATTAATGTCTAGAGCATGGAAAAGAGATCGAAATCTTAGATAATATATACTCGGAATTACGCGATAAAAAATTACACACAATAAATGGCTGTGGAAAATTTTTCCGTATAGGGACAAGCAAAACTGAAAATGGTGTTTGTCTTAAGCGCTAAAATATTGGCCTAGATTTTAAAAAATTTATTATTATATGATACTATATATTTTGAAAAAAAAAAAAAAAGAACGAAGTTAATATATATATATATACAGGTATCCTTCTTGATTCTGTTGATCGTAAGTAACAAATAAGGCTTTAATCCTTTCAACAACTAGAAATAAAGAATGTTCAGAACCCATACAAGTATTGTAAACATAGCAAAAAACAATCTATTAAACATCAACAAAAAAATGGTCCACAACAAAGTTACTATTATCGGTTCCGGTCCAGCTGCACACACCGCTGGTATCTACTTAGGTAGAGCTGAAATCAAGCCTTTGGTTATGTTTGAAGGTATGATGGCCAACGGTATCGCCGCTGGTGGTCAATTAACTACAACCACCGAAATCGAAAACTTCCCAGGTTTCCCAGAAGGTATGACTGGTTCTGAATTAATGGATTTAATGAAGAAACAAAACGAAAAGTTCGGTTGTGAAATCATCACTGAAACCATCTCCCAAGTTGATTTATCTTCTAGACCATTCAAGATCTGGAAAGAATGGTGTGAAGATGAAGAACCAATTTTAAGTGATGCTATCATCTTAGCCACCGGTGCTTCTGCCAAGAGATTAAACTTACCAGGTGAAGAAAAATACTGGCAAAAGGGTATTTCTGCTTGTGCTGTTTGTGATGGTGCTATTCCAATGTTCAGAAATAAACCTTTAGCTGTCATTGGTGGTGGTGACTCTGCTTGTGAAGAAGCTAACTTCTTAACTAAATACGCTTCCAAGGTCTACTTGATTGTTAGAAAAGATCACTTAAGAGCTTCTACCATCATGCAAAAGAGAGTTGAAAAGAACGAAAAGATTGAAATCTTATACAACCATAATCCAGTTGAAGCCTTAGGTGACTCTAAGTTTTTAACTCACTTAAAGGTTTTACAAAACACCGAAAATAAAGAATATGAATTACCAGTTAACGGTTTATTCTATGCTATTGGTCATAAACCAGCCACCGATATTGTCAAGGGTCAAGTTGATTTAGATGAAACAGGTTACGTCAAGACTGTTCCAGGAACCTCCAAGACTTCTGTTGAGGGTGTATTTGCTGCTGGTGATGTCCAAGATTCCAAATACAGACAAGCTATCACCTCTGCTGGTTCTGGTTGTATGGCTGCTTTAGATGCTGAACAATTCCTATCTCAATTTGAATAGATCCGATTAAAAATAATATGAATATGTACTTAGCTTTTCTTTTTTTATTTATTTTTTTTTTTAATAATAGTTTTAAATCTGAAAATGTAAATTTTGTTTATTTAAAAAAAAATTAAAATTAAACAATTAATAATATTTTACATAATATACACTAATAGTCTATGACTTCATTTGTAACATTCTGATTTGGTCCTCTAACTTCTTGACCTTATTTTGTTCTTCTTCTAGATCATTGTTCAATCTTATTCTTTCATTAACAATATTTTGTTCCCATTGTCTGAATCTTTGTTCTTCTACTTTGACTTGTTCGGTGAAATATCTCTTCAAAGCAAGTTCTTCTTCCTTGAATCTTGGATTATGAGATAGCTTCCTAACAGGTGCAGGAACCATGTTTATACCGTTATGATTTTCTTTATTTCCATCATTGACTTGTAATCTGACTTTTCTATATTCTTCATAATGAATTTCGTTAGTTGAATGGATTAAATCTAATAGGTTAGTTCTTAGCAACAAAGATCTTAACTTTCTAAAGTCACAATGAGATTCATTTTCAACTTCAATTAAACCCCATGGATATTTTCTACCAAATACTTTATTTCCATTGACTTCATATTGATCTTCAGAACCAATAATGGCAAACGGCATAGACTCAATCAATTGCTTTGCATGTTGAATGGCTAGTTTATTGTTGTTGGTTGTGTCTTCATCTAGGTTGGAGTTGATATCATCTTCAAATAATGGAGGTGTGAAAATATGAATAGCCTTTTCATCAATACACTTTCTGACTTTGTTTTTGAAATCTATCAATTCAGTGGTGGACAAAGTATCAGATTTGGCAATTACAGGTATTAGATTAGCCTTCTTGGACAATTCCTTCATGGTTATGATATCCAATGGTTTCATGGTGCCATTAGTAGGTCTGATAAAAAATACAATTGCATGGACTCTCAAATCAAATTTGCTGTTTCTAAATGGTTGTTGTTCTTGTCTCATGTAGTGATCATATTGTTCATCAATAAAATCAGATAAAGGCAACCAAGCCTTGTTGTTATTAATGAAATCACCATATCCGGGAGTATCGATTAAGTTTAATTTCAAATTGAAACTTTTTTCTTCTAAAACACATCTAGTGATTTCAATGTTTGTGGTTTTCGCACCAACTTTCTTTATGTAGTCTTCAGAAGACTCTCTTTCGTAGTGTGTTGTTCTTTCCTTAATTGTTGTTTGAAATAAGGTGTTGATAAATGTGGTTTTACCCAATCCACTTTCACCTACAACCATAAGATTGAAAATTTGATCGTTATGTTTGTTAGCATTTTTAAGTGTTTTTTTATAGATTTGATTAGGCAAATCTGAAATACCAACTGGTGGAATATTAGAGGTTGACATGATGGGTTTATATAATTTTTTTTTTGGTTTTAAAGTTTGTTTTTTTTATGAAAATATTCAATGTTTACTTGTTTTTAAAAAAATTCTGATTTAATTATTAATAGACCTTTTGTAGAATAAACAACTCACTAGCTAGTGGAAAAGGGGGAATGAAAATTTTTACCAGTTCGTGTAGTTATAGCGTAAATTTGTTTTGGGCTGACCTTTACTAATAAAAATTACCTAAAAAGGAAATTTAATCATTGTTTTATGGGGTTGATAATATGTTTGATTGCATGTGACTAGCTACTGCCCAAAGGGGTTGTTTTGCTGTTGAAACTCGCGTTTTCTGGTTTAAATGAGAATACACCTAGATGGTATGTTGCAATTTGATGCTTTGTTCTGCTGAGTGAGCATTTGAGTAGCGTTTTTTTGCGTGTGGGTTTATAAAAAACAGCCGTGTAGCGCAGTTTGTCAAATAACTGGCCAAAACAACCGTGTAGCGTTATTTATCAAATAATTAGTCAAAACAGCCGTGTAGCGTTTAATACGTAGTGAAAAAAAAAATTTCTCCGCTTTCGCTGTTCGTTACACTGACTGACTCATTTGATGTATCATTTCTTCATGTAAATGGCAAAAGTAACAGAGATCCTCCAAAACCAACGATGAGCACAACCAATGAACAGCTATTAGCTGCATTTGAATCCCTTATAGCACAAAATACTAAAAAATTGCTAGCTCACACACAAGCTTCAAATGAAACAGAATTTCTTCCGATTGACTTATACAACACTTTGAAGTCTACATTCGATGTTCTATCTCTCTTTGATAAAATGCTTGTAGATACAACTGTCTACAGTATTGAAAAATACAATGTTTTTATATCCTCATTTTTAACAGCTTTGACCTTCTCAGGCTTACACCTCAAATCAGAGTATATAGCAGATGCATGCAAGGCCATTTTGGAAAGATCAGAAACTTTCAAAAAAGAAGATTTCAAGCCATCGTCCAAGTACTTGAACAAAGAATTGTTTTATTGTGATATTGTTGGTACAGGTGGTGACGGCCAAAATACTTTCAATGTAAGTACTTCAGCAGCTTTAGTAATGTCAGGTTATGACAAATGTAAAATCATCAAACATGGAGGTAAGGCATCCACTTCCAACAGTGGATCCGGTGATATGATCAATAAGCTAGGTATTAATACAAATAAAGTGAACAAAGCCTTTATCTTAAACAACAAGGAAGATTTGTTAGAAACAGAAGATTCAGCCAAACAATGTAATTTTATGTTTTTATTGGCTCCACAATTCCACTATGCCATGAAATTAGTCGCTCCTATCAGATCTTTACTAAAAATACCAACCATCTTCAATATAGTTGGTCCCTTGCTTCATCCAATGGGTAACATCATAAACAAAAGAATACTGGGTGTTTACCATAAATCACTGGGTATAGAATACTGTGAGGCAGCTAAAATCTTGTTTCCAGATTGTCATACCTTGGTTGTGAATGGTTTAGTGGGTTTGGATGAATTTTCTCCTGTTGGTGAATCTTTAGTTTGGGAATATAATCCTGCATCAAGCAAAGAAATTGAAGAGTATAAGATTTCACCAAGAGATTTTGGCTTAAATGAGCATAGTCTTGATAAATGTGCGTCAATGTCCCCAGAATTGAATGCAAAGTACTTGAAAGATAATATTCTAACTAACTTCAACTTCAACATCGGAGATAGCGAGCCAATATATGACTATATCTTGATGAACTCAGCATTAATGTATAGTTTGATAAATGATAACAAAGACTACAAGAAAAACGTGGTTGAGGTAGATAGAATAATCAAATCCGGTAAACCATTCCATCATTTAAATAAGTTTATAGACCATATAGACACCTAGAGTGCCATTTATATTACTTATATGTTTTTTTTTCTTAAGATTCATGTTACATTTGTGTCGCGTTAAGGCTTTCTTTTAGTAATCAAATTCTCGTGACCATGAGCATATTTGATGCTTCAATGTTTTTTCTTGCACTACGTTGTTTACTGTTTTGTTATTTTTTTTTAAAAAATATTTGGTTTACAAAAGGTTAAATTAGAAACCAAAAGGACACATTATACAGACTGAGGTTTAATATATGATGAATACACAAGAGGGATCTACCCCTAGATCGAGATTAAAAGCCAGAAAAGGCAGAAGAAGTACGTTTTTCAAGTTGTCTGGAGGTAACGATTCGGCCATCGTGCACGAAAATGGATCTGATATAATAACGAATACTATAGGGGATTTAGGACATCCTTCAAGAGTAGTTTTAACAAACAATGAAAATTTGAACACAGATGAAGCATTGAACCAAAATGAAGGTGGTGATAAAAAGCTGATTCAACAAGAGTTTCAATTGGATCAAAATTTTTCGGAAAGTAATCATAAACGTAAATTAGATGAAAGTGATAATAATTCACCTGACATGGAACAAATTGACTATCAATCATCAAAGAGAAAAAAGTTCACTCAAAAAAGAATTTCAAGTAATGATGTTGGTTCAGCTCTAGCTAATTTGGATGATGACGATAGCGAACAAGATTTGGACAACGAGCAGGGTATAAACTCTATAGAGTATGGGGAAACTCATAGTGTAATTAAAAACAGAAACTTGGATAAGGTCAAAGACGACTTTAACACCAAATCAAGTCGTAGGATAGATCTTGAATCTATAAGCAAAGATCCTAATAATCATTTACTTGAATTACAAAGACTTAAGAGTCTGAATGAGAATTTACTGGTGAAGTATAGTGTTTTGGTTGAAGAACAAAAACAAAACGGGTTTGGAAATGTTGATGAAACCAGATTAGAAGAGTTAGCTAAATTCAAACTTAAATGTAGAGATTTGACAGTGGAGTTGAATAAACTAAAAGAGGAATACAGAAGAGCTAAAGAAGATAATGATGTACAAGGTTCAGCAAGTGTTTCCAATGAAATCATAAACTCACTTGAGTCCAAAGTTCACGATTTAATCGAGAAGAACAAAAAATTGGATTCAATAGTTGTTGAATTAACTAACGAAAGAAATACATACAAAGAAGAAAGTGAAAACCAACAATACCAAAAGGATGCTTTGGAAAGAAACAAAAGTGAGTATTTAGTCAAATTGAAGGCTGCAGAACAATCTTTAAATGAAATTGACAAGAAGCTTAAAGAAAAAGATGACAAACTTGATGATATTAACATTGAAAATGAAAGTTTAAAATCTGAGGTAAAGACATACAAAACTAACTTTGAAAGAGCTAATAAACAAATAGAAGATTTGAAAAGTGATGTTTCAAAGTCAGGTAAGATTGAAAGCCTATTGAAGGTAAAAGATCAAACCATTGATGAGTTAAAAGATAAAATAGATGACTTAGAAATTGATTTGAAAAGATTAAACAGCTTTATAAACAATAATAAAGATAAGTTATCTTTGGAAATTGAAAAATTAAATAAAGATTTAACAGAGAGCAAAGATAAACTTAAATTTAAAATTAACGAAATTAATGATTTGAAAACAAAGTACTCAGAATTGGAACTTGAAACTAACTTTAAAATAAATAAATTAGAAAAAGCTTTAGAAAATGAAAAATCTAAAGTCATTGAAGATGAGGAGTATCTTTTAAAATTAAAAGAACAAGTGAAAAATTTTAGCTCCAAGAGTTATGAACTGACCGAATTAAAGTCTGAAAACGAATCTTTAAAAATTAGATTAAACAAGGTATTGAACAATTTGACAGAAAACAAAAACGAAAAATTAGCTTTGGAGTCTGAAGTATACACTTTGAAACAAGAAATCCAAAGAGTAAAGGCTAAGGAACTTTTGTTTAATGAATCCACAGTGGATTCTGCCGAATTAAAAGAATTGAAATTGGAAAATCAAGAATTAAAGAATGAGTTGGAGTTGGCTAACAAGAAGACAGGTAACTATAGTAAGAATCTATTACAAGATATTGAAATTCTTGAAGAAAAGTTATTACATTCAACTAACAAATTGAACCAAAGCGTCAAACAAAATATCCAATTGGAAGACGAATTGAATAATATCATTCAGGAAAGAAACATACTAAAGAAGAATTTAGAAAAAGTAGATTATCAAACATCAGAAAAAGTTGAATCATTGATTGAAGAAAACAATGCGTTGAAATTGGACATGAATAAATTTTCCAAAACAGCATTGAAATATCAAAACGAAAGTTCCCAATTAAAAAACGATTTAAACATAATGCAAAAAAAATTGAAGCAAGTAGGCAAAGACAACATAGCTATGGAAAGACAACTGCAGGCCATGAAAGAGAAAAAGGCCTTTGAAGTAAAAAAAGTAAAACAGCAGTATATTCAAGAATTGAGAAACTTACAAGAAGAAAACCTATCTTTAACTGAAAACTTGAACATTTTTAGAAATAGTTTAGGATCACAATCAAGAAAATATGGCTCAGGAACTCAAGAAAGAGACATAATGATCAAAAATTTGCAAGAACAATTAAGTTTTTTCAAAAACAAGTATGAGGGAGAAGTTGATAAAAACAGAGACTTACAAACAATGAATGAACATTACAGAAAATTAGTTAATCAATCAACGAAGGAACTAAGGCTGGGGAGACTTCAAACCCCATCATTTTTGCAAACAGGAACTCTTGATGGAGATGAAGAAGATCGTGAATATAGTGGTATTAAAGATAATCTGAAAAGAGAGAGATACAGATACACTACTTCGGACTTTAATTTCTAGATATAAAATCCAATTAATAATTATTTTTCATTTTCTTTTTATAATTAAGTTTTACTATATAAATGATTCCTTTTTTTTTTTTTTTTATAATTGGACTAAGTCTTGTAAGTTATCGTAAGATTCCCAGAAACCCTTGAACAAGTTTATTTGGTGTTCTAAGTCATCAACATGACCAGTTTCATTGATAGAATGCATGGATAAAATGGCATTACCTAAATCCAAAGCCTTACCAATTCTTTGAGCTAACATTGGACCAATAGTAGAACCACAAGGAGCAGCATTCTTGACAACAAATAATTGTAAAGGAACTCTTGATTCTTTAGCAATTTTCTTTATCAAAGCCATACCGTAACCATTGGTGGTGTATCTTTGGTTGGCATTGATTTTTAAAACGACACCTTCACCCAGGTGTGGTTTATGATTGTTTTCATACCATTCTGAATAGTTTGGGTTTACACCATGAGCGACATCTGAAGATACAATGAAAGACTTGGCAAATAACTCCTTTTCGTAAGATTTAAGTAGTGGAGATTCCAAATCTTTTTCTTTGTTGGCATAAACAAAAGATAATCTTTCCAAAATGTTAGGTAAAAAGTTGGAATCAGCACCACCGTTTTGAGCAGAACCAACTTCTTCGTAGTCAAAGGAAGCGGATACTCTTATGGTATGGTCATTGGCAATGGATTCTTTGTTGTCGGCAATTTGAGACATGGCAGTAACAGAAGTGAAACAAGAAGTCAAATTATCTAATCTAGCAGAGAAAACAAATTCCTTTTTCAAACCACCTAAAGTGGATGGTTGGTTTGGATATAAAATCAATTCGAAATCATCGATGTCTTCTACAGACTTCAACTTCAAGTCTTCTTTGATTAAATCAAGAATTTCAACGTGGTGTCTTTCAACCATTGACTTGATTGATTGGAAAGCATCGTAGTCCATACCTTCATCTGAATCACAACATGATTTGGTGGCCTTAACTTTTGGCTTGGAATCCTTAGTAAAGAAAGGAACCATATTACTTTGCTTGTCGAAAGCAAAGCTGGCATTTTGTTTTCCATCAAAATGAATAGCTAAAGTAGGAATTTTGAATAAAGGAATGTTCAAATTTATCAACTTACTTTGGATTTTTCCATTTTCGTGAACAAAGACTCTACCAGCACAAGATAAAGGTTGGTCGAACCAAGTGTGCCAAATACCACCACCATACAATTCAATAGCAATTTGCTTAAAACCTTCCTTGGATACTTTTGAAACTGGTTTTAACTTTAAAACTGGAGAATCAGTGTGAGAACCAATGATGGAAAAAGAGGATTCCTTAGATGTAGGGTCCCATTTACCACCAACAACGAAGGAAACGATGGATGAGCCATTTCTGGTGATATAATACTTACCATTGGCTTCAACATTACCGTGGAAAGGTAAAGTTTCATCTAATTTTTTGAAACCCTTGTTTTCTAATATTTGAGACATAGAATGTATAGCATGGAATGGTGTAGGTGATTGATTCAAAAATTGAACAAAGTCATCACCGTAATTGGTGGAAGCTTTAAGGTTATCGTTAGACATTTTTTTGTTTAATCTGAAAGTGGTGACCATTAAAAAACTAAAAAAAAAAAGCTTATGGATTAAGTACTACAGTATTTCTGTTTTGGTGTCTATCTATGCACAATGACCTTGTAAAACATACAGTTTAAACCTCATTTTAAATAAAAACCATCCAATAAGTGTTTCCAAGAAAATACCTAAAAAAAACTCTATATAGAAGCAAAAAAAATGTGCCAAAAAAACAAGGTCGGCTATTAAGTCGTTCGCTTTTAAGAGAGCATAATGCCATTTTGACTAAGTGAAAAATTTTCCCACTTATTGAGTAGAAGATGACCGGTGTTAAGTAGATATCTAAGCTTGCCACAGCACATAACAGATTTTGTGTTTGTATATGTGCTAAATGCTATATCTTTACATTTGTTGTAAACGCAATTAAATTAAATTATTTTATAAAAAAAGGAGTAAATTGTTTAATTTTGTTTTTTTATATGTAAACATTTCAAAATAGCCTTTTTTTAATAATAAAAACGTGACTCTGTGTAAACAATTAACTAAAAATCACGTGACTTTGTGTAAACAAAACAAATGCTGTCTTCTTGTTTACTTTGCCGCTACCATGGCTCGCCTAGAACGCTGTGTTTTTCCTCTATTTGTTGCTATAACAAGGAATAAACAACAACAAAACAACCATATAAGAAAACGAATACATATTGCCAAAAACCTAAACAGGAATGTCTATAGAAGTATCACCTACAGATTTGACCGAAGATGCTATATTTCAAGCTTCTTTGATACCAATACAAAACACAACAAACACGGTTATAAAAAGAAAACGAGGAAGACCATCTAAAGCAGAATCGGAAGAAAAGTCTATAAAAAAACCTAGAAAGGCTTATGTAAAAAAGATAAAACCAACAGAAGAAGAAGGGGAAGATAATTCTTTGGAAAAAACAATTGAAATAATCCAATCTGCAAACAGAAGACACGAAAATAAGATAGAATATCCTTTAAGAGATTCGGAAATATCTAAGGATGCTCTTGTAACATACTCAAAGATAAGTCATAAATTTGATAAGCTTATAGGAGTGAGTGACAAAGAACATATATTAAAAATGTCCAAAATTGTAACACTTTTTAAGAACTCTTTTCCCTACCCTGCTATCTACAATGAACAAACAAATGAAATCAATCATTTTATCAAAGAAAAATACGAAGATAAACTTCACAATACAATAATAAACAATAAGCTCATAAAAGACTCATTGAACAATCAGAATATAATTGAAAAGTCAAAGAAAATTTTTAAGTCAACAAGTAAACAGAAACTTACCCTTGATGATACCACTAAGATATATGAATTGTCAGATAATGAAGTTATGAAGATTCCTTCACAGGTATGTGGTCTAGATATCCATGGCTTTGTTATAAATCATGGTTTAAAAAATCAGGTCATTGATTCTGTATGGATGAATTATGGAGACAGATCTTTTTATATTGTGAGCAAATTGATAAAAGAAGAGAATCATCCTTATACATTTCTTGAAAATCCTGAAGATCATAGATTATCCACCTTTAATTTAAGTACAAAAAATAAACAGATTTATGGAAATCTTGAAATTTGGGAACTCAGAAAAGATTTAGGTCTTATTTTGATGAAAACATATGCTCATAAACTAGGTGTGCTGAAGGATATACAAATAATACCTGGTACTTTTTCAAGTTTTGACAACGAAGCCTCAAAGAATAATGTGAGTTTTTTAATTAGTGCATATTGTACTTCTGAATCCGTTCAACTCTTTCAACTTAATACATCTCCAGTAGCAAACCCTGCAAGTGATTCATTTATAAAAAACTCAATATTAAAAATAAAACTTAAAAATGACATTATTTCATGTTATTGTTTGATACAAGAGGCCAAAAATAAAGAAGATTCAGAAAGTCTTAAGCTATGCATCGGTTCTGTTAATGGTAAAATTTACATCTATGATTTGGATGTATCTACTGAGATACCAACAAAGGTATTTAAAGTCTCCGAATCTATAATATCTTCTATAAAAAGTGCAAATAGCAGTCCAATTGTGTGTTGCTCATCCATCAGTGGAAATGTTTTAATTGTGGATACATCATCAAACATTACCAATGCATTTGCACTATCCAAAACCAGATGGATTTCTCCACCTATTGTTGCGTATACTGAATATCCAAAGTCATTTTTGTATACTGATGGGATGAACACACTGTACAACTCTCCATTAAATATGCTGGATTTGAAGTCATGCAGTGCTTCAAGAAATTCTAAAATAAATTGCTTAGGCATGAGTCAACAACACCCATATGTTTTAATAGGAACTTTGAATGGAGAAGTCACCATGGAAAACATCTGTATGAAGACTCTTGCATCAAGAAAAAATCAACCTTATTCAGAACTTGTAAAGATGTTTGAATGGAATTATGATGAAGTAAAAAAAGTTTACCAATTGGATCCTTCAAAAAAAATTGAAAAAGCTTACGACAACCTGTTGAAACCAGATACAGGTATGAAATACCAAGGCTGTGCTCTTCTGAACACGCATTGGGTTCAAAACAACTCTGGTGAAAGATACTTTTCTTTTGTTAACTATGCCGGGTTGAGTGTAATTACTAAAATTGATTGATTACTTATTTATATAACGATATTTTTTATTAGTACTTTGGAATACTTGGGTCTATTTGATTGATATATTCAAAAAAGCCACCAATTACGTCTTTTGTATTTTTGATTCCGAATTTATCTTTAAGTTCCCTTGTGGCTAGTCGAGAATCATTACCGTGTCTACAAAATAAAACAACCTCACTATCTTCATTAAGATCAGGAATCACAGCTTTTAATTTATTCAGATCTCCCTTAAAAGATGACAGTGTTTCCAAAGGAATGTTTTTGACAACATCGGTTTGAAAGTTAGATATTTTATAATGATGACTAGGTCTAACGTCTATGATGAAAGTATTTTCAAATTTGATATCCTTACCAGTCCAGTACTTATCTTTAAATTCTTTTGGAGTGATTCTTTCAGATTTTTCAGCTACATCATAGTTTCTAGATCCACAGAAACTCATATAATTGATTTCATAGCTTTCAATCTTCTCTTTAGTAATTTCTCTATTGTCACCACATGAAATGCAATCACTTCTTCTTTTTCTCATTCTAAATCTTCTCAATGATTGATCCATGTATCCACTGTATTGCAACATAAATGGCTCAAAGTTTTCTTTGGTATATACTTTTTGGATGACCTTCAAAGCCTCAACAGCTTGCATGATACCAACCAAACCAATACATGCACCTATAACACCATTTGCAGAACATGAAGAAACAGTGTTAGGTGGTGGCGGTTTTGGGTGGAAGCATCTGTAACAAGGACCTATATTTTCAAAGTTTAAAATGGTCAATTGTCCTTCTGTATTAACACCAGATGCAGAAACTAATGTTTTACCCAATATTACTGAAACATCAGAAGCTAAATATCTTGTCATTGGTGTATCTGTACAATCCAAAATAACGTCATAATCTTTAAAAATCTCAAAGGCATTGTCATTGGTCAGTCTTACAGGATGAGCATTTACCTTAACATGGGGATTCAAATCATTGATAAATTTTTCTGCAGATTTACACTTTAACTCTCCTTTCTTTGAAGTGCTGTGTATTATTTGTCTATGCAGATTAGATGTTTCAACAATATCATCATCTATAATACCAATTTCACCCACTCCTGCACCTGCAAGATATGAAAGACAAGGTGCTGCTAAACCACCTGCTCCAATAACACAGATTTTGCTATTTTTTAGTAATAATTGATGGTCTATAGGGTCCCTGTTATTGGAAATTCCTTGAACGATCATTTGTCTTCCGTATCTGGAAAACTCCTCATTAGTCAAAGCACCTGTCATTAGTGCTATCTAATATTATTTGTGGTTATGTCAATATCTTAAATATCCTTTTACTATATGAGAACATTTCATTCAAAAAGCAACATCGAAGACTTGATATTACTGAAATGAGCTTTTTTTCTTTTTTCACATTTTTTTTTGTCCCTGATTTCATGCCTCGAGAAATACGGCACGTGCTCAAACAGAAAGACAACTCTTCAACCTCAATTAACAGCGTAATTCACATGACCTTCTGTTTAATAAAGAACTGCTTTAAGAAGTTGAGCTCATACATGCAAATCAAAGTGATCCAAACCACTTGAACAACACCCCAAGTAATGATTCTACTATTTGTGCTATCGGATATTTTGAGAAAAACGTGATACTTTTCCCTGAATTTGATCTGTTCCAGTTTGATAATCTTTAGCTTTGAGATTATGCTGTTTACTTTGATTTTTGACGATAGCAAAAACTTGGAATCATGTTGAGAGATGACATCCATGATTTTGCCCAAGGAACTCACTTCAAAATCAAAGTAAACTTTCACTTTATCTGAAAAACCTTCTTTTCTCAATCTACGTGGATTGAAGTTCGGCACACTAGGCTTAATACAAACAGCATGCTCACCATTTTCTAAGGCTGTGAAGGTAAAGTAATTAATTCCGTTTTTGTTTGATAAGGAACCCTGCTCGTCTCTGTTTTCCTGATAATATACTTCATTATCTTGAGAATCAGATAAAAACTTGTAGTTTTGGCTGTAAACTACATGGTTTTCATCAAAAGTTTCCAATATTCTAACATCCAAATTCAAATTGTACTTCATTCCTAGTTCGTTTTTGATAATATCTGGCATCTTGAATTGTATATGCATTTTCCCATTGAGTATATGCTCCTGCTCCAAATTTTCATAAAAACATAACTCCTCATTGAGTGGAATATATACATGCTTAGCGAAGGCTAAGCATGTGATAACTGAAAAATGTAATATGAGCTTAATACCCAACATCCTGCCGTTGGTCTTTATTACCGTTGCTTGCAAAAACAAAGCATAGGCAAGGCAAACAAACGCATATTTCTTCGCGTCGGCTTTTGTGAATTTACGCCGGAAGGGAAGGAGGGGAGGTATAACTGCACCGAACAAAGCAAACAGCAATCCATTTCCTATGAGCTAAATCAAGGACCGGAAAACCCCTATTTATTGTAATTTTTGTAATTTCTTAGCTCTTTGTTATCTGTTAACGAATTTTGGTGTAGAAAGCCGTGTCTTACGTGGTAGCAGTATGATCCATTCATGTTTTATAGCTTTTGTTCACGTGACACATTCAGTAAACTCATCACACGTTTCTTTTTTTTTTTTCCCCGTTCTCTATTCTGCCATTTCATTCATTTATTCATAGTATTAACTTTCTTATACTACTGTATAGCTTTTAATCAAAGACCAAACAAAAAAGGAGAATAATAGGGATCTACAAAATATAAATAATAAAAAAAAAAATGGTTGCACCTGAATTAACAAATAACAGAAAAAGAAAAAATGAAGAAGTTTCCAATGAGCCTATTGACATAGACACCACTGACGAAGAAGGACAAGAACAAGAAGAAGGAATAGAAGACGTAGAACAAGAAATTGTTAATGTTGATTTTGATATAATTGGAGTTACAAAAGATGCAAGCACAAAGCTTCCTATTGAACAAGATTTCCATTCTGTCAAGTCTTTGTTAAGACAAGTTTTAGGTTCAGAAGCTTCTTTAAAAGTCAATTTATCTAAGCTGGCTGATTCTATCTTAGAAGAAAGTTTAGCCACAAACTTTATTAAGTGTGATGGTCAAATGTCTGATCCTTATTGTTTCTTATCATTTGTTCCATACAACACCATAAACAAAAACAACAAAGATTTGTTAATGGTTTTGAACAACTTGGATAACACCAACTTGAACATATTTTTGGACTCTTTGAAAACAGATGCCTCCATTGCTAAAAAAACCTGTTTTGTTTTTTCTGAAAGATTCATCAATATGCCTCACGAAGTAGTTCCACCTTTATATAGTATTACTATTGGTGAAATGGTTGAAAATATGGATAATGTCAAAAAGGAAGAAGTTAACTTCTACATCATAATGACCAGAAAATACGAAATAAACTTTGATAACGACGATACTCTTGAGGAAAAAGAAGAAGAGGATACTAAAACTAAGAAGACAAAACATAACACTGATTATGATTTCTTCCACTTAGAAGATCAATTCTTTGAAAAGAATGCTAAAATACAATTCGAAGGTAACTCCAAAAAGGGTATTCTACCAGTTTACTATGTGCTAACTAAGGAAGGTTTACAAAAGAGTTTACTAGAAGTTGAACAAGAAATAAGCTCTTGGAACTAGTTGGCGTTATATATCTGCTTTAAATCTGTTGATTGCTCTGTAAAGTATCTCAACCTCGTTGCACTTTATTTAAAATCTTTGAATAAAAGTAGACTGTGTAGCGTATTTGAAATTTTCACGATTTTAAGCAGCGAAAATTTTTTAGTTTTTTTTTTAATTCATATATTTGTTTCCTCTGCGCTAACCTTTGATATTTTCAAATACAAAATAAACAAGCCTTTAAAACAAAACAGTTATAAACCAAACACAGCAACAGAACTATACAAAGTTCTCATATTCTTGAAAATGTCTAAATTTCAAGATATTCAAAAAGCAAAACAAGATATTAAAAATCTTATAGAGAAGAGAAAGGAACTAGTGGCACAATACTACGAAAAATACATTAAACCAGAAGATTCGCATAAAGAAGGATTGACTATAGATGAATTTAATGATTTTTTTAAAATAAAAAACCTTCAACAACTTCCTAATTTTAAGTCTTTTCAAAACAGCTCAGATACAGAACTAGTGACGTGGGCTTTAAAAAGAAATAAAAAAATTCATAACAACAATACCAGTAATCCAAATTCAAGTACAGAGAATATTCTGGCAGATACATCTAATGCTAAAGATGACAAGGCCAATAAGACTGCGGAGAGTATGGACAATATTGAATTCAAAGACAAGTCAGAGATAGTAACTTCTACACAATCTAACGGAGATGAAACAGGCAAAAAGAGAACACTGGAAGAATCACAAGAAATTTCAGATATGAATAATGACAAGTTAAAGCTACAAAGGAAGAGCGAAACACCTAATTTGAGCAAGAAACTAAATATAAAGAGATCAGCTAAGTATGCTAATGAACCAACGAATATAGTGCTTAAAGATGATTATCTTGATTATCTACGGAATTTGAATACAAACAACACAGAGATACAAAAACAAAAACACAAAACGGTTAATAGTTTTTATAGAAATGAAGCGCATGATAACAAAAAGACTGTATTTTTGACAATGGATCCTTCTGTACCAACATCTATACCGAACAGTAAACCTTTATATGAAATTGTGTATTTACAGAATACTTTACCATTAAAGAAATTGTTATGCAGCAGTGAGAAGGTTTTGACTACGGATATTTGGGAAAGAACCTTACAAGAAAACAAGCAAGCAATAGTCTCCAATAGAATAGAAGATTTAAAGAGGTCAGGAAAATGGTCTTTAAGACAAGAAAAGGTTTTTAAAGATCCCATCAGTGAGTTATTTAACAAACCAACATTAACAAAAAGTATAAAGAAAACTACTAGACAGGTGATGTTGGAAGATTCTCAATTGATGGCTGTTGATTTTAGAGAATATTCTAAGTGGAAAATGGCCATGAAGGTTATGTTATCACAGGCAGTCATGGATTATTTTATTTTAGGAAAGGAAATATGCTGTGTAAAAGTAAAATCTGCTGATCACAGTAAAGATGATAATGAAATTGTAGTATTAGATAAAAATGATGACGTTCAAATGTTAAAAGTTGATGTAGGCGATCCTTTGGTACAAAAGGTGATTTCTGAAGAAACCAAGGATTACAAGCCTTATTTCAAGTTTTCGCTTGCTATAGACGAAGATGATTTAAGCAAAGTAGAAAAGGCAATTATAGAATCTTTGCCTACAAATGAATATAATAAAACCAAGAATAGTATTTTAACCTCTGCTGAGATCAAGGAGAAAAAGCAATTGCTTGAGGAGCTACTTGAAGATGAATTGGATTACATACCTGCCAGTAGAATAATGTATCCAAGAGAAAAGAAAAATTATGTTAAGATAGCTCAAAGAGACTTTGTTGATTTAGAAATGTCTACTGATGCCATGACAAAAAAAAGAGGATTATTTGGAAGCAACTCTGGCAGTGTTAATAATCAAAGGAAAGTATCTTTGAAGCCACCAACGCCACCAAATCTGGAATGTATTAAACACAGAATGCCAGTGTTTTGGTTACCAAAAGATGATGAAATGTTAGTATCTTTAATTAATGAGTATAGATACAACTGGGACATAATAGCATCGCACATGAACAACAAAACTACTTTTGGGTTTCAATCATCAGTTATGAAAAGAACTCCTTGGACTTGTTTTGAAAGATTTTTACAATTAAATGAGAAGTTTGATTTGTCTGAACTGAAGGGATATAGAGCTTCTTTGGCACTAGCTTGGCTGAATCATCAAAATCAGATAATGGATACAGTTGGGAATGGAAAAACATCTATGAAGCCAATTGGGTTAACTGAGAACTCGAAACAAAGAGGACATAGATCCTTATTGTGGGCTTCCATTTTTGACGGTATGAAGAAGGTGATTGTTCAAAGAGAAAACAAAAAATACCAAGCCTCTCAAAACCGTCAAAAGGCGAATCAATTAGCAGCACAAGCTAAAACCAATGCAGAAGCACAAAAGAAGGCAAAAGATGCTACTTTAGCAGCACAAGCGACTCTATCACAAGGTACTGCTATTAATACAACCTCTACTTTACCAACCCCTTATGATATGGTAATGTTGAAAAACAAGAATCAAGAAGAAATAAAAAAACAATATGAATTGAAGAAATTGCAAGCCAAACAAAAATTATATGAAGAGCAGCAGCAACAAAAGTTGAAGCTACAAAAACAACAACAATTGCATCAGAAAAGCACTGTTAAACACAAAATTTCACCAAGAGAATTGATTGAAACGTATGCTGCAAAAATGATGAATGCTCGTCCAGATGTCACTAAAGAACAAGCTTTGAAAGCTGCTGAGGGATACTATAAGAATTTGTTACATCAACAGCAGTTGAAGTTGCAAAATCAAAAACAGTTGGAAGCTTCACAAGGTTCTGAAAAAAAAGAAGAAGATAATAAGTAAAATGTTCAGTGATCATGAATTGTTTGAAAATCTATATATGAAGTTTAGATTAATTTTACAACACCACTCAATTGACCAAATGAGTATTCAATAATATACTTAACGCTGACTTTATTCAAATCAGCACCTTTGACTGTAGCTTCTTGAGTGATGCCATTTTTTTCATTATTCTTTAAAACATCCTTAATTTGGGGTTTAAGTTCCAATGAGTTATTTTTGCTTACTGCTAGCTTGATGGCAATTCCATCAATTATTTGGGAACTTTCATTGGAAATTATTGTTTTAAAAGATAATTCTGTGGATGATTTGCTCAATATTTCAAAGCTGACAGATAACAAACCATCGTTTACACCCTGTATCAATTCATTGGATGGTTTGGCTGGTGAGCTAGCAAACTCTTGAAATGGATTAAAGTCTTCAACAGTAGTAGCAGTAGAAGGCTTGCTTCCAGGGCCACCTAATAAATCATCAAATGCAGTATTGGTTTTTTGTTGTGGAGGAGGAGAAGGGGCAGAGAATGTATCTAATAAGTCCATGTTTGAGTTGTTCAACTGAATATTGGAAGTTTGTGGATGGCTTGAAGAAATATTTAAAGAACCCAAATCTCCTAATAAATCATCCATGGTGGCTGGTCTATCTTTATTTTTTGGTTCTTCAGCTGAAGATGAGAAATCAATCAAATCCAGTAGATCCCCTACGTCATTACTTCCGCCTTGACCAGGACTAATGCCCTTGGCTTCAAAGGAGTCACCTTTCATGGATGAAAATTTTGTCAATAAGCCATTAATGGTGTCGTTCAATTGTAGAATCTCACTAGTAATAGAGTTGTCATAATCGCCTGATTGTTCTTCTTCCTCGATAATATGCTGGAATTTCAATTGAGATGATTTTAATGAGTAGTATAACTCTAAAATGGTATCATTAGTAACATCAACAGTTGATGCAGACAACATTTCTTGGAATAAATTGCTTTTGTTTTTTAAATTCTCGATTTCTTCTAAAATAGCATTTTTGGCCTTGATAGCATTATCTTCTTTGAAACCAGCCATAACTTGCATCAATTTGTTAGCTTCCTTTAAATCTTCAGGCTTACCTGATCTGATCAATTCTTCTAGCTTAGCAGCTTGTGCAATTTCTTGCTCTTTTAAAATTTCCTTTTGGGTTTTTAAATGTTTATTTGGCTTCAAAACATTTATATCATCCTCTTTGACTTTAGGGAAGGTGTAACCTTTATATTTTAACAATTTTCTCATATCCTTGATGAACTGCATGTCTTGTTTATAATCACTAAACTTACATAATGACTGGTACCATTCTTCTATAAACAATAGAATCTTTCTCTCAACAAAAGATTGTCTGATTGAAGGCCTTTCAGAAAAATTTCTGACCAATTCATTTAAAAAGTCTTTTCTGGAAATTTGCAAATGAACTGGATAACCACAATTCTTAACTATGGTGTCCAATAAAGACAACGCATTTATAGCTGTGTGTTGTTGTTGGGATCTTGTGATTAATTTTACAATCATTAAAACAGCATCTCTGGCTGAAGACCCTTGCTTTTCATTTATGTAATCAGCAACGTCTAAATTCAAAGCTAGATCTGGTTCTAAACTTCTACAAGCTCTATTGATCTTTCTTATTAAAGGATTACCATTAGCATATCTTGTGTTTGATTGACTATAAAAGGGAGTAGGATAGTCACCCAAAATAATGTTAGACATATTTATAACTTAAAGAAGTAATAAGGAAACTTTGGTGTTGTTTCAATGAACGTTTTTTTAAGGTGGGAGTACATACGTTGTATCAAAAAAAATAACACAAAAAAAAAAAAAACAGGATGTTTGAATAGATAGAGGGGCGGTTGAGATAAAGAATACACATATGAGGAAATTGCCTAAAAGGTAAGACTTTCTTTTTTTTGGGTATAAACTGAAACGCGCTTAAAAAAAAAACACGTGCGTGACCCAAAACGGACATCAGTTAGATCACGTGTAACTCGGATATAAGCATATTGCATATTTGCCCTGATTATTTTTCTCAATCAACAATATTTCCCCAAATAGGCATATATTGAAAATTTCTTTTTTTTTTTTCTCCTCTCTTCACCTAAATAATACAGCAAAAAAACGCACCAGCAAATTTTAAGAAAAAAGTTTTTTTTTTTTTTGATTTGATACTCATTGAATATATACATTGAAGAACAAATTTTTAAAGTTAACCTTTTCACCAATAAGGGTACAATCTTAATTTGCTTGGAACAGAAAGTAACCAAAAGTAAGAACAAAAAAAACCCTCTCCAAAAGAAAAAAATAATTAAGAATCTAGTTTAGTAGACCATTGAAATTGATAGCAGAATATGAAGAACGTTGTTATTGATCATATTCCTAAGAAGATCACTGGTATGGAGTTCTCAGCTCTTACACCAACTGAGATTATTCAACAATCTGAAGTTGAGGTTATTACTAGAGATCTATATGATATTGAAAAACCAGGAAGGCAAGCTAAGCAAGCTGGTGCCATTGATACCAAAATGGGTGTTTCATCTGCAAAGCCAGGAGCAACCGGATGTGGTACTTGTCAAGGGAACTTGACTGAATGTCACGGTCATTTTGGTCACATTAAACTTGCATTGCCTGTTTTCCACATAGGTTATTTTAAAAATATTATTACCATATTGCAATCCGTTTGTAAATGTTGTGGTAACATATTACTATCAGAAACTCATAGAAGACAATTTTTAAATGAACTAAAAAAGACTGGTACCATTGATAACTTGAAGAAAATGTCCATATTGAAAAAGATTCTTGAGCAATGTAAAAAACAAAGAAGATGTCATCAATGTGGTGCCATAAATGGTGTTGTTAAGAAAGCCGCTGCTGGTGGAACTTCTGCTGCATTGAAAATCGTTCATGATACTTTCAGATGGGTTGGTAAAAAATCTCCACCTGAAAGAGAAAAATGGTTAGGTGATTGGAATGAAGTATTTGCTAAGAACCCAGAATTAGAAAAATTCATGAAAAAGGCATTTGATGATTTGAATCCTTTAAAAGTCTTGAACATCTTTAAGCAAATTAAACCTGAAGATTGTGAGCTGCTTGGTATGAATCCATTGAAAAGCGGTAGACCTGAAACATATATCTGGAGATACATACCTGCTCCTCCTGTTTGTATTAGACCTTCTGTTTTCATGCAAGATTCTCCTTCATCCAACGAAGATGACTTAACTGTTAAATTAACCGAAATTGTTTGGACATCATCTTTAATCAAACAAGGTATGGATAGAGGTATAGGTATCAACCAAATGATGGAACAATGGGATTACTTGCAAATGTCTGTAGCCATGTACATAAACTCAGACTCTGTCAACCCTGCTGCCATGCCTGGTATTCAAGGTATTGGTGGTGGTAGTTCAGGAAGTACCACAAAGGTTAAGCCTATTAGAGGGTTGTGTCAAAGACTAAAAGGTAAACAAGGTAGATTTAGAGGTAATCTTTCTGGTAAAAGAGTTGATTTCTCCGGTAGAACTGTTATTTCTCCTGATCCTAATTTATCCATTGAAGAAGTTGCTGTTCCAATGAGGGTTGCTAAGGTTTTGACATATCCTGAAAGATGTTCCAGAAATAACATCAAAAAGTTACAAAAGTTGATTATAAATGGTGCTGATATTTACCCAGGTGCTAATTATGTTTTGAAAAAGTTTGAAGAGTCAAGAAGAAATTTGAGATTTGGTGATAGAAAAATGCTTGCAAAACAATTGCAAATTGGGGATATTGTTGAAAGACATATAGAAGATGGTGATATTGTTTTATTTAATAGACAACCTTCTTTGCATAGACTATCTATCTTATCCCATTATGCTAAAATTAGACCTTGGAGAACATTCAGATTAAACGAATGTGTTTGTACACCATATAACGCTGATTTTGATGGTGATGAAATGAATTTACATGTTCCACAAACTGAAGAAGCTAGAGCTGAAGCGATTTACTTAATGGGTGTCAAAAATAACTTGTTGACTCCTAAATCTGGTGAACCTATTATTGCAGCCACCCAAGATTTCATTACTGGTTCTTACTTAATTTCTCATAAAGATTCTTTCTTCAACAAGGCTGAATTTGTTCAACTTTTGTCCATGATGTCTAATGCCAATTTACACTTTGACTTGCCACCACCAACAATTATAAAGCCCCATTACATGTGGACTGGTAAGCAAGTCTTTTCCTTGTTGATTAAACCTAACAGAAAATCACCTGTAAAAATCAATTTGGATGCCAAGAACAAAGTATACATCAAACCTACTAAAGATCACTATCCAAATGAAATGTCTGCCAATGATGGGTTTGTTATTATCAGAGGTTCAGAAATTTTATCTGGTGTTATGGATAAATCTGTTCTTGGTGATGGTAAGAAACATTCTGTCTTTTATACAATTTTAAGAGATTATGGTGCTGATGAAGCTGCGGAAGCTATGAATAGAATGTCAAAGTTATGTGCCAGATTTTTGGGTAACAGAGGTTTCTCTATTGGTATTGAAGATGTTACTCCTGCTGATGAATTAAAACAAATGAAAGAAGAAATGGTTGAAATTGCTTATGAAAAGTGTGATAACTTGATTGATGATTATAATAAAGGAAAATTAGAAACCCAACCTGGTTGTAATGAAGAAGAAACTCTTGAAGCCAAAATTGGTGGTTTGTTGTCCAAAGTTAGAGAAGAAGTTGGTGATGTTTGTATCAGAGAATTGGATTGTATGAATGCTCCTTTGATTATGGCTACTTGTGGTTCTAAAGGTTCCACGTTAAATGTCTCCCAAATGGTTGCCGTTGTCGGTCAACAAATTATTTCTGGTAATAGAGTTCCCGATGGGTTCCAAGATAGATCTCTGCCACATTTCCCTAAAAACTCCAAAACTCCTCCATCCAAAGGTTTCGTTAGAAACTCCTTCTTTTCTGGGTTATCTCCTCCTGAATTTTTATTCCATGCTATTTCAGGTAGAGAAGGTTTAGTTGATACTGCAGTCAAGACTGCTGAAACTGGTTATATGTCTAGAAGATTGATGAAGTCCTTGGAAGATTTATCATGTCAATATGATAACACAATTAGAACATCCTCTAATGGTATTGTTCAATTCACTTATGGTGGTGATGGTTTAGACCCTCTAGATATGGAAGGTAATGCCACCCCTGTTAACTTTAAGAGATCCTGGGATCACGCTTGTAATATTACTCATGAAGATAACAGAAACGCTCAAGTTCTTGTTCCATACGAAATTAAAGATGTTGTAAACAAATACTTGAATCCATTAGAGAATAAATTGAAGAGATACGATAATGTAGGTCAACTGGTATCTGAAGAAGAACAAGATGATATCAGATTTATTGATCAATTTGATGCTGAAAGAAACTTCTACCAACAAGTTAGAGAATTCTTGTTTGAAAAAGCCGAACAATTGGCTGTTATCAGAAAGAATCTTGAATTACCTGAATACACTACAAATGAAGACAAATTGAATACTGATATTCAACAAATACATAAAATGGAAGCTAATACGGAAGCTGCTATTGTTATCAAACAACTAGTTAACATCACTGAAACCTTGATTGAGAAGTTCTTGGATATTGCTATTGTTAAATATAAGAGAGCTAAGGTTGAACCTGGTACAGCCGTTGGTGCTATAGGTGCCCAATCTATTGGTGAACCTGGTACTCAAATGACTTTGAAAACTTTCCATTTTGCCGGTGTCGCTTCCATGAATGTTACATTAGGTGTACCTAGAATTAAAGAAATTATTAATGCTTCGAAGACTATTTCTACTCCTATTATCAATGCTGTTTTGGTTACTGATGACGATGAAAGATCTGCAAGAGTTGTTAAAGGTAGAATTGAAAAAACCTTATTAAAAGATATTTCCATGTATATTCAAGACGTTTACAAAGAATCTCGTGCTTATCTAGAAGTTAAGATTGATTTGAATACTATTGACAAATTACAACTAGAATTGAACCTAGAAAACATTGTTACAAATATTGTTAAAGCTCCAAAGTTGAAAATTTTATTTGAAGATGTTTCAATTGTAGGTAATAACAAGATTATGATTAATGTATCTGATAACCTCGGTAAAAGTACTTCTACAACTGTTGCTAAAGATATGACCCCTCCTGAAAATGCTATTTTCAATAGAATGCAACAATTAAAGAGAGTCGTTCCTGATATTGTTGTTAAAGGTTTACCTGAAATTGCAAGAGCTGTTATTAATGTTAAGGATGATGGTAAGAGAGAACTATTAGTTGAAGGTTATGGTTTGAGAGATGTCATGGCTACTGAAGGTATCATTGGTTTGCAAACAACTACCAATCACGTTTTGGAAGTTTATCAAGTACTTGGTATTGAAGCTGCTAGATCTTCTATAGTAAATGAAATTGACTACACCATGTCCAGTCACGGTATGGCCGTTGATCCAAGACACATTCAATTACTGGGTGATGTTATGACATATAAAGGTGAAGTGTTGGGTATCACTAGATTTGGTTTAGCCAAGATGAGAGATTCTGTGTTACAATTGGCTTCTTTCGAAAAGACAACTGATCACTTGTTTGATGCTGCTTTCTTTATGAAGAAAGATAACATTGAAGGTGTTTCTGAATGTATTATTCTGGGTCAAACTATGTCCATTGGTACAGGTGCCTTCCAATTGATCAAACCAAACTATGTTACTGAATTAGACATAAAACCAAAACCTTTGTTATTTGAACAGCATTTTAATGACAGAGCAAAAGTTTTTTAAAACTATCGCAGTAGCTAAAGACATATGCATTACATAAAGCGATTGGAAAAAAACAACAACATATATATAAATTTAATTTTATTATTATTTAAAAAAAAAAGAAGAAAAAAACTTTATGGATTATACTTATTTGAAAACAAATTCCAACATATCATCCTCTTCTAACCCAAGATCGTCTAAGGTATCTGTTAACTCCACGACATCACCATCAAACATAATGATAATTTTAAGACCTCTCACATCTACATTTTTGTTTTTGTAAATTTCTAATACATTTGCAATGGTCATGTCACCAGTGACTCTGATAATCAATGGATTATTATTTTTATCAAGAAGTTTAATTGAGAATTTTCCATCATCAACAGGCTCATCTTCAGCAGCTACAACTTCACCTATTTCTTCAGTGTACCTTTCAGCGGCAACAGCTTCCATCTTCTTTAGCTCTTCATCTATTTGATTGAAGTTAGCATCAACTAAATCCATTTGGTCGTTCATTTTTTTCAATTTACCTTCTTCAAGTTCAAATACTTTCATTTTTTCATAGTTTGTTTTGAAGAGCTCCTTTTCAACATCAGCTGAAACTATGGTAATTTCAATATTGTTTTTAGATTGTTCCATTTTAATATCAGCAATGGTATTAAACTTATTTAATTTGACTCCTTTGTGATAAAAACTACAATCGTCAGAAGAATATGTGTAAACAGATCCCGGTCTTTGTTTCATTATTGTTTTTATTATCTTGTCAGAAATGCTTCTTAATGTCTTTTTCTTTTTTAAACTTACTATTACTATACATTTTGAAAAACCTGTTAACTGAGAAATAAAAGTCACTTTTACTTTCTCATCCGAATCAACAGGAGATTGGCTTGCCGCATCTTTTTTAAAAATACTTGAGGCACTGATAGACTCAGATTGTCCAGCTACCGAGCTATTTTCTGTAGTTATAGAAGGTGACTTTTCACCATTCAAAGTACTTGTACGGTTTGCAATAGGAGGAATAGATCTTCTTTTAACAACTTGGGTTTGACTCAATGAAGGAATTAGTGCTGCCAAGGCTTTTTTAGCATCTTTAACATCAGACGTTTTCCTGTCCAGCACTTTGGTACTTGGCAAATCAAAAAGATCATCATTCAAGTTATCATCAAAAAACATATCCACTTCAGTCATTATTTTATCATTATTTTTTTGTTTTTTACTTCCATATTCTGAAAATTCATCAATATCTTCATCCGGAACTTCATCTGCGGTTCTTTTCTTTGGTAGAGCTAGAACATTAGCAAAATTTTCTTTTTCTTCCTCTTCTTGCTCTTCATCACTTGAAGATACGTAAGCAAACATATCATTTCTCATTATTTTATCTATGTTCTCTTTTGGATCATCAATAATTGGTTCATCGTCAACAACATCTTTTTTAAAAATAGGTTTTGAAAGAGAAGAACTAGGGTTTAATTTTTCATTGTCCGAGCCAGATTCTGAAATATTAAGTTTTGAGTCACTTCCGTTTTGTGAGTTTTTCTTATTGATTTCTAGAATAGCTTCATTTTCATTCAAGGATACTGATTTAGTATCAGACGGTATTTTACTATCTATCTTATCAACAAAATCTTCAGAAGCAGAAATACTTTTATCGTCTATTGCTTCATGCTGAGCATCATTGCCAAAATCTATTGAGCTTTGTCTACTAGCACTTTTTGTTCTGTTTTCTGAGTTAAAACCAGCTATGTTAAATTCGTTTGCTTCTTCAAGAGGGTTTTTGTTTTCTTGCTTGGCTGTTAGTTTATGCTCTTTAAAGTCTTTAGCGTCTAAGTCTTCGTTCTTTTGTAATGCTTCAATTCTCTTTTCTTTAGTCAGCCTTTCTAAGCTCAAATTTTCAACATTCTGTTTTCGGAGTATTGAATTTTTAACTCCCTGTTCATTAAATATTTTGTTTAATTCTTTTTTCTCTTTCAAGTCATTGAAATCTATTTTTTGTCCGTTTATCACACTCAATTTTGTGTGTAAAACGCCATTATCATTATCATAAGTCACCAAAGGCTCATTTTGAGACTCTGATGGATTTATATCAGATTCATCAATTCTTTCTTCACTTTTTTGAGAGCTTAATTTATCTTGTGCAAAAATGTCAGAATCATTAATTGGATTGACCTCTTCTTTACCATGGGGGTTTTCATCATCTGAATCATCATCCATCAGTTGCCTATCCGATTCAAACATCTTATCTTTTGAGTACATTTCAGTATTGTCTTCATGGGCAGAAAAAAATTCTTCAGAGCCTTCTAATCCATGCTGTGTATTGTTTTTTGTCAAGACTAACTTTCTTCTTGCTAAGTTTGATTGTTTAAAAGCTTGACCATCTAATTCATTCACAATTAAACAATTCTTATCAAATTTTAAAGAAAATGAAGAATTGCCTGACTTCAATTGGTGTTTCAGTAAAACATTTCTCGACAAAATAAAATCTTCATCATCAACTATATGTATATTAAAGTTAGACTTTGGAATATAGAGGTCAATTGATTGTGTTTGATCATCTGCAGCTTCAACGTTATTACCGGCTGTCAGCTCACTCGTCTTAGGACTATTTTCCTCTATGTTAGATCTTTGCAGGTCATTAAATATTTCTGGACTTACCAAACTTTCACTGGACCTTTCTGATATTATAGAATAGTCTTCTTCATTATTAACATCATCTTCTTCTGTAGAAGATAGTTCGATGATTTCAGGTTCGTTTTTTCTCATTGAACGTGTAACAACCATTTCAATTTTTTGCTTGTTTTTCTTTCTTTTTTAATTTAACAAAAAATAACTATAACAAAATTTCAATAGAAACTAAAGAATTAAAACCTCTATTAGCTTTTTTTTTCAAAAATCAAGTCTTTTATAAAGAAGTTATTTTGGTTATTAATAATTTAAGGTTTTTTAAAAAAAAATTGAAAACAAACTTTTCACATAAAACGTTTAAACCGTATATATGTTTTTTTCAAAATAAACCTATCGGATATAAGACACATTGCTTCGTCAAAAAAAGGCTCATAGTTCGAATTTAACCATTTTCAACTAATAAACACCACAGACCAAGCAATTACAAAAAACACCCTCTATAGAAATGTCAACAAACTACAGAAACAATAACTTATACGACTTCAAGGAAGATTTCCCTGTTGATAATACTTCTAACGACCCAAAACTAGACAAAAAAGTTGAAAATATATTAAAAGCTGATACTAATGCCAGCAAGCCATACTTCACTTCTGAGAACAACAATAAGTTATGGCTACAAGAAGACTGGGACGATTTGGAAGCGGATGAGCAATTTGTAAACAACTTGAAGCAAGAACTAAGTAAACATAAGTGATGATATATAATTTAATTAAGAACTATTTTTTTTTTTTATAGCTGTTTTAAAGATTGTTCCCTATAAGAGCTTATAACTAGCAATTTGGGTGATACACCACTTTTGGTAGCGTTTTGACGGATATTTTGTCAAAAATTCCATTTGAACGCATAATCTGCTAATCGCTACTTTTTTGCCACCGTATTGAAAAGGCACACTAAAAGTACGTTATAAGTACATAACCAAAAAAAACATAGAGATAGCATACCCAAAGAACAAAAACCAACAAATATGTCATATACTAAAGAAGAATTAGATGCCGTTGAAGTTGACGAAGATTTACTTCGTGACACCACTTCAGTCAGAGACATTGAAACCAGAACTAGACTTCTTGACAATGATATTAGAATATTTAGATCAGAATTACAAAGATTGATGTATGAAAAGCAACAAATGGAATTGAAAATCAAAGATAACCAAGAGAAAATAGAAAACAACAAACAACTACCATACTTGGTCTCCAACATTGTTGAAGTGATTGACAATAAAGATTTGCAAAATGATCAACAGAATGGTTCCGCTAAGAATTTGGATCTATCTGAAACAGGAAAAGCTGCTGTTGTAAAAACAACTTCTAGACAAACCGTATTCCTACCTATGGCTGGTTTGGTAGACACTACTCAGTTGAAACCAAATGATTTGGTTGGTGTTAATAAAGATTCTTATTTAATATTAGATACATTACCATCTGAATTTGATTCTAGAGTTAAAGCAATGGAAGTTGATGAAAAGCCTACTGAATCTTATGCCGATGTTGGTGGTTTAGATAAACAAATAGAAGAACTAGTTGAAGCTGTTGTGTTGCCATTGCAACAAGCTGATAAATTCAAGAAGATAGGTATTAAACCACCAAAAGGTGCTTTGATGTATGGTCCACCAGGTACGGGTAAAACATTATTAGCCAGAGCTTGTGCTGCTCAATCTAACGCTACCTTTTTGAAAATTGCTGCTCCACAATTAGTTCAAATGTTTATTGGTGAAGGTGCTAAGTTAGTCAGAGATGCTTTCCAATTGGCCAAAGAAAAACAACCTACAATTATATTCATAGATGAATTGGATGCCATTGGTACCAAGAGATTTGATTCTGAAAAATCCGGTGATAGAGAAGTTCAAAGAACTATGTTGGAATTGCTAAATCAATTAGATGGGTTTGGCTCTGATGATAATATTAAGGTTTTGGCTGCCACAAATAGAGTGGATGTACTAGATCCTGCTTTATTAAGATCTGGTAGATTAGATAGAAAATTGGAATTCCCTCTTCCTAGTGAAGAAGCTAGAGCATCTATTTTACAAATACATTCAAGAAAAATGACCACTTCAAGCGATATAAACTGGAAAGAACTTGCAAGATCAACAGATGAATTCAATGGTGCCCAATTGAAGGCTGTCACCGTTGAAGCTGGTATGATCGCACTAAGAAACGCCCAAGATGAAGTTAAACATGAAGATTTTGTTGAAGCTATAGGTGAAGTACAAAGTAGAAAGGTCAAGAGTGCTTCTTTCTATTCTTAATTTGATTATATATATGAACTGAAAAATAAAAATAATGTTTACTATATCATCAATTTTGAAAGTATATATATTAATTCTTTTTCATTTTTTTCTTAACTTTATCAACTAGAGTATTCAATCCATTGTCGTTATTTTTTCTCTTTTTGCTAGCTTTACTATGTTTCTTCTTTCCGGTTTCTTTAGAAGCAACCTTTTGAGATTGTTTAACAATTTCCTTCATTGCTTGAGTATCTCTATATTCAGCGTTTGTTGGATCAATGGCAAAGTCATGATCTTCAAAGACTTCAGCAAATCTTGAATCGACTTCTGGTTTGAAGTCATCTTCAACAATAGCTTTTTTGTTTTGATATTTTGATTTCTTACCCTTTTCTTTTTCGGATTTTATTAATTGATTCATATTGAAATGGGCTTTACTGTTTATGTTGGAAACACCATCAATTGTGTCTTCAGAATCATTAACTTTCAGCATATCCTTCATTTTCTTTTCACCTCTAGCTTCATCATCACTTTGATTAGCTTCATCTCTGGCTTCTTTAATTTTTTGTTTGACGTCATTGGATTGTTGTTTCTTCAATTCCTTAATCTTTTCTTTACGTTTTTTCTTTCTCTCTTGTTCCTTTCTTCTTAGTTTTTCTATAGCAGTTTCTTCAGGATCACCAGCTTTATTGACAAATTCTTCAGCGGCGGCACCTTCACTCAAAGCTGGGTTGAAAGTAATTTCCATGTCAACTTCACCATCATCGGAGTCTTCAAGAGCTTCATTTTTTCCAAAGTTTCCAACTAAAGCCTTCATTTTGTTTATTTTATCTTGGTCCTCACCGTCTTCAGATTCAACTTCGGAATCAGAAGCTAAGTAAGCTTGGAAATCCATGTCATCTAATTCTTTTTTAGAAAAGGCTTTTTTAGACAATTCTAATCTATCTTTTGGAGTTTCATCCCATGTTAGTTTAACCTTAGAATGTTGTAAGGCATCAGTGGTAAAATCTAATGGGTTATATTTGAAATTGGCAGGTAATTCACCACACTCATCCTTAACATCTGAGTCATCAAATTCCATATCATCTGGCACATATCTTAAATCAAAGATATTGGCAGTGGATTCATATTCAGTTTTATCACATTCATCGTAGATTTTCTTAGCAGTTTGAACGGAATCACATCTTACTACAGCATAGTAATATCTTAATCTTTCAAGTTGATAAACTCTTAAAGCCTTTGAATCATAATCTTCTTCACCATTATCTTCTTCATACAAATCTTTGATATCAATATCAGAATCACTGTCGTCTTCTTTTTGATGTTTTTTGCTATTTTTCTTTTTAGACTTAAACAATTCCTTTGGAGGACCTTCAGTTTCTTCTCTAGCCATTCTTTCTTTACCAAATTCAGATGGATAAATCTTCAAATTTAAAATTTTACCACCTTTTGGAACAAATGATTGGAAAGTGACCATCAAATCCATAGCTTTTATGTTATCCCAATCCATGTTGACACATGCCAATACAGAAGTTGGATCAGTGCCTTCGTCATCAGCAGTGACTTGTCCTGGTATGTTCAATTCTTCATCTGATTCAGCTTGGGAATCATAGTCTTCCATTTCTGAAAACCCATCAGATGATGATTCATCTTCATCTCCGGATTCTTCATCTGAAGAAGAAACGTAATCAGATGGAACTTCACCTCTAGCTCTATCGTAAGTTTGTTGAGGAGTTTCTTCTTCTTTTTCGGATTCTTCATCTTCATTTTCTTTGGCATAGTATTTTTCAAAATCTTTCTTTTCTTTGGCGTTTTCAGTTTTGAGTTTTCTACCATACTTATCAACGTGTGCTTTATGCTTTGACTTTTTATCCTTTTCAAAGTTTTTAATTTCTAAATCCTTTTCACTAAATCTAGAATCTAATTTTGTTTTTTGATTATTTTTGATCTTGTTTAAGTTCTTAAACTTTGGATCATTTTTAATGTTAGAAAATCTTGAATCAGACATTTCTTAGGGGTGTGTGGTAGGAGTTCTGGTTTTTGTTTTTAATATAAACTTGAATTGATTTACCAATGAAGAATTTAAATTAAAAAAAAAAATAAAATAGAAAATATGAATTTTTCACATATTCTTAATTTCCATTTTAGGACCTAGAACGATGGCATCACGTGCAACTCTGAAAAGCTACAAAAAAAAAAAAAGAAACTTTTTTTTTTTTAAAGAAATTTAATCAATTCAATATATAATCTATGCCTTTTTATGCTTAGTTTTATTCACAAGTTTCTTTTTCAAATGTTTTTTCATTTTGTTTTGTCTTTTTTCTCTTTTAGCTTCTTTAGCTTCCTCCTTTCTTTGTTTCTTTGCATCTTTATCTTCAAATCTTTTACCTCTTGGAATATGTTCTTCTTCTTCATAGTATTCATAATCAGAATCTTCATCACTTTCTTCTTCTTCCTCTTCACTTTCAGAAGCATCTTCAATTTGAAGATCATCATCATCATCTTCATCGTCGTCTCCATCTATATCATATGTTTTTAACTTTTTACCAGCATATTTTTTATTATGAGAAGCCACTAATTGTTTTAGCAAATCAAATTTCCCATCTGTAAATCTATCAAAATCCTTTTCTTCCAAACCATTTAAGTCTCTGACTAAGTATAAGTTTCTATAAACCTTATCTTGTTCAACATCATCAATAGTTAATTTTTGGCCAATGTTCTTAGGAATGTAATCCATTAAAAACTTCAAATACTCATCTCTGTTTCTGTTGTT
The DNA here is from genome assembly GCA_037102615.1 of Hanseniaspora uvarum. NCBI lineage: Eukaryota > Fungi > Ascomycota > Saccharomycetes > Saccharomycodales > Saccharomycodaceae > Hanseniaspora > Hanseniaspora uvarum. The sequence goes on along the minus strand of BTGA01000009.1, from coordinate 134,335 downwards.
AATTAATTCAGGTTCTAAAATTTCATCAATATATTCAGTAATGACAAATTGGAAAATATCTCTTTCATTGAAAAGCACCAGGTTTCTAAATTTCTTTCTAAAAAACAAATTAATGTTTTTGATATCCATTCTCAAAAAGTCCAGAGACATTGGGTGTTCAGGCTCAACAGATTGAGAAACATCAATCATATACAAATCATCATTAAAGACCAAGGTGTTATATTCACTTAAATCCGCATGAACCAGTCTGCATACTCTATAAAGAATTCTTATGTAGGCAATGACTTTGTAATACATTGAATAAACATCATCCAAAGTTTCGTAATCATCGTAGTCTTTTAATTTCAAAGCAGGTTGGGTTGTGGCATCTATGTTGTAATCACCTAAAAATTCCATTACCAAAACATTGTTTTTGATATCAATTGGCTTTGGACACAATATGAAAGGATAAGAATATATTCTTTTTAGATTTCTAAACTCCTTTTCAGCCCAAATTTTAATCAGCTTTCTTGGATTGTGTTGATTTTTGTTGTTTCTGAATCTGAATTCACCATTAATGTATCTTTCTCTATCTTTGAAAATCAAAATAGAAGTTTTATAAATTTTCACGGCATATTGCTTTTTTAAAGTCATATCTGGTTGCAACAAATCACCTTCAAAGGCATGATAAACATTGGCTTCTTTACCAGTAGATAAACACCCATTTAGTTGCTGAATAATACCTGAATATATTAATTTGTTTACAAACCTCAACGTTCTTTGATCTAAAACGTTTTCAACTGTTGCTCTTGTACCTTTATCTTTGGTAATTTTCTTATTTTTCAGATTTTCCTTTAAAATATCAACATCATCTCTTTCTTCGTATTCACTCATATTGTCTTATTTGGTTCTATATGTCTTTATACGTTTCTTGGGTGTTTCTTCTTCGTGATGATATAGTTAACCAAATTTGCTTATGGAGAAAAATAAGAAAACCGTGAAAATCGGCGATTAGCAAAAATTGCTAGTGCACACAAGGGAAAAAAAAAAAAAGAAACGTTCCTGGTAAGTTTATGCCATTATAATCATTGAACTAAGCTTTAAATACTGGTTTTTTTTTTACTAATCAAAATTGTTTTACAATGTTAACTACAATTACTACTACTTTAATTACGGAATAACAAAAGTTTAGATGAGAGGTTTAAATAAACTGTAGTTTTATTAAAATTTGAAAAAAAAAAAAGTATATATTGGGTTGCTCAACATTTACTTGGTAGCGTTACATAGCGGGAATATGGGAAGTCGCAACAAATGTCAACTTTCAGTCTAAAAGCTACAGATCAAAGATTTTAAACATCAAAAGAGATACTAACCCAGCCAGAAGAAAAAACATAAACAAAGATTGTTCATTTTTGAAGGACATTAGATTGGTTATCATTAAGCTTTGATTGAAATCTATAAACAAAAATGTCTAATATCAATTCAGCTTCTGTTTCTCCAGTAAACACAAGCAACATCAAATTCTTGGGAAAAATAAGATTACCAAATAATGCTTTCATGATTAAGAATCTGCCTTTATTTTTTGGTGTTGAGATTATTCTAGGTTTTCTTATTATAAACAAGTTCAATAGTATATACGGATTGCTGTCTCTAGTTACTGGCCATAAACTATCATCATTCCAATTGTTTTACTACATAACCCAATTTATTGTTTTGATTACTTACTTAAATGGGTTGAAAATGGTTCACAAACCTGAAGTGAAGTTTTATTCTCTTTTGAATATCATCAATATTGTTGATACTGTTGTTCTATTTTTTTCGATGACCATTTTCAACTTTAGCTATAATCTAGGTGAAAGATTTATTGATCCCGGCAAAAGCACACAAGCCGCTAGTAAAAATTATGAACTATGGATTTTATTTAGTATGCTGATGATTAATATACTAATCAAAGTATATTCAAACTTCATAATTTTGAGTTTCACCAGAGAGATGATTTATAATGATAAATTTGCTGTGGATAATCATGAAGAAATGATCAATCTATCTAACCTACAAAACTACAATGGAGGTAATGTCATCGTAAACTTTTTCAAAAACAGAATTGAGTACAGCTACGAATTAATGAAATGGAAATCATATCAATATTTAAAAGAATGTTTCTATTAGAATATCAGTTCTGATTCAATGATTTTTCAAGATCATTGATATGTTTATATACAAAATAATAATAATAAAAGAAATATGTGTGAATATGATTTTTAAATACTACTTCATTAAGCTTCCCATCTGAAACCGTAATAAACGTTATCTTTGTTGATTTCAGATCCAGGACTGAATTTGTAACCTACTTCAAATCCAGAAGTTCTCTTATTTGGGTTAAAACCAACAGCTAAGTCCAATACAACAGATGGAGCAAATTTGCTTATGCTACTGGTACCTTCTAAACCAACTTTAGCAAATTGCTTAGATCCAATGATGATATTAGAAGAGGCCTTAACAAAGTCAGAGCTCTTAACTTGTAATTGAAGGTTATCGCTAACATATTGAGACTTAATGGTGCTAGTGTTTAATGTGTTGATGAATTCCGAGGTTTTCTTATAAACGTCATAATTCCAATTGATATTCAAATTGGTGAATTTAGTCATAGTAGTTTGATAACCAATGGTGAATATAGAAGCCTTTTTGTTGCTGTTGAAATCAAAGCTTATTTTATTGTTTTTGTTGATTTCCTTATTAAAACCAACCTTGTAGGAATCCAAAACATTCAAGTTGTCATATAAGTTCAAGTTGGTATTAGCATAAAAGTTATGGTAAGGAAGGAAGAAGTGTTTTAAGTTGGTATTGATATTCAAAGTTGGTTTATAGCCAGGTACAACACAAGTCTTCATTACAGTATTGTAGTTCAAAATAAAATTAGTTGATTTTGGAACAAATAAACCAGTGGTTTTGAATTGATAACTAAACTTTTCTTTGTTACTGGCATGACTGGATAATCCATATTTAATGTTATTTATTCCAATCATCTTTGAAGTAACTTTCAATTCAACTGGTATTGGTCTATAGTTGTCAAAGACTTCTCTGTAGTTTAATATATCACCTTCACCTTTCTTCAAGAAATCAGTATAAATACCATTTAATTTTTTATCAAAATCGGTAGCTGTGGTATCCAAATCAACTTCAAACTTTAAACTATCCTTTTGAAATAGGTTCAATTGGGTCCAGTTGCTTTTTATGTTGTTCAATTTTGTAGATATTTGCTTAACTGAATATAAAGGATTTTCTATAATATCTTCTTTCAATAAGTTAGTTAAAATACCTTGTTGCTCATCGTTGAAGTCTGAGTCTTTAAAGTTAATTTTTGTGATGTAAACTAAACGAGATTGTGGATCTTCTGGACCTTTGTTGATGTCAACAGTAAGACTTTCAGACTCTGTAATATTAGAACTAGACATTGTTTTCAAAGGACGGTATTTGATTATATAACAACGGTGATGTTTAGGGGTTAATCTATGTTGTTCTAATACTAGTAGTTGTTATTTAACAAAGGTAATTAAATATGAAAGTTTTTTAAAAAAAAAAAAAAGGCTTTTGAAAAATTTTCCCTTAGGTTTTGGTAGCAACATCGGCAATGGTTAACGTTAAAAAAAAGAATGCTACCAAGTATAAGATCTAATTGGAACAAAATGGTGGAGCACTAATAAGAAAAGCAAAATATACATATTAAGCAATTATAGCTGTGAAGGGTTTGAAAACAGACTTTTAAAAGCCTTGTTTTCTTTCTTTTTTAAACAAAAAAAAAATAAAGAGAAAAGATCACCAAATATATATTAAGGGAAAGTATTATACAATGTAATCATAATGATTAATATTGAACACTGATCAAATAGTCAGCCAATTGTTCAACAATCTTAGTAGCATCACCAGCAACAATACCGGCTGGGTAATGGGCTACTAATAAAGCTTGTTTAGTTCTAACTAAAATGACACCTTCAGCATCACTTCTACCATATATAGATCTTTCATCAGCTCTTAGCAACATATATTTCTTACCACCTAAAACAATACCGTTTTGTTGTATGTGAGCAGGATTGTCAAATGATGCTGCCATGCTGGTGATTTCTTGAGAAGAGATACCAAATCCATTGGATTCAGCCCATAATGAGTCTCCAACTCTGGAGAACAAAGAGGCTTTGTCAATTTTTCCAGTGGAGATTAAGTTATCAGTGTAAGCTTGCCAAGACATTTTTTTTTTTTAGTGTTGTTTGATATTAATATGTGTGTTTGCAGGTTGCTTTGATGTGTTCTTAATAGTAATTAAAGCAAAAAAAAAAAAAACGAAGGGTGTGGAAACGAGAAAATAGTAAGAGAAAAATCAACCTTGATTTCAAAGAAACACACAGAGATTTTGGTGAGGGAAACAAAGTTGCAAAATTTTCTTTGTCGGGGATAATGGGTGTCTTTATATCCGATAATGGATTGTTTTATATCCGACTATGCAATTGCCTTATATCCGATGATGGAATAGCTTAATGGATAGTCGATTAATCCGTACAGCAGCAACTCAATTAATACATGCTTCTATGGCCGCAAAAACTTAAGCAATAACAACTATATATACATAATAAAAAGTGAATTTAAAAAAAAAAAAAAACAAAAATTATCTTTAAGTTACTCTTCGTCATCCTCTACCACCACTTTACGTTTCTTAGCAGGAGATCTTTCTTGCTCATCATCTTCTTTGAACGCAAGTTCGCTTTTAGCCTTACTTAATCTGTCACCTTTATCACCGTCATCAGATTCGTATTCTTCTTCTTCAGATTCAGCTAATTCTTCCTCAGATTCATCATCATTGGCCACAAATTCATCATCTTCGTCATATTCATCATCATCTGCATATTCTTCTTCGTTATCACTTCTTGTGGCTCTACTAGAGCTTTTATAACTTCTTTTGTATCCTTCTCTACCGTCAGCCATTCTTTCCAGTTGTTTTTCCTTTCTTTTCTCTTCTTTCAACAAATCTCTTCTTCTTTGTCTAGCAATGGCATCTTGTTGTCTTTCTAATTCCTCTAGTTCACGAGCTGGATCGTTCTTAATATAAACAGTCTTAGGACCCATTTTATCGTTTTCTTTTCTACTTTGCGCTTGTACAGCCTTGGCCAATCTTTTATGTAAATTAGATTTCATGGTACTTGGCACAAACATACACTTTTCCTTAATGATTCCTGCATTTCCTGTTGTTTGTAACAAATTTGCTCTTTGGTAAGTCTTTACCATTAAGCTACATTCTAGTTCATTACGGATAATATCACAATATTCATCACCTATCTTTAAAGACATGCTTCCATCTTCCCATTCAACTATAGTCGCATTAGACTCCTTGGTGATAACTCCAGTTTTTGGGTCTTTGGTATATCTCCAACGCATGGTTGATTCATCAAATAGCGACATGTTTATCTTATCATTTACATCCAAATCTGGATCATTTACTCTATCATTAAAGCTTTGCAAAAACTGTTGAGGATCAAAATTCTTTGTATCTATCTTTAAAAAAGGTGGTAATCTAGATTGCATCGTCATTTCACTGTCATATTCACTCTTGTATGGTACTATATGCTTTGGAAGTTCAGCTTCAGCAATTTTGATTTCTTGTTGATAATCGGTATCCGACTCATCTTCTTGATCGGATTTGTTTTCTTCTTCTTGTTCAGAGCCTTCCTTTTCTTCTTCTTCTTCCCCAAACAAATCATCCATGTCTACATCTTCTTCATTTTCGCTTTGTTGTTTTTCTATATTATTGCTGACTTCAGTATCTGAAATATTTTGTGTTGAAGTGTTAGCGACTTCTTGTTTAGTGATGGTATCAACGTCAGACATTATTATGGTTATCTATATTAATTATATGTGCCTAAAGTGATATCTTGCTTTGGTTTTAGAAGCTTTACATTATGTATTCATAACCAAACACTCCAAATGAAATTTTCCAAACAGTGAAGAAACATGGGGGGGGAAAATTTTTCCTCGTCTTTAAAAAATGGAATACGGCAGGATGGATCCGCTGCTGGAGTGGACATGTTATATCCGAAAATATAAATTAAAAAAACACGTGACATTTGCAAAGTCGATTTATTTACACTAGGGCACGTGACTATCCAAAACTGATTTGTTAAGACAAAGCCACGTGATGTGTACAGAGCCCATTCATTCACACACAAAAAATCCCTTCTGCCCTACCTGCATCTCCGAATATAAGCTTTAATCAATTAAACAGATCCAATATATAATTATTCAATACTAAAAGTACCAATTACCAAACCAATTTTTTTCACTAATATTTACAAAGTAATTAAGTGAAAAAATTTTTATAATTAAACATTAACACATATATATTTTAACGTTGAAAATCTTAAAATTAAGCTTGCCTTTTAAGTTTGTTAGTACACCACATTTTGTGCAGTATAACAAATTTAAAATCAATGTAATATATTCTATAAAATTTTTTATTTTAGTCACAGCTGTGGTTTCTATGACTAGTTTAATATACCAAATTGTGTGTTTTAAAAGAGAAAAGAATTTAAATTTAAATATCATTAAACAACCATCAATACTAGAGTCACAATTTGCACCATATATAATGCATTTATTCAGATCTTTACTTAACAAAAATACAGACAATATTAACGACAAACAGAACAAACCTTTACAATTTGGTCAATACTATTCAAATTGGTCGCCATTTAAACCATATAATTTTAAACCAACAGATATGGATTTAAGAGAAACAACCCATATTTATTACAGTTTTATAGGCATTGATGAAAAGACGTGTAAGCTATATTTGATGGATAAACATGCTGATACTAAATACACAGACAAATTTTTTATTGCTGATAAGACTCCTCATGGATTAATAATGGAGTTTAATTATTTAAGACATGGAATTTTAAATATTCATAATGATATAAGTAATAATCCAACATTAGATAATAAAAATGAATTTTCTAAACTTAAAGAAGCAAACAGAAACTCCAAGAATTTTAATTTTATTATGTCCATAGGTGGTTGGTCAGAAGCAAAAAGTTTTCATAAACTTGCCAAAAGTGATGAGTATTTAGACAATTTTGTAAACTCATGTGTTGATGTACTAATGGCAAATGGATTTGATGGAGTTGATATAGATTGGGAGTATCCCAAAAACAAAAAAGAGTATCAAACTTATGTCACTATTTTTAAACGACTAAGAGAAAAGCTAGATCTTTTAGAAAAACAAATTTTTGGTAATAATCACTTCAAAAATAGCAGATGGTTTCATTTATCTACTGCAATTCCTTGTGATAAAGATGTTCTTGAGAATTTACGTTTAAAGGAAATTGAACCCTTTATTGACGGCTTTAATTTGATGGCTTATGATTTATCAGGCGAGTGGTCAGCAAAGACTGCATATCAATCTAATTTGTACAGTTATGGTTCAAATGATAATGAAAATGGTAACATTGACTCCGTTGTATCATACCTTCTTAAAGAGCTTGAAATTGAGTCAACAAAGATTATTTTGGGCATACCATTGTATGGAAGATCATTTACAAACGTCAAAGCCAAAAATGAAAGAGAAGTCATTGGAGCAGAGTTTAAAGGCGTTGATGATTGGTTTGACAAAAATTCACCAGGAGTTTGGCCAACTAATGAGATATACAAACTCAAAGGTTATACTTTTTTTCATGATCAAAAAGCCGTTTCTAGCTACCTGTACAATGCAAAGAAAAAACATTTAATTGTTTTTGATGATTACTTGAGTATAAAAACAAAAGGTGAGTATATCCACCAGAAAGCCTTAGGAGGAGGATTCTTTTGGGAAGCCAATGGTGATATACTAGTAAAAAAACACTCAACATTGAGTTTAGCTCTTAGTGATTACAACAAATTATATTTTGATAAAAGTAATTTAAAAAGCATCTGGACTACAAAAAGTATGCAGCAATACTATAACGAACAGGTCACTCTGTTTCAAGACTCTATTCTCAGTAAACAATCAAAAAAGATAGCTGAAATGTTAAATCTTTAAAGATCAAGTTTTATGTACTCTATATTATATAAAAATAATTTAATTTATCATTAAATTAAAGAATCCATTGTAGTAAAGATTTCAATAACACCAGCAATGATTTCTAAATACAATTCAGAGCCTGGGTTGTTTTTAATTTCTTCCTCTATCAGTTGATAAATATTGACTGAGATACCAGATTTAGTTCCTGCATTTAACTCAAACGGATATTTACTAAACTGCTCACAAAGTTCTTGAGCTCTTTCAAAACCTTTATCCCTTTTGTCATATTCCAAAGATTGTAATACTTTTTCCAAAACATTACTACCTTGTGCACCTGTCACCAAACACAAAGTTCTAATATTTTGGAATGATGTGTTTTCTGGGAAGTATTTATTATAGTTCAATTGTAGGTTTCTGTTTACTAATGTGGACATTACTCTTCTTTTAACAGCATCTTTGCATGATTGATCAATAATAGGCCACGACACCACATCAACTACAAAGTAGTTCTTCATTTCTGTTCTTAAAACACCCTTATCGGCCAACTCCTTACAAATTCTTTCTCTGACTTGTTTTAATTGATAATTGATCTTCAAAAGATTCCAAGTTTCTCCACTCAATAAATCTATCCATGAGGATATAGATCTTTGGTGATCGGCATTATCTTGTGCCATCAAGTTAAGGGTCTCATCCAACAAAAACTCTCCGGTTTTAGTTTGGTCAACAACTTCTATTAATCTTTCAGATAAATCATATCTCTTTCTGGCCGGCTCATCTATAATTCTAATTTTCTTACGCAATGCCAATTCCATTATTATTAAACCTCTTAGCGCATATGAGATATTATCGTTCCAGAATGACAACATACCATCTGACTGCAAACCAAGCAAAACAACCTCTTCCATAAGTGTTAGTTCCGGAATGACCAAATCTTCATCTTCCGATGTCTTAGTCTTACCTGAAGACAAATGTGTGTTCTTACCTTGTGCTGTTTTGTTTAGATTAGTTTTCGATAACGAATCTGTTACTCCCTCTATTTCTGAGTCACTGTTGTTATCTTCATCGTCTTTTTTTCTACCACCTCTTCTATGAATCATCTTTTAATCCTGAAATAGTCTCTACGGGGTATTGTAACCATATCTAGACTAAAGATCACTTTGATATTAAACCCTTGAAATACTATTAAATTTTTAAATTCAATGTTGACACTTGTTATAGAGTTGTACAGCAAAATTTTACAAGCGTAAAAAAAAAAAAAACATACGGGGGGAAAAAACGTACAGCCTTGTAATTATGAATGTTTAAATGGCCCAAGTGCCTAGAGACGGCACATGATCTTGAACACGTGCAAGACTGAATCAAACCTCTCTATCGAGAGGTTTGATTATGTCAGCTATCTTGTCTTTTCTTACATAACCTAAATAATACGCAGTATCCATGTTTTCACTGTCAAAGTTGAAGATACTGCTGTGAGGATTGACAACCTCTTCAACATCTTCGTCGTTGTATTTCCTCCACATATCGCCGTCTTTTATGTATATCCAGTAGTGACCGTAGTCAGCCTCTCCTCTGTGCATGAAAGCAGCAAATAATTCGTATCCGTATTGGTTGTACATACTGAAATGGTTTTCAATTTTGAATTTCAAGTAGGCTATCCTTTTGTTTATGAGTTCTATCTGCTTATCAACGTGGTCTTTCAAAGCAGAGAGCAACTTAATGCTTTGATTTAGCTGTTCATCTTCAAATTCTAAAAAGTTTTCATAAAGCTCGGCTTGTAAGTATTTTAATGTTGATGACAAAGAAGCTCTTAAAGTTAGTGGCTGGGTCCCATTGTAGTGGCCTCTGGCCTTCTTCATCAACAAATGCTTCTTTTTCTCACATTGGTGTAGTTCTTGCTGGTATTTTTTGTATTCGTTGTTAGTTTCTTCATCAACAACACCTTCCAGGTATCTGTCTACATACAAGGTCTCCGGATAAACCATTTGGAAAGTATTTTTGATAGGTTGCAAGATTTCTTTATTAAACTCAACTCTTTGGATTTGTATTTGCAAAATGTCAGGCAAGTTTTTCAAGTAGCTCTGTTTTTTCACTTGCCCATACTCTTTCAACTCTATAATTTCATGATCATTACTAAAAAATCTTTCTAAAGCATCGTGCAATGTTTCTGGTTTATCGTGTAAACTTATGAGTATAGAGGTGAAATTTTCTTCCAAGTTTTGTTTTCCATGAATCTTTTCATCAAGAATGTCTCTAAAGCTTTCAGTCAATGAACCGTTAAATAACATGCTAACAGGTTTATTTTTATCGCTTTGAGCTTTTAGGTCCAATGAAACAGCCTTTTCTAGTTGCTCCATGTAATTCAGCATACATTCAGCTACGTCCTGCTGTCTACCCACTTCTAAAGAGATGCTTAATGATTCTTGATCAGGTATTTTACCATCAACTAACCCCAAACCTCCTCTTGGAGCAAAAACAAGATATACTAATTCATTTGGTGGAATGGATATCCTATATGGAGTATTAATCATGTCTTTGTATAGCTTTTGAATTTGCAACACGAAATCTTGGCATCTTATTGAATCCATCAATTCTTTTTCGTCTGTGTCTTGACCTTGACTATTTAAAGGCTCATATTCCAAAATGTACTTCTTTATAGGTGCAATCGCAAAATAGTATTGCAAAAGAGAATTTAAATAACAAGTGTTTCCCATATTAAACAAACCCACTGGCCAGTTACCACTTTTGAGCAACCTATCATCTACAAATCCGGTACTAATGTATCTTTTGATAATCTCGCTGTTCAAATTTTCACCTATGGTAATTAAACAGATTACATAAAATACAAAGTTGTCGTAGACTCCGTTATCCAAAACATGTTTTAAGTTGAATTGCTCGTTATTGTAGCAGTTTTTCAAAAAACTGTTGATAACATCCATTTCCTTAAAGTCATTATCAAGTTGTAAAGTCTCAACAGCATCCTCAAAACAATATCCAGGACCAGAATAATAGTTTTTAATCTTAGGGCTATTATTAAACACCATAAGGACCAATGGCAAACTTTTCAATCCAATACCCAAAGTCAACAAAGCTTTATCCCATGATATTTTGTTTTGAGGTTCATCTTGTATTTTTAAATTATAAGTTGTTTCAATCCAATCAACCTCCCGGACACTACTGCTTAGTTCCAATACGTAATAAGCATCGTATATGGAGTTGTAAGGAATACATTCTTTTTCAATGACTTCTTCATCGTCAGTAGACTCTTCATCACTGGAAAAATATTTTGGGACTGGTGAATTAGAAATATTCTGCAACACAGGTTCGTGAACGCTGTCATTTATACGATGTGAATTGTAATAGTCTGTTGCACTTTCGGCTTTGTTCTTAGTGGTGCTCAAAATTACACTTGTATCCGAGGACGAAGATGAGGACGCGTGTGCACGTTCTTCGTAGTGTGTATCTCTGTCAAACTGTATCAAATCATTATTTTGAAGCTCTTGTTTTATTTTGTGATTTAAAGCACTTGTAGGAAGCATGGCGATGTTATCTAAGTATCCACCATTCAGATGTGCTGAGTTTGCTGGTCTCTCAATAGGCGTGAACCTCTCATTGTCATTTTCCAATTGTCCTTCATCTTCACTTAAAATTGTTTCAAAGGTCTTTTCTGTGGTCTTTGTGTTGTAGTCTCTAGTACCTCCTGAGCTCAGATTATGAAGACTTTCGTAATCGATCGAAGGGGATAGCTTTATGTTCACATGTCCTTCTGATTTGTTCGAGCTGTTAGTTTTTGTTTTATATATTAGCTGTGGTGAATCAAAGCTGTTTGATGTACTTTTTTTGCTCATTACTTCTGATTATTGGTTGCAATAATATCATCATATTATAGTACTCATAGATTTTAAATAATTATATAAAGGGTGAACCATTGCAACAGGTGTAAGTGCACCGTTTTTTTAACAAAAAAATACCGAATTGGCACGTGCATTTCAATATTGGCACAGAGGGAAATTAACCCATAAGGATACCTTAAAAAAAAAGGCTAAAAGTCGAAAACACAACTGAAAACACTCTTTACAAACAGACCAAAAGAAGCTGAATAAACACCAAAAAGAACTCTACTATATACACTATGGGTAAGGCAGTATCAACACTAACAAATGATGATTTATCACATCTTAAACAAAAAACATATTTTGACAAAAGGGAAATCAAGCAGTGGTATAAAGGATTTGTCAGAGATTGTCCACAAGGGTACTTGACAAAAGAAGAATTCATCAAAATATACTCTCAATTCTTCCCATTTGGGGATTCCACCGAATTTGCTTCATACATATTCAAATCATTTGATCAGAATAACGATGATTTGGTTGATTTCAGCGAGTTTATTTTAGGACTGTCAATAACTTCAAGAGGAACTATAGAGGAAAAACTAGACTGGTCTTTCAGGATGTATGATATAAGAAACGAAAATGAAATAAGCTTTGATGACATGCTTCTAGTGGTGACAAGCATATACAAAATGTTTGGATCAATGTTCAATGATTTCGATGAACAAGCTAATGATGCAGAAAATGTATCACCAGAGTCTAGGGTCACCGAGATCTTCAGCAAATTAGATAAAACGGGCAAAGGATTCATAAACAAACAAGAATTCCAAAATGCTTGCAAGTTGGATTCACAAATCCTATCTGCACTAAACATATATGACGGTTTGATTTAGTTTTTTTTTTATATACAACATTTATCATTATTATTTAAATTCTTTCAGCGGCAAAAATAGCAATTCTACAAATATTCTTGATTCCTTCTGTCAACAAAATGTATGGCACAGCTTTTTTGGAATCATATTTAATAGCAGTATCTAGATGCTCCAATTCATCATCTCTAAATTGCTTTATAGTCTCAATAATTTCATTAATTTCATAATTTCCCTCGCCCTCAATAAGCTCTCTATTTTTGAAATGAGTATTCAATACCCTTAATTGATCATTATAATGACCACCTATAACAGTTTCAACAGCTTCGGTACATGCCATGGCCGCTTGCGGGGATATTAAAGCTGTACCAGCACCCATTGCAAATGCACCCAATGTCCAAAGAGGTGTTATAAGAGATGGTCTTACACCGTGCTTTAATTGTAGCTTATTAAAAGTAGAGTGATGGTGAATTTCTTGATCCCACATGTGCTTCAAAACATCTTTCAAATGTGGGTATTTATGAGCTAAAACTAAATATTGTCCTGCATAAATGTAATTGGCTCCAAGCTCCCCTGCTTGATCTACCCTAATGACTCTATTGAAATAAGCTCTTTGGTCCTTGGTTAACTGTTTCACAGGTTGATGCTCTTTTATCATATTCAAAATTTGATTTTTTTGAGTCAAAGGAGTGTTAATTGCTTCAAATGAAGCTTCAACTCCTTGTAGAAGTTTTTTACTGTGCTTAAACATATATGATTGGATTGATTTTGGTGCAGGTATCAATTTCTCTTTTACAATTTTAAAATTGTCAAAAAAAAGAAGACAAGAATAAACGAACTTGTGAAAGGTTCTTCGGACATAAAATTTGGTAGTATTTTGAAAAAAACTACGAGATTACTTAAAGAAGAAATCAAGGAAGTTTAATCAATTGATATTATGTCAAAAATCTACATACCTAAACATTATATCTAGCACTTCAATTGCTTTATCAAAAGAGAAGATTTCTGTGCCATTTTTTAGGCTAGTCACAGGCTTACTATTACTGGAGGAAACTACGACATGTCTTAAAACACGATTGGCGATTGGCTTGTAAATGAGCCATTCAATTTTAAACTTTTTTCTATGCCGCTGATTACTTTGCCAACCATTTGAGTCTTTTTCTTCTTCAAAAACATCACTTTTAAGTTCAGCTGCTCCGTAAAATTTTCCAGATAAGTTTAAGGAAAAAAACAAAATAACTCTGTTTTGTCCTTTATTATGTGCTTTAGAAAGCTTTTCACTAGTTGTGAACGTTGTGGACCAAGTGTTTAGATAATAACTTATCTCAATGTCATTGAAATTGTCTGATTTTATCACAAAAAACTTGGAATTTGATCTTTTTAAATTCAATCCTCGTAAAGAAATTTTCTTTGGTGGGATGTTTTCTTTTTCACTGCTGTTTTTATTCTTGCAAGTGATATTCCTATCAAAAACCACGAGATTGGTAAAATTGCTTGAAATTCTTCTATGGCTTGTTTTCTTTGCTACAGTTACAATATTGGCATTGGCGTCATTCAAGAGTTGATTACCTTTTTCTAAAATAGGTGCCGTTTCAGGCAAGCACTCAACAAAAGAAGTCTCAAATTTACTTGAAAATTTATTCGTTTTGTAAATATCAAAATTCTGGTTTTCGTCATTTATGTTCATACCCTCAAGACTCTGTATAATGTTTAAGTCCGATCCATTAGCTAGACTAGTTTTATTCTCATTCTTACAACAAATATATAAATCCGGCATACTTGAGGGGGGTTTTTCTGCTGGTGGAGTGCTTGATTCTTTGAAGAAAGCTAATTCTAAAAGTTATATACAAGTGGGTTCTTCAGAGTGTCAAGCAATCATACACTGAGTTTTTTGCACCACATTAAACCCTAGATTGTAAGCCATTTTTTGTAGTATGCAAATAAATGGTCAAAATTTCCTTTTTTGGAACGACTTAAAGCCATGCGCGGCTAGTTCCATCACCACTAGTTTTTGTAGACGTCTTTGATCATTGCTATAGCACCATCAGTATCGTTTTTGTTCATTACAAAAATACCTTGTAATTGAGCAGTGGAAATGGTTTTTGATTGGCTGACTGTGTTACAATAGTCCATAAATTCTTTGCACTTGGCCTCTTCATTAGGATAGAACTTCATGAACATCTTTTCCATTTGGTACAATGTGGCATTTCCGATATACTGTTTGAAATCTATTCTGCCTGGTCTCAATATAGCGGGATCCAATTTTTCCGGATGATTGGTTGTCATAAAAGTAATAGTTTCTTCAGAAGATGTTACACCATCAAGTGAGTTCAATAAACCAGAAAAGGTTACCCCGGAATTATTGAAACCTTGTTCATTTGTTTGCTCTCTTTTATTGAAAGCAGCATCAACATCTTCCAAAAGCAAAATGCTTCTTTCTGGGATGTGATTCATCAAATGGTTTAATCTATCATCGGTTAAGTTAGGTTCTGCTAAGTTCAAAATACAAATATTATAATCCAAATGACCAGCTAGGGCTTGAATAAAACTAGTTTTACCACTACCTGGTGGACCATGTAGTAAATAACCTCTTCTGTAAGGAATACCTCTATCAAAGTACCAATTACCATTGCCCATAAATTCTTTTACATCATTCAAAATATCATCAGCAATTTTTTTATCCAGAATAACACTATTCAACAATCTTTTAGATTTAGGTTGTCCAAAAGGTCTCCATTCTGGACCCCAGGAGGTGTATATCACTGTTTTACCTTCGTTTTGTTTAGTAGCCATTTCCTTGGCTTCCATCAACAAATCTTTAAACAAGTTTCTGTCTCTGTATAGTGTAGTCAAAGTAACAGTTTCAAAAGGTGAACCATTTGTCATATCGACCATCTTCCCACTTCTCTCTCTTCTAATCAACATATAAGCTCCTTTGTACTTGATCAAGTGTCTACCTGGACCTGGAACAAACTGGAAATTGGTTGTAACAGATCCATTGTCATGCTGATGAAATGATGTTTCAACAGATAATTGTCTACTACTTCTTTGTGGATACTTACCTACCCATTGTAAGAACCACAGGTATGATTTATCTTTTGATGGAATTTCTAAGTCTATTAAAAGTTGTCTATAAGCAAACGCTGATCCTGATTTAATAGCTGTTCTAGCTAAAGCTAAAGCAGAACCCAATAACATCAAACCACCACCTGCGGCAAAAAAGGGATTTTTCTTCACTACTTCATCGTATAAAGAAGTAGCTTTGGCTTTCATTGATGAATCTTCAGCTGGGATGTTTTGTGCCTCCATTGGTGCTGTGGAGGGTTCAATAGGAATTCCTTCACTAGACATTGTATATTACCGTAAATGTGTTGTTTGGTTGATTAATAATTCATCTTGATAAATGACCATATCGAATTATAAGTTTTTAAAAATTCATATTGAAATTTTTTTTGAAGAAGAAAAAAAATAGTGAATGTTTTTTATACTGGGATAATCCATTTACAAGGTGTAGCGTTATGCCATTTTCATATAACAAAAAAAAAAGCGAGTCAAATTAGACTGTATATAGGTTTAATTAATACATAACAAAGTGGTAAGGAATCTTCATTTTGGATATGTGGCCTAAAAGTTCAAGTTGGATGCGTCCTTTCCAACATTTCTCCAATTCGGTAAGTTATACTCGATTTCAGCAACACTCATTTCGGGATAAGCAGTATCAATGGTCTTGACCAATTCATTGAAAAATACAAAGTACCCGTTACCAGAGAAATGTAATCCGTCACATAACAAATCTTGCCATTTACCATCCAGCTCTTCGTCAGCATATTTTGTGAAGGCCTTGTTCAAGTTAACAACAGGCAAGTTTAATTCTGAACCAATTTGTTCCAAAGCCTCGGCGTATCTAGCGAAATCCTTGGTTGATCTGGTGTATCCTTTTTGAACCTCTTCAGACATATTCTTTGCCCACAACTCTTCGTTGAACAAAGCTGGGGTGATCAAAATAATCTTTTCAATACCATTTTGCTTGTAGATATCAATCAACTTTAGTGTGTTTTCCCTGTATTCATCAATAGGAACATGTTGCATTTCACCCAAACATGAATCATTTGATCCAAAGAATATATAAGCCATCTTGATGTTTTTGTAGATCTTTAAAAGTTCCGGTAGGATCTTCAAAGCCCATCTGGAATTGTATCCAGAAAATCCCTTTTGTAAAATATCCAATCTTCTGACGTACAAATTGGTCAAAGCAGCCCCCATGGTAAATTGTTGATGCATTGGGTTGATCTTACCATCTTGGTACAGTTCTTGGCCTTGTGTAGCTTGGAAGTTTGTGTTAAATGCAAATTCGGTGATAGAATCTCCAAATAACAAGAATTGGTCTAACAGTAAGCTTTGTTTTCCCATTTTTTTTTAGTTTGGTCTATGCTTTTTTTCATTTTCAATCAATATAATTCATATCAAGACTGTTAATATAAGATTGAAAATTTTTTTTACCAACTACTTTATACAGCTTATAAATTTATATAACTATATTTCAAAAAATAATGACGTTAAAATTTTGAAAATACAAATCGGAATTGTGCCAATGGTTGGTTTCCCATCTGGATAAGTGGACTTTACACGTGACACCTTTTCTTGAGCTATAACTACCTGTCTTTTTTATTAGTTCGTTTTTTAACAAATCCGAAATTTTCAACTATTCAAATATTTAGAACAAGGATTACAAGGTAACCTACGGATTAGTAAGCAGTATGAGTGCTTTGAAGACTCAAAGAGTAACGAAAAATATAAATATTATTGGGGCAGGTGCATCTGGATTGTACACCTGTTTCAAATTGCTTCAATTGAACAAACTGAACACTCCGGAAGATAAAGTGAAACTGAACATAAATATTTGGGATAAATTGCCAATTCCCTTTGGATTGGTAAGAAATGGAGTAGCTCCTGATCACCCAGAAATTAAAAACTGTATAGATACATTTAAAGAAATGTTTACAGACAAGTCATTGTATGAAGATAGTGTAGTAAAATTTGTAGGAAATTATAACTTTACAAAGTTGGAGGAGTATCAGGAATTAATCAAAAAGTCTGATATTTTATACTTAGCCAATGGATGTGAACAAAGCAGGGATTACAATTTAGAAAATAAAACAGATAGTAACATTTTGAAGGCTAGGGATTTGGTAAATTGGTATAATAATTATCCAGAATCAAAGAGCAATCAAACACCTATCTGGAAAACTGAAGAATATTGGTCAAAGATAAAGAACATTAACATAGTGGGTAATGGTAATGTTGCTTTTGATTTATGCAGATTGATATCAATGTGCAAATATGACAAAGAAGCTATCAACAAGAGTGACATCAATGCCAACTTTGTCGATATTATACATCAAGCTCCACTGAAAAAAATTAACATCATAGGAAGAAGAGATTTCGAAAGTGCTAAATTTGGATCCAAGGAGTTTAGAGAACTTTGGGGACTGAGTAAGTATGGAGTCACTGGATACATTAATCCTAAATATTTTGATCACATTACGAGCATATCAAAGCCATCAAGAGTATTGTCTAAGAAGATACAGTTGACTAAGAAAAACTCAACGAATATCGATAATGGGAATATGAAATGGGAATTGAAATTTTTGCAATCACCTTTTAAAATAGACAATGGAAATAAAAAGCTGTTATCTAAAGAAAACAAAATGGATGTTAATAACCCAGCTAAACCAATACAGACAGATAAGATCATTGAAGTTGATAATGATCTTGTTATATTATCCATAGGCACAGAGAATCCTCACATGAAGGAATTACAGCAACTTATGGCTGATAATCCACAAAAAATTTCATCTGTTGGATGGCTAAAAAACAAGGGCTTTGGAACTATTGCAGGTACCATGCTAGATACCTTTGCTGTAGTGGAGAAAGACTATAAAAATATGGATTTTTTGAATAATGAAAATAGTAATGAATTAAGTGACTTTGAGTTCTTGAAAAATAACAAAAAGCTTTTGACCTCGTGGAGTGACTATGAGAAGATTGAGCAGTATGAAAGAGAAGTTAAGAATGGTAAGAAATGCGACAGCATTGAAGAGATGATGGAGGTGATTCATTAAAAACGTAGCCACCAAGTAGCCGTTGCCGCTAGCATATAGTCACGTGCATACGACCTTATGTCCGAAGTTGCATACAGCTTATATCCGGTCCTGGAGAGTTAAAAAAAAACACACAAACAAAAAATATGCGTTCAAAAATTTATCTCCGAGCCCAATGGGAAAAACAAAATGGCGCCTGAACCAACCAAAACAAAATTCCCACGATCCAAAGCATAAATCGTACAGAGGGAAAATTTTTTTTTTTTGGTTTCTTTAATAAGCGTAATGGGTGAAAACAGCTTAAAAAAAAAAGCTTGAAAAATTTTTCTACTACAGGTGTGAATAATAAGCATTAGATTTAAAGTACAACGTATATGTTGATATATTAAAAGGATATATTATCATAAAAACCCTGTATACAACCTTATATACTGAAATAATAGAAAACATGTCTAGATTAAGTTCTTTAATTCCACCAAAAATTGGTTCTCCAAGCATCATCAACTCCACCGCTTCTTCTTCCGCTAGAAGATTCCAATGGATTGTTAAATTCTACGAAACTTTACCAAAGACCCCAAGAGGTGCTACTGGTGGCCAATGGACTAAATGGCACATCAGATACGGTATGGTCACATACGTCATGATCTTTGGTGTTGTTGGTTTAACCATTCCAACCTACTATTCCCACTACCAAAAGACTGCCAAGCATATCAAGGGTGACAAGTACGTTTACGATGTTTAAGACAATTATAATGATAAAAAATTAAATTAAAATGACTATTTGTAGGTGTCAATAGAAAATGAAAAGAAAAAAAAAAAAATTACAATAATGAAAATTACAATTAATTGAATACATATGTGTGTAACTTTTTTTTGGTTCATATTTGAATAGAATTGTTTCTTTTTTTTTTGAGTTATTTAAAAGTATCATTGATTTGATTGTGGTCTAAGTTGTTTGAAGAAACAGTGTGCGACTAATCATTGTGATAGAAACATAATTTCAAAGTTCGATCAAAAGAGATTAGAATATTAAAAGAAAAAGAAAAATAAAACAAAGAAAAGAATATCGTAATTTTTATAATAGTACTGAAATAAATATAAGTAAATATTCCTTAAAAAATGAAACGATATATATAAAGAAACTAATAACAATATACAACACAAATTCAATTTCATTAAAATGAAAAATACAGGATATTCCATTTTCTCTAAGAATTATCTATCATTGATTTGTATCAATCAAAAATCGTATTTTCTAATCCGTAAAATCTATACTACTTATATCTCTGACATATGAATGATCCCAAAACCCCTGACAAATACTTCATTTTCGTAATAGGCAATTATATCATCAGCATCCTCCATGTAATATTCAACAGCATCTTTCAAACATATGTTCATGAACGCATCTATAGACTCCAGTTTTCCTTTGTAGCATATTCCTGATATGTTTTTAATTAGGACTCTTTTGCCTTTCAGTTGCTTCAAAAATGATGATATGCTTATTAAACTGTTGTTAGGAATTTCAGTAGGGGCTTCAGTGGCAGCTTCTTCTTTCTTAGTCTTTTCGGTGCTCATTATGGTTTAATCTTACTTTATCTAATTATCTATGCTGTTATTGTTAAATGACAGTATGGGTTTCTCCTTTGTAGCTTATTCTTTGCTTATACCACTTGTGTTATTGGAAGCTTTAACAGAAACAAAATGAGAGAAGAAAAAAAAAAAAGAACCTATGAATTTCAAGTACGCTAAATTGTCAAGCAAGGGGTCACGTGCATGCAATCAAAAACATGGAATGTCTTCATATAATGTGTAATACACCACACAGTCATAACGAATAGCAATAATAATGGCTTTGAAAAAAATAAAAGAAAAAGATAGATTGATTGTTGTATTAAATTGTTTATTCAGTTTGATGTAAAAAAATCAAAACTTGTTTTGTATATACATTCATTAAATGATATGAAGAATAAACTCCATGCCATTCATTAAACAAATCCCGTCATAGACTGAACATTTATAAGAAATTATATTTTTTTTATATTTTAATAAACTTTGTTTAATCGAATAAACCGAAACCCATGTCATCGTCAGATTCTTCAGCAGCGGATTCTTCCTTTTCTTCAGCAGCAGCTTCAGAGGAACCAGCAGCAGCAGAAGCGGAACCAGCGGCAGCGGCACCACCAGTTGGAACAGTAGCTAACTTGGAGTTACCTTCGGCAATTAATTCTTCAACGGTCTTACCTTCGACAGACTTTAATAAAGATTCAATTCTAGCAGCATCGGCTTCAATACCAACGGTAGCTAATAATTGAGAAATGGAGTCAACAGTAGTTTCCTTACCGTTTTGGGCTAATAATAAGTAGGCAGCTAAGTATTTCATTTTTTTTTGATATAGTGAATAATCTAAATAATAATTTGTTTAAGCTATGTAGCGGACTATCCCTTGGTTATTCTAGGATATATTTTATTGAGAATCTGATATTATATATTAAAGATTAAGAATATATTGAATAAAAACCTATTTTCCCAATTATAACATATTTTTTTTTATGAACCATATTTCTTCTTCCACAGAGAGAAAAATTTTTTTTCAATACCACAGAGTTCCTTTTTGGGTAAGCAAAAAAAAAAGAAGTGAAAAAAAGAAAAAAAAAAAAAGTGAAAAAAAAAAAAACACTTTGAATATGTCCCAAATAGGAAATTTTAGTTTTTGCTAAGAAAAAATAATTTTGAAAAATACTTATGTCCGAATTTTAAATTCGGACATAAGCGTCGGCATGTATGTCCGAGAATCACGGTTTTTTCCGAAGATGTGATTTATTTAATCCACAGTCTATTAATAATAACGGTATTTTTTCTTTTTAAAACATTTCAGATGATTCATTGCATGTCTGTGATTGATGGAATTTCATAGTCATTCCAATTTACTATTATTTACATCACCACGATTAAGTCAGCTAAACTGAATTCTTATGGAAGAAATTGCTTATGAACTTACAGCTAGTGCCACTGCTGGTATGCTTGGAAAGCTAGTAGAGTTCCCATTTGATACAATAAAAGTAAGACTTCAAACAGATCACACAGGACGTTTTAAATCAACTTTAGATTGTATAAAATATACATACAATAATGAAGGATTTTTAAAGGGATTTTATAAAGGTGTCGCATCTCCGATATTTGGAGCAGTACTGGAGAATGCTGTATTGTTCGTTACTTATGGACAAACATATAAACTTTTAAACAACTCGCTATCGGATCTACAAAAAATTATCATCAGTGGTGGTATTGCAGGATCTTTTGCATCATTTGTGCTGACACCTGTTGAATTGGTTAAATGTAAATTGCAAGTTGCAAATTTAAAAAACTCCAATAACAACCATACAGTTTTGAATACAGTTGCTAAGACATTAAAAGAAAACGGATTAAAAGGACTTTGGAAAGGTCAAAGTAGTACCTTTTTAAGAGAATCACTTGGTGGATGTGTTTGGTTTTCAACATATGAATTATCGAAGAAGCATTTGAAAAATAATAATAAAAATCAAGAGTCTAAACAGTGGCATTCACTTGTAAGTGGTGCTCTTGCTGGTGTTATGTTCAACTTCAGTATATTCCCAGTCGATACTGTCAAATCATTAGTTCAAATTGATCATAAAACTTCTGTTACCACTGCTATTAAGACTATTTTGAAACAAAAGGGAATAGCTGGGTTTTATAACGGTCTGGGTATTACTCTTGTTAGAGCTGCTCCTGCAAATGCTGTGATCTTCTATACTTTTGATATGATCAACAACTTTTTGCTTCATAATAAAGACGCTATTTAGTAATAATTTTTTGTTTGTTTATATATATTGCTCATAAAACATTAATGCATTTTGATCTTTTGTTTTCTATTTAATTTGATCAACATTTTCAAAACATTCAAGATTTTTTGTTTGAAGTAAAATAAAAATGCTGATGTCAACACACTTTGTATTATTTTAGGCTTCAATCCTTTGAATAACCCTAAAAAACCATCTTCTTTGACAATTTTTTCAATCATATTCCACATTGATTGATCTTTTTGTAAATGAGATTGAGTTTTGATGGTTATTGTTGGATATGTTAAAACAGTGGCAACTATTTTGGATAAAGCTCCCAACACAAAAGACATTTTTGGTGTAATATCATCTCTGGAGTCATAGATAACATTTTTCATTTGTTCAAAAATTGAATATTGAATGACTGGGTTTAAAACTAAAATTAAAGCTGGCTTCAAACCCTTAAACAATGCCTTAAATCCGTCTTCTTCTATTATTTCTTTGATGATACCAACTAAAGTTTTGTTCACACCAGAAGTCTTCGATTCGGTAATCAATCTTGTATTTGCAGTCCAAATAGGATTGGTTACTGTTGCGGTTATAGAACCAGCTATAAACCCAATGGTTGTTGATTCCACAAAAGTCAAGTTTTTCTTCTTAGTTTGATTTAATCTGATTTTACTCAATGTTTCAAAAAAATAGTAGTATACAAAGTTTGTAGCTGCTATTCCCGATATGCAAGATGATAAACCATTATAAAGATCCCCTTTTTCGTATAATTGAAGTAATTGGTTTAAGATAGTTTGTTGTTTTGCTGGTGTGTCTGCATTTTTGATAGCCTTTCTAGCTTGTAATATGGTTGATAAGGTAACTAGCGGATAAGTTAGCGATATAGATAAAACTCCAGAAACAGATCCAGAAACAGCATGCTCCATTAGTGTCAACAATTAGCTTTTAATTTTGGTCTAATATTCTATATTTCTTCAAATCTTTGGTCCTGACATGTGTTTATTTATCAAAGGTTGAGTCATAATCATCGTAGTCGTATATACCATTTTTTCAATTGAACACAAGGTTGTTAACTCCGAATCCAATTTTGTCACGAGGTGATTTTTTTTTTTTCTTGGTCTAAATTCTGACCCAGTAGAATTATCAATAAATTTAAAGGAGAAAAAATTTTCTATGCTTATAGCTACAATATTGCAAACAACATTATAGTGAAAGACCATATAAGAACCTGAAACCCATATAATGAATCAAAGAGAAAAAGAGTATTTGTTTAGACATGCAACCAAAAATTTGGGATACGTAGCTATAGTGGCAATTTGTACAGCCATAGCGGTAAAATCTACCAATAGAATCAGAAGAGAAAACAGATTTAATAACGAAGGTGAAAGAACAGCAGACGATGTCAAGCTTGGTAGAGGATTGGAAGACGATGACGCATATTTGGAATACTTCAAACAGCAAGCAAACATAAACAACAAAGAAAACAAATTGTCATCTTCATATACCAATGATATCTATGTCCAACAGATAAAGAGCAGAAAAGACCGTCATCATTATTCATATTCTATTTGGGAAGATTTCTTTGGATTTGGAAAGAAGTGATTGGATATTGCTATAAACATGTAAATAGGAAAAAGAAAAAATAATTAATTCATATTTTAGTATATATAATCATATATAAGAAGGAAATTGACATACAAAAATCAATTATTGCTAAATCTAATTTTCAGCAGGGGCAGCAGAGGCAGCTGGAGCGAAGTAATCGTTCATTTGTTTATCTAAATCTTCTAAGCTGACTGGAGCAGGCTTTTTGGTAGCTTGAGCCTTCTTGACTGGTTTCTTAGCAGCCTTTGCTTTCTTCAAAGCTAAAGCCTTCAAGTTCTTCTTAGCTTCCTTTGGAGCAGCTTTTTTAGGAGTGGCTTGCTTTGAAGCAGCACCGTTAGATGGAATACCAATTCTACTGGCTAAAGCTACCGGTTGGACGTTTCTGCTGGTATCAACAACTAAAGATAATCTTAACTTGCTTTTACCGTTATCAATTGGAGCACCGTTATAGTTTTTGACTAAAGCAGCGGCTTGTTCGTAGGTAACGAAGGTGATCATACAGTTACCAGTGGACTTACCATATTGGTTGTAGTATAATTCAATGTTTCTAACACCACCAACAGCATTGTGGAAGAATTCCTGTTTTATAATATTATTGGGATTATTTGTGATTATAAAAGGATACAATTTCTTTTGTATTGATGCAGATATGAGAACGCACAGAGGTCAATTGCCTTTTTGATAACTAAAATTAATTAAATCAACTGAAATAAGTAGTTTTAGAATCAAAAAGGCATATAAATCACAATGTTCATATCTAATTAAAAACAAAATAATTAATCATATCCTCAAATTTCACATTAACCTGATATTTTAAATCAAATAAAGAAATGATATTTGTTAGTGAAAATTGTTCAACAATATTCATTTTTTTTATATTGTAGTGAACAATAGTAGTAGTCTTGTATAATAACAAAGATATCAAGCAGGTGTGAATAAAGATTTAGATATTGTTTTTTAAAACAAAAATGCTGTAGACCTATTTTGGTTATGTCTTTTCAGATGTTAATTTTATAAACCAAACATTGCATTTTTTTTTTTTTTTAAAAAAATCAATCAATTATTCATATGTTATTTTTAACTTCTTTACTGTAGCTAAAGAAGAGGAAAGAGATCGATGATATTAACAAAGACCCACTAAAATCATAGTGAGTGAATCTTTCATGTTTCTTTTCCAAAGATTAAAAGTTGTGAATAGAAACTTATTAGATCTTAAATCTTTCAACCAATTTTTGGTACTTGTTCCTTTTTTACAGAAAAAAGAAAACATGAACCTAAAATAACATATCACAGCTTGTATACCAATTATTTTCTTATATAGAAAATAATTCAACCAAATGCATGTTAATACATCAACAATACTAAATATTGTAAATCACCAAAAAAAAAAAAAGATAAAAAAACTAAACCTAATGTCTTGGCATCAAAACAAACTAATGATTCAATGCTGTAATAAACATACTCTTATGGATCTTTCAGTAACATCTGATGGTAAACCGGCAACAGAAACCTTCTTTGAAAGAATAGAAGGGGTTTTGTTGGCGAACTTCAAAACTTGATTTTTATGCTTATCAGCTATACTTTGGGCAGTCAACTTGGATACTTTCAATTGATGTAAAATTTGGGCCTTACTGGTGAATGCAGCAGGAGCTTTTGTAGCACTGGCAGCTGGAGATCTTCTTCTACCAGCTCTTTGGAAAGAAATGCTTTTACCATTAGAACCTCTGACGGTCTTCTTGCTGGCGTTTTTTGGAGTTCTAGCGTTAGTATTCATGTTAAAGTATAGTGAGTAAGGGTATAAAGTTGAAATAAGTTTATAAAATTACCTATAATAGATGTATGAAAAGAGTTTATTTTACTTTTAAATATTATAATTAATCTTGGTTGTTTATTTCATAACATTTTGCTAGACAAGAAATAATATAAAAATTTGCCACTTAGACTTAGATTTGTTTGTTTTTTTTTTTTTACTCTCCACCTCATAAAAGACATGGGTGGAATGTCATGGAAACCTTAAAGAGGAAAATTTGCCGCCTTTTTTGTTTTGGGAAATATATTGAAAAAAAAAACAAAAAATAAGGAGATAAATTTCTCAACAAAACGTGACCTTCTCAAATAAGGAATTTAATTAATGCCGGGTAATATGACTCTTATATCCGTAGAAAACAGAAGTTTGAAAAAATGCTCAAAAAAAAGGTGAATTTTTTTTTTTTAAATAAAGCAGTTTTAATCCTTAAACCTATGATTTTTTAATGATTAATAAGCTTACTTAAAGTATATATATATATTTAGAGTCATTTTTAGAATAAATTGAAAAAAAAAAACATATTACAATAAAGTTTGGAAAAAACCCATAAAATAACAATAGTAACAAATGGATTCAAAAGTTTTAGGTATATTAGGTGGAGGACAATTAGGTAGAATGTTAGTTGAAGAAGCTAACAGAATGAATATCAAAACCATCATCTTAGATGAAGAAAATTCTCCAGCTAAACAAATTTCTAATGCTGAACACATCAACGGATCTTTCAAAAACAACGAAGACATAAAGAAATTAGCATCTCAATGTGATGTTTTAACTATAGAAATTGAACATGTTGATATCAACACTTTAGAAGAAGTTTCCAAGGAATATCCAAACTTGCAAATCCATCCTTCTCCAGAAACAATTGGTTTAATCAAGGATAAATATTTGCAAAAATTGCATTTAATCAAAAATGACATAAGTGTTGCTGAATCTTATCCTATTGAAGAAAACAATGTTGATTGCTTGTCTAACATGGGTGAAAAGATAGGATACCCATTTTTGTTGAAGTCAAGAACTGAAGCATACGATGGAAGAGGTAATTACTTAGTATCAAGTTCAGAAGAATTAGAAGAAGCTTTGGAATTTTTGAAAAACAGACCATTATACGCCGAGAAGTTTGCTTCTTTTGAAAAGGAGCTAGCTGTGATGATCATCAAACAACAAAACGGTGAAGTCAAATCATATCCGGTTGTAGAAACTATCCACCAACATAACATTTGCCATACATGTTACGCTCCAGCAAGAATCAATGACAAACAAATTAAATTGGCTCAAGAATTAGCTTTAAAGACCGTAGCCACATTCCCTGGATGTGGGATCTTTGGTGTGGAGATGTTTTTAATGAAAGACGGTAATGTCTTGGTCAATGAAATTGCTCCAAGACCTCATAATTCAGGTCATTATACCATAGATGCATGTGTCATTTCCCAATTTGAAGCTCACTTAAGAGCTGTTATGGGTTTGCCTATTCCAGATTTGAAGTTTGTTACCAATGATACCAATGCCATTATGCTAAATGTTTTAGGTGACTTAAACACACCAGGAAAAGAACTAGCATTATGCCAAAGAACACTTGAAGTAGATGGCGGTTCTGTTTATTTATATGGAAAAGAATCAAGACCAAAAAGAAAGCTAGGTCACATCAATATAGTCAGCGATTCAATGGCTGCTTGTGAAAATAAATTGAAATACATAGAAGGATCCATAAAATCTTTGGAATCCATACCTAAAGTTGGTGTCATCATGGGAAGTGACTCTGATTTACCTGTTATGAAGGCTGCTTGTGATATTTTAACCAAATTTGATATTCCATATGAAGTCACAATTGTTTCTGCCCACAGAACTCCACAAAGAATGTTTGATTATGCAACATCTGCCAGAACCAGAGGTTTGAAGGCCATTATTGCAGGTGCTGGTGGTGCTGCCCATTTACCTGGAATGGTTGCTGCCATGACAAGTCTTCCGGTAATCGGTGTTCCAGTCAAGGGATCTGTTTTGGATGGTGTTGATTCTATGCATTCCATTTTACAAATGCCTAGAGGTATCCCTGTAGCTACAGTAGCTATCAACAACTCAACAAATGCTGGGTTGCTAGCTGTTAGAATGTTGGGTGGTGATTACTCAGCCAAAATGGAATTATTCATGCAACAACAAGAAGAAGAAGTATTAGAAAAAGCCAAAAAAATCGAAAGCATCGGCCATGATGAATACTTGTCTGGTATGAAAAAGTAAACAAGATACAAACAAAGTAGTCAATCTTGAAAGGTGATGTTACCTCTTTTTTTATTTATTTATTTTTTTAATTATCTCGTTTCGAGAAATAAAGTTTTGTTTTAATTTATGTATGTTATATAGAGCTTTTTAATAATTGTTTTTTTATTTTCTTCGTTTTCAAATATTCTAAAAATAATGCTATTCCGTATCATAAAAAAAAAAAAAAAAATTAAACTTTTTTTGAAGGCCTTACTTTGTTTGTTTTGGTTTATCAGCTTGGCTTTTACTTGCCTCACCAATCAAACTAAACTTTGTTTTGACAGGGTTGTTTTGATTGGTTGGTAATTGTGGAGTCAGGGTTTTAGAACTAAAATTTGTTATGCTATTTGCAGAGGGAGTGTTTTTGAGAAACTTGACGTTGTTTATGGGGGTTAGAACATCCGGGTTGAAACCTTGGATTTGAGGATGTTTGTTTGGAACCCTTGGATTAAGAAACATACCATGTTGTGGCAAACTTTGAGGTTTATTGTTAGGTATATTCCAGTAATGAGATTGTTGTGTTGAAAGAGCATTGTGCATAGAAGGCAGTTGAAAATTAGAATTAATATTTGAATCTATGGCAGTATTGCGATCTATTCTGGTGTTTTCTCTACTGGATAGAGAAGTTTCTGAAGGAACATTTGAAAACTTTCTTGGATTCAAACCCTGGTCTTTAATATTATTTGGAGGATGATATTGGGCATTTCTGATATCTGGATTCATATAAAAGTGATTAGGAAGTGCGTTGTAAACCATGTTGTTGGGTTGGTATAATTGAAAGTCGCTTGGATGTATATTTGGATACATTGGAACCATATTATTGTAAACCATAGGTGGCATCATTTGTTGTTGTAAATGAGGAGGCGCATGCTTAAACATATGTAGGTTATTGGGTAGAAACGGAGGACCAATGTGCTGGTAGGGCCTAGAATTGTAAACCACAACAGGAGATTGGCTATTTACAATCACACCATTTGGTAATATCTTATTTTCGTGAAAAACCTGAAGGTTATCTATTATGTTGATTTTATCAATAGAATGATTATCCGTGTTTTTCTTTAATTTCAGACTATTGGGGCCGCTTTTGTTTACCTTCTTTGTTTTGGGCTTTCTTCCTCCTCTCTTGCTAGGAAGAAAAATACACCCATCAATGTTGCTTAACAAGCAATTTGTACACTGATTTTTGCCTTCCAAAAAAACGACTACTTCTCCGTCACATTTAATTTTTTTGCTTCTGCAGTTTAAACACGCTCTCTTTGCTACTGTTCGCTTCAACTTCTGTTGTTCTAAAGTTGTTTTATTGCTCATTGTTTGAACTTTTCAGATATTTTTCTTCTATTTTCTTTAAATATGCTACTTCAGATATTTAAAAAAACTTTTATTTAGTATTAATTTTTAAGGTTACAATGGTGCTTATACGTATGATCTTTTGGGTCGTATTTTTTTTTTAAAGTATGATGTTTCTGTTTTTTTCCTATGGTATGAATGATAGTTTTAATCGTTTATATACTTTTTTTTTGTTTCAAATCGTTATATCTTTTTTTTTTTTTCAAAATTATATCTGATATCAAAATCACTTGTAGGTTATTCTTTAATACTATTTGAATACTAGTGCATGTATGTTTTTTTAAAAAAAAAAATATCGTATTTTCCCCCCAAAAGTAGGTTCGTAGTTTTAGAATCTCAGTAGATCTTTTTCCGTTGTTAATGTTTTATTTTAAAAATTTTTTTGAAATAAAAGTTTCTTTTTTTTTTTTTCTCACTGCTTTTGCTGAATTGAAGTTGAAGGCTAGTCTTTGATATTGTTAATTGAACAGCGTGACTGAAGTTTGAGATGAAAGTTTTGTTTTTTGTTGATTTTTTGTTTTGTTTTTTTTTTTTTTTTGAGATGTTATTCTGTTTAAAAGAAGCCAGCAGGTTTGTAATAATTGCTTGTTTTCTATTATGAAAAATATGTATTTTTAATTTTTAATAGTTTTTTTTTTGTTGAAAGGAGAGTATTAAATATTATAAATATATATATATATATTTGTAGGAGGATTTAAAGAATGCGCTGTTCAGTTTGTGAATATATCATTATATTCTGTTAGTTTTTTTTTTTCATTTCTACTCAAAGTATCAGTTTAGCATCTAATTTTTCTTTTTTTAAAAAAAAGACATGTCGCAAATGGATTTAAAAGGAACAAATCTAGCATGCATTACTGTGAAACGTGTGTGTTTTTTAGTATTATTATCGTAAACTGAATATTGTCTACAAGCAAATCTACGCATATGCTGTTAATTTATGTATATCTACGTAATGTGAAAAAAATTTTAATTGCGGAATGTTTAAAATCCCTTTGAGTGCAGGGGTTAATTTTTTTTTATAGTGCATAGCCTTTAAGGTTTGTTTACGAAAAAAAGAAACGGTGAAAATATATGTGGTGATGGAATGAATTTAAAACTAGAAAAATCAAGATGAAAATGTCAAGATCAATAAGTGGAAAGGATTAATCCCTCAAATTCGTCACTTATCTTGTTGTTTACAATCCTTATCTCGACTCCTGTAGACCACAATCTGTAGTGTTGTTTATGTCTTTTTTTTTGTATTTATAAAAAATTGAACAGTAGAATTTTTTTTTTTTTTGGGCACGAAAAAAAATGGTGTGGGGGGAAAATATATGGGATTTTCACGCTTCTATTGTCAACTGGGTTCATTATGTTTAAGAAGTATAATAATAAGAAGAAGATAGTTGCCTTTTCAATGTGCTGTTCACATTGTAAGATCACCTTTTTTTGTAAAAGCCACATAAGTACAGATCTTATTGGAGTTCAGTTGAAAGTGATAGAAAAACAGAATAATCTCCTTCAAATGCTGTGTTGTTTTTATTATAATAAACTCTTTTTTTTCACTTTTTTTTTCGCTACTTAGTAATTGAGCTATTTTCAAGACAAACATACGCGTTTATTTACTAAAACGTACCAAAGAAATTAATTCAGCTTGGTGGTGTACACAGTATTCAGATCACGATAATGGTGGTATTTATCAGTACATTATAAAATCTCCCCTTTTTTTTACGACGAAATTCATAAGTTTTATTGTTATTTTTTTTCTCCCCTTGTAAGTGTACTGATTAAAGTTAAAAGAGCGAATAAAGGACTTAAGCCAAGAACAAAATTTCATGATTAAGTGCTGAACAATATGACGCATGAGCTTATTTTGCAAGTACTATGCTAATTTTCGTATGATGCAATTTTTTAAGCGGATTTTATGCAGTTTGAATTCCCATAAATTAGCGATCTTCGCTTTTAAAACAAAGAGGGTTAGCAGATCAGAGTTGACAGTAACCCAAAGTTTGCCGCAAAATTTATTCGAAAATATTCACAAGAGAGTTGTCAATATATGATATATTGATATTACGAAAATCATTCGATTATTCAAATTGTTAACTCCGTAAATATCTGCATTTGTGTTTCATCTTTTTTTTTTTTTTTTTTCGTGGCTTTTATTTTAAGATTTGCCGCACAAAGGCAAACTGAGAGTTTTAAAAACACTCAAAAGAAGTTGTTTCCTTGATTTTTTTTTTCTGGATTACTGCTAAGTGGCTACTTGTCATGTGTTTAAAAATAATTTTGTCAATATAGCGAAAATACTCGATGATTGCTAAAACATACACCTCAAGGTACTATTTGTGCATCCGCATTGTACTTCAATTGCAATATTCTCAATAATGGATGATTTCCTGGCATTACACTCAAATAATCATCACTGACATCATGCCGGCATGAACGCCATTTACATAGATATGAATTCATGATATTTGGCAAAACTACCAGCGTCTTTGTGGAAAACCCGTTACAACATCATTTACTGCTCCTATGTATGGTATTTTCTTTTTTATTGTTTATATTTCTTCTATTAAACTTTTGAGTTGTGGACTGTTATTAGCTTTTTTCATCGGAATAATGGGAGCCTATTATGAGGTATGTTAGTATGTGCGTATACTCTTGTTTTTTTCTCACATAGATTTTTTTTTTTTGAAGCTTAAGATAGGGTTTAAGAACAAACAGAAAAAAAAAACAACATCTTTAAGCAAGCGTGTGACCAGCTTTCCACGTGTTCGGTTCATATCTGTATTGGCACATAAATCCTGATTATTTCAACTCATTTCAACACCAAACATAGTGTTTGATTTCTGTTCCACAAGATAACAATTTTTGTATAAAAAAAAAAAACTAAACAGCACTCAATTTAGCAAAGATAGGTAAAGCACTTCTTTTTAAGTGGCCAAAAACTAATTTTTTATACATTAGATAGAAAGGCTTAAAACCTTATTGAAAAAAAAAATATATATATTCTTATCACGATAAACAAAAGTTAGTGATTACTTCAAATTTTGTTTGTATTTTAGCTAATAAGAAAGACTTATTTTGTACTCACTAAATATACAACCTCTTTTTAATGTATATAAACAAGAAAATATGCTACAATTCCTAAAAAGTTGCCACACTTCAGACTGACTTATAGTGAGAAAATCTTCATATACCAATTTGCATTTGTTCACTATTTTTTGTTTACTCTGCACGTGACTCATCACGTTTTTTTTCTCATAAATGCCAGATTATCGGAAATACAAAAAAACGTACCCAAGAAAAAAAAAAAAAAAAATCTTTACTTCATATTATATCAAGTAATGATCATTAGCTTTAAAGAACAAACCACAGACAAATAGCACTATAAAAGCACAAAAAATGGTTAGAAAAGTTAATGGATTACAAAAAAAAGCACTGGATCTTTACAAACAGTTTATTAAGATGTCATACACAAAGCCAGAAGCCAACCAAGCAAAGTTTAGATTATACTCACATCAACTCTTTTACGAAAATTTCCACAAAATCAACAGAAAAGACTTCACAACCATAGAGCATTTACTTCGATTTGGAGAAAAAAAACTTGCTCTTTTGAACAATGAAAGTGTGAAAAATATCAACTTGTAAATTTAAAAAAAAAAAAAGATACGTATATATATTATTTTAAGAGCTTATCAAATACTCAATGTACTTTACTCTTTCCTTAAAGTCCATCATTTCTCTTTCATTATTTAAATCCCTGACCAAAGAAGGCGCAAATACCATGGCTAGGTTGTACTTGGTCATTTTGTTTTCAAATTCCAGCTTTGATACTTCCATCATGTGGCTGGCTATCAATTTCAATGTTTGTTCGTGTTCTTTTGGAAGGTTTACCTTTGCTGTGATATCGTGGATGATATCAAAATAGTTGGTGTATGGAATGACCGGAATAAGCAATCTTTTCAAAAATCTCTTGAAACATGAGGCTATCAAGTGGACATCCATAAACGAGTTATCGGCCCCACTATTGATCATATCACACATGCTTCTATAAAAATCTCCATAGTTCAAAGGTTGCTTTTTTTTAGTGTAGTCACCAACAAAGTTCCCATGTTTCTCGTACATCATCTTCTCAAATCTTTCTATCATGATCTTTGAAGCAGCCTTTCTATAAATGCCTTCTTGTCTCATCATATTTTCATTATTTTGTAAGAAGTCCACAAAGAACCTAATCACATATGGAATACCCTCATGTCCTTCGACTTTACAATACCCAATAACCGACAAGTCTCTTACTTGATCATTTTGGTTTGAAATTGAAGTCAACTTTGTGTATGAATCAATATCATCCCCTTCAACCATGTTATAATCTTTCTCAATTCTGATAAGTTCATTCATTGATTCAGAACTTATGCTGGAGATCCCATTACCAGCACTATTAATACTAGAGTAAGAATTTCCGCTTGGTATTACAATATTATTCAGCATAGGCTGAGAAACTGAGGTGGACATTCTAATACTATTCTTGTCTATAGCTTTTGTCGTAGTTTTCTCTACTTTTTGAAAAATATTTTTCCAAAAACGACCATTTCCTCCATTATTATTAGAATTCGAATTAGTAGTCGTTGCTGTTGTTACAGACATGTTGTTTGTCTTATCAGATGTATTCGAAAAAGAAGATGATGCTACAGACAAGTTTCTTGCATGATTTGGCGCTAAAGCAGTAGAATTTCCACTGTCTTTATTTATATTCTTTAATGTTTCCTCGGCTGTTTTAATATTAATGTTTAACTCATTAACTTCAAGTAGAAGCTTGTTCTTTTGATTGGTCAAGCTTTCAACTTCATTTACAAGTATTCTCTTGGTATTTTCCAGATTATAAACATCTAGATTTAACTTTCTCATTTGTAGTAAAGCATCATTGATGTCATTGTTGTTTGAAGGTTGTGAGTTCAAAGTTTGTGCTGCATCAACAGAATTATTTAAAGTGCCAAATTGGAAATTATCACTCTTCTTTTCAAAATCAATACTTTCGGATCTAGAAACGTCTCTTTTTTGAATTGTATTTGGTGTCTTCATGTAATCCAAGGATGCTTGTCTAGAATGTATAGATCTTTGCAATGCTGAAGAAGCTGAAATAGACCTTTGGTGAGACGATCCCGGTATTGGATGTCTCGAGCTCTCCTTTGCCGCGTTCTTTAACATAATGTTCAATTTCATCTTAGCTTGCTGACCATCCATTAAGGTTTGCTCACTCAAAGGCATTGTAGGATTACTAGAATACATTTGATTGCTATTGGAACCTCTCATTTGCTTAGTATTTCCATTTTGAGTGCCCATCTTTTGCTGCTGCTGTTCAGTCAATAAATCCTTAGGCAATGGTGGTAAGCCAAATTCACGAGGAGCCGATTTATCACTTACCATTGAATCTATGGAGATATTTCTTTTATGTGTGTCAACAGCCTTAGGTGATTTGGTCAAATTTTGGAAAAACTTCTTTGGTGATTTAAAGGATAAGGATCTTCCAAATTTGCTTGGTGTTCCCTTGCCTGTGGCGTTATAAGTCTTGTTTAAATCATTTGAAGAATTGAAAGCAGTGACATATTCATCCTGACTAGAATCAACAGTCTCTTCTTTATGTGGGGAAAATGCAGAAGTCATTTTCAATGCCATTTGAACATTTTCATCCGCTAAGAAATCCTTGTTATCCATAAAATAAGCTGTATCATCACCATTATGGAACATGCTGGTATCTATTTGCTGGTATCCATGGTCTTCCTCTTCGACTATTTCAGCTGTAATGTTTTTTAATGGAGTTTTATTAAGTAATAAGTCACTATCTATGGAGTTTTGATTATGGGAAATGGTGGATGCTAATACATCATCAATTGATGTTTGTCTTGAGTGAGTCTTGCCTTTGCTAGGCTCTGTAGCTGAGGTATTTATGTTATTGAAATTATTGGTTTGCGTGATTGTTGGTGTCTTTTTGACGTTTTTGTTCCCTAAAACTGTTGGACTTGTCAACATTGGATCATTTGACAGGGTCATGTTTTCTACTTCATTTTTCTGTTGACTCAAAGTTCTAGCATGATATAGAGGTTGTGACCTTGGTGGAACATTTTGCTTTATATTACTATTTGTTTTTTCACTGTTGACTTCACAGAGTTTCCAAGTGGACTCATCATCTTCATGATCACTGTTGGTATTGGCAGAGGAACTCATATCAATCAATGGTGCAGATCTCAATCCATAATTGCCTGAATTAGAATCCCTTATAGCATTATCGTTGTTGCTAGAGTAATTTTCCTTCATATATGTTTCTCTTGTAGGCTTCTCTCCGACTTTTGTGGCAAATTGTCCCTGTTGTAATACCACAGGTGAACTTTCTGCTGTAGTATGAGCAGACAAGTTGATCAAAGACTCTGATGAAGAAAACTTAGGTTTATCATGATATTCAGGAGGTTGCTTGTATCTGAAGTAATCTGAATCAGGTGAAGCAATCCTGGATCTTTCGGATCCATGATTTGGAGTATTCCAATTTTCATTATTGCTGACATCTCTTCTTTTTCTTAATTCAGATAGTGGAACTGAAGGCAATTGTTTGACTTTATGCTTGGCTTTATTTGAAATATCTCTAGCCTCTTCATATGATGATACTCTGGAAAAATCAAATTCTGAGCCATCATCGGATTCATGGATTGATGACTTTCCCGATGTTGATGAGTGTCTTGAATTACTCGGTCTCTTCATTTGTTGTTGCTTCAACTTGTATTGTTTTCGTTTCTCAATCAATTTTTCATGACAATTTATACAGTATAAGCCTTTTTTGGTTTTAGCATATCTTAAATTGCTGATTTTATCATCACATCTGGAACATTTGAAACAGTTTCTACAGTAAGCTTCATCTGAATTACTTAAAATAATGGCTAACTCATCTATCTTTGACTTACAAATAGTACATCTATCGGAGCAGTCGTAGCAAACTAAAGCACCAGTACTCAAAACTAAGAAATCACTTTCATTGGATAATTTTTTATTACACTTGCCACATTGAAAACAGTCGATGTGCCATCTTGAATCGTCGCCTAATTCGTACGCATGTCCGGATGTGATTGGTTGCTCACAGTGTTTGCATGTATATGAAACTAAATTAGAAGACGTTGATCTTGATTTTTCCGGCTTTTCATTCAGAAATGGTGGTGAACTCAATCTTTTGTCATTAGAAGTCATCTTGAATTGATTAAATATAACAAATTAAAGTAGTGTTGTTTGAAAAAAAGAAAAAAACAAAATTGATTTAACAATTTTTACAGGTATGTGACGTTTAATCTTTTGAATAATTGTCTATATTCTGTCTTCTTCTTTATTTGATTAATAAAATAACGTTAGCGATTAATAATTAAAAAAGTTATTTGTAAGACGAAAAAAGAGAAGATAAAAGAAATTCACAATATGTATCAAATAAACTGTAGAATAAATAGGTAATTAAAAACTTCTTTAATCCAATCAATCAATTCCGTATTGAAGTAGTCTTGTTTTTTTTTTGGTCTTTAGTCGTAGAAGGTCAATCCTAGTATATATTCAAGATTTACCAGTTATTTTTTTTTAAAATTCTATAGTAGAAAAAACACCAAATTTTTTTAAAAAAAAATATACGGGATTTTAAAATGCTCCTGAAATCAGAGCCTTGGGAAAAAAATTTCTACACGGCAAAATTAAACTGTGAGTGCTATTTTTATCGATGTTTCATAATTTGAGGTTAAGAAACGTCATTTCTTGCTTCTTTTAAGCTATAAAGGCAATGTACCAACTGGAGGTTATAAAGTAGCATTGAAGCAATATAGTGATCACAAAATTTTTGAAAAAATGTCGGTGGAATTGCTATAAATTCACGATTTATTTGAAAATAAAAGAGTGAAACTTTTTTTTTAAAAAAAAAATAATTTAATTGATATGACTATTTATCATCTAGACCCTTATCGGTCACGTGTACATGTGCTTTTTTCTCACTCATGAAATATCTCCGACCAGCGGAGATAAGGAATCAATAAATGGTAATACCACTTGTTAGATATTTGTTTAATAGCAAAAATGTAATAACTATTGATGTGAATCATTGAAAGTTGTTTCTTAAAGTGTGTTCAATACTTCAATATTGGATTTTGCACGTGTAATGGGAGTACGGTAGCCGTATTTTACTAATATAAGAAACCAACGCATTTTTTTAATCAATCATTGCATTGTTTTTTGTTTTTCGGAGTTAAGAATACAACTGCTTTTTAATGTGCTATCAAAAAAAAAACAAATAAATAAATACAACGCCACTTAATATCAGATAACACCAAAAACCTAAGCACAATATAGCAATATGTCAAAGAATTTAGACCTTTACAAAGATTTTGAAGAGGAT
The DNA here is from genome assembly GCA_037102615.1 of Hanseniaspora uvarum. Taxonomy (NCBI): domain Eukaryota; kingdom Fungi; phylum Ascomycota; class Saccharomycetes; order Saccharomycodales; family Saccharomycodaceae; genus Hanseniaspora; species Hanseniaspora uvarum. The sequence goes on along the minus strand of BTGA01000009.1, from coordinate 96,302 downwards.
GACAATTCATTTGTTAATCCATTTGATGATCAAAATGACGAAGATGAGGACGTTTTAAACAAGCACATACCAAAGTTTATCAAAGAGGGTGGATTACCGGAACAAGATGACTTTATAAAACCAAGTGAGACTCATGATAGCAACAAATCAGCACAAACAATCAGTCAAGCTCCTAGCAATAACGTAGAGGAAACAACAGCAGATAGTACTCCTAGTAGCATTGATAATGCACTAAAGGGTATCTACAACATTGATGATAAAATTCTCGAAGTCAAGGAAAAGCAACAGGCATTTTTAGAAAAGTACAAGCTTATTGTTTCTGTTACTAATGTTTGCAGACAATTACCGGATGGAAGAATACTTTCCTCAAATACTGCTAAATCAGGAGGCTCAGGATCTACTTCTTCAAGCGCTTCTTTTCAAAATAGACAAAGGTCTTTAAACAACTTTAGAGCAGGTGATGTTATAATATACTTAGAAGTAAGTACAAACTTGCCTACTTTTAGAAAGAAAGCTAGCAAAAATATTATTAAGTCATATAAGGAATTTGAAAATTTTGCTGTATATTTACAAGATTTCAGAATGAACAACTTCCATGGGTTCTTCCCACCAGCTATACCTTTGAACAAAACATCGTACGGTTTAAACAATACTGAGGATTTGATCCAATGTAAACTGAACTTTCAAAAATGGTTTGATCAAAGAATTTTGAAGAACGTGCCTATTTTGAAGCTTGAAGAGCTTTCTGTCTTTTTAGAAAGTGATTTTAATTCTTATATTCCTATGAATGGTTCAATAAACATAAACAATAATACAACAACGTCTATGACATCTGCCAATCATTCCAAAGATTCAATGAATAGTAATGATACCATGGTTTCACCAACTGAGCAACTAAAAAGAAAAACTTTAAAACAGCTACAACCGCCTTTTGATCCAGTTGAGGAACTAGCAATCTTCAGACCATTAATAAAAAACTGGAGAAAAGATCTACAAAAGTTCCAAACAGACATTTTCAAGTATTGCAAATACAAACAACAATTAAGCACTCAAGAAACTAACTTGGGTAAACAATTCTTAGCCATTAGTGATTCCACAGACTTAATTTTGAAAAGCAGCAGAGATGTTAGCGGGAATCTTCCAAGTGGGGCTGATGATCCTAAAAATTATCATAATATGTACAGAAAAGTGGGTAAAACATTACAAACAATTGGTGATTTGAATAGTATTATGGCAACATTTGATATGGCAGCTTTGTATGATGATTTAGAATGGTGTGGAAGAGATCTTTATAATGTCAAAGAACAATTAACGAATAGGCACTTTTTGATGAGAGAGTTTAAAAGCGTTAGTCTTGATATTGACAAAAACGAACTATACTTGAAGAAGATTAAAATTAAAAGAGAAATGGACCCTTTAAAAGTACACGAATTAGTGAAAACCATCCAAAGATTGAAAGAACTTCAAGGTTTCTATAAAAATAAATTACAAGTGTTGACTAATAATTTGATCATTGATAAGGAACTTGTATTGAAGCATTGGGAGGAAAATACTGTTGAGTCATTCAAGAACTTTGCTTTAAAAAACATAGAATACGAAAGAAAAAAGTTAAATGTGTTAGAAAGAGTGAAAAATGATGTTCGTAAGACCGACAAACTAGGGGGGTTGAGTCGACTAGGTAGAAAAAATCTAGATCCATACATTCCAAGCCAAGAAGAATCTCCAATTGAACAAGATGATAGTTGGAGTGGTGATAAAAGGGTAACACAGCCTGATAGTAGTATGAAAGGAACATTGTTCCACAATGCGGAAAAGATTTATAAAAAAGAAAATAACGAAAAAGTTGTTGAAGAAAAACCTGAAGTAAAAGAGTTTAATGAAGATGATAATTACTTCAGTAGTACATCCACTAAAAAGCTTGCCGCTAGTTTGATTGGGCAAAGTTAGAATTATAATCCTGATAAGAAAATTACAATGTTTTTTTTTTGTTACAAGTTTTTTTGCCGTGTGTCAAGAATATATTTTTTTTTAGACCTTACACGAAAAAGGTAATTTTATTAAACAAAAAACTAAATGTTTTCATCTATTTTTTTTAAAAAATATGTATTTTTTGTCCTAAATAGGTAACACCCACATGCATTAAATTAATAAATTTTATGTTGATTTACTTTTTTAGTTTCACTCGCATTTTATTAGCCATCTTTATAAACAATTTTAACTAGCAAAAAGCTTAAATCCGACAAGAGGAACAAATATGGAAATAAAAAAGTCAGTATTATGAATAACAGGTATAATTTTCAGGAAAAAAAAACTTGGGGTCAGCTGCACGTGGGTGGAAAACTCGAAGCTTTCATACATCCATGTAAGCAGAGTCTACAAAAATGCTCTTTATCCTCAACCCCATCTAACACTAAACATAATTCAACTCACTTCTTAATCAACTCCCACTAATTGTAATATCATATCTCTCAATTTCTTGCATGCCATCCTTTTTGTTGATCACAAAAGAGTAGCTGTTGATGTTAATTCTTATCACCGACACTTCTTCAGCGATTACTCTTTTAGGCCATAAACCCCCGATACCAGTATTTCTTTTTTTCCTTTTTTTAAATTTCGCTTAGAAAATTGCTTTTTTTTTTTTTGTTAAATTTATTTTATCCCCTTAGAGGTATTTCCCATTTTGTAGCTTCAATGAAAACACCTATATTGGTGATAGATAAAAAAGAAATTCCCTTTGGTAAGAAGTAAAATTTTATTCATTCGAAGTTTTAAAATTGAAAATTTTTTTCTTCCTTGTTTTCAACGCAATGTAGGGATTATTCACTCATGTCGTTAAGTTTCTCTTTAACAAGTAATGAAGTAAGTTGTTAATAATGGTTTATTTAATATATATTTTTTCATTATATACAATAGAAAAAGAGAATTTAACATAAACCAAACTTTAATTTAAACAAATATATAGTCAAAATGGTTGCTTTCACTATTGACCAAATTAGAGCTTTAATGGACAAGGTTACTAATGTTAGAAACATGTCCGTTATTGCCCACGTCGATCACGGTAAATCTACTTTAACCGATTCCTTAGTTCAAAGAGCTGGTATTATTTCCGCCGCCAAGGCCGGTGAAGCCAGATTCACTGATACCAGAAAGGATGAACAAGAAAGAGGTATTACTATTAAGTCCACCGCTATTTCCTTATTCGCTGAAATGAGTGACGAAGATGTCAAGGAAATCAAGCAAAAGACTGAAGGTAACTCTTTCTTAATTAACTTGATTGATTCCCCAGGTCACGTTGATTTCTCTTCCGAAGTCACTGCCGCTTTAAGAGTCACTGATGGTGCTTTAGTTGTCGTTGATACCATTGAAGGTGTTTGTGTCCAAACTGAAACCGTTTTAAGACAAGCTTTAGGTGAAAGAATTAAGCCAGTTATGGTTATCAACAAGGTTGACAGAGCTTTATTAGAATTACAAGTTTCTAAGGAAGATTTATACCAAACTTTCGCCAGAACTGTTGAATCCGCTAACGTTATCATCTCTACTTACTCTGATGAAGTTTTAGGTGATGTTCAAGTTTTCCCTCAAAGAGGTACAGTTGCCTTCGGTTCCGGTTTACACGGTTGGGCTTTCACTGTTAGACAATTTGCCACCAGATACGCCAAGAAATTCGGTGTTGACAGAGAAAAGATGATGGACAGATTATGGGGTGATCACTTCTTCAACCCAAAGACTAAGAAATGGACTTCCAAGGAAACCGATGCTGATGGTAAGCCATTAGAAAGAGCTTTCAACATGTTTATCTTAGACCCAATCTTCAGATTATTCTCTGCTATCATGAACTTCAAGAAAGAAGAAACCACTAGCTTGTTAGAAAAGTTAGAAATCGTCTTAAAGGGTGACGAAAAGGAATTAGAAGGTAAAGCCTTATTAAAGGTCGTTATGAGAAAGTTCTTACCAGCTGCTGATGCCATGTTGGAAATGATCGTTATTCACTTACCATCTCCAGTTACTGCTCAAAACTACAGAGCCGAACAATTATACGAAGGTCCAGCTGATGATGAAGCCTGTTTAGGTATCAAGAAGTGTGACCCAGCCGCCGGTTTAATGTTATACGTTTCCAAGATGGTTCCTACCTCCGATAAGGGTAGATTCTACGCCTTCGGTAGAGTTTTCTCCGGTACTGTTAAGTCCGGTCAAAAGATCAGAATCCAAGGTCCAAACTTCGTTCCAGGTAAGAAGGATGACTTATTCGTTAAGGCTATTCAAAGAGTTGTTTTAATGATGGGTAGATTCGTCGAACCAATCGATGATTGTCCAGCTGGTAACATTGTTGGTTTAGTCGGTATTGATCAATTCTTATTGAAATCCGGTACTTTAACCACCTACGAATCCGCTCACAACATGAAGGTCATGAAGTTCTCTGTTTCCCCAGTTGTCCAAGTCGCTGTTGAAGTTAAGAACGCCAATGACTTACCAAAGTTAGTTGAAGGTTTAAAGAGATTATCCAAGTCTGATCCATGTGTCTTAACCTACATGGCCGAAACTGGTGAACATATTGTTGCCGGTACTGGTGAATTACATTTAGAAATTTGTTTACAAGATTTAGAAAACGATCACGCCGGTATTCCATTAAAGATTTCTCCACCTGTTGTTGCTTACAGAGAAACTGTTGAAGCTGAATCTTCTCAACAAGCCTTATCTAAGTCTCCAAACAAACATAACAGAATCTTCTTGAAGGCTCAACCATTAGATGAAGAATGTGCCTTAGCCATTGAAGATGGTAAGATCAACGCCAGAGATGATATCAAGGCTAGAGCTAGAATCATGGCCGATGAATACGGTTGGGATGTCACTGATGCCAGAAAGATCTGGTGTTTCGGTCCAGATGGTACCGGTCCAAACGTTGTTGTTGACCAAACCAAGGCCGTTCAATACTTAGCCGAAATCAAGGATTCCGTTGTTGCTGCTTTCCAATGGGCTACCAAGGAAGGTCCAATCTTCGGTGAACAAATGAGATCCGTCAGAATTAACATCTTAGATGTTGTCTTACACGCTGATGCTATTCACAGAGGTGGTGGTCAAATTATCCCAACCATGAGAAGAGCTACCTACGCCGGTTTCTTATTAGCTGAACCAAGAATCCAAGAACCAGTCTTCTTAGTTGAAATTCAATGTCCAGAATCTGCTGTTGGTGGTATCTACTCCGTCTTAAACAAGAAGAGAGGTCAAGTCGTCTCTGAAGAACAAAGACCAGGTACTCCATTATTCACTGTTAAGGCCTACTTACCAGTTAACGAATCTTTCGGTTTCACCGGTGATTTGAGACAAGCTACTGGTGGTCAAGCTTTCCCACAAATGGTCTTCGATCATTGGGCTACTTTAGCTACCGATCCATTAGACCCAGCCACCAAGGCCGGTGTTATTGTTACCGAAGCCAGAAAGAGACACGGTATGAAGGATGTTGTTCCAGGTTGGCAAGAATACTACGACAAGTTATAATCTAATTGTATCTTGAAGTAGTCATTTTATCTTAGTAACTAGGAATTTTGCTTAGAATTGCAATAATTTAAACCAACTTTTTTAAATTTTAATTACAAAATATTTATATATGAACAATTAATGTTTAAAAATAAGAAATAAAAAAATAGAAAAAATAAAAATAATAAACTAATTACAGTATTTTTAATAAATATTTTTTGTAGCTTTTTTTGACAAGTTAAATCAGAAAGTATGCTTGCCAAATGTTTCATGAAACTTTTCAGACAAACTCTTGCCTATCTTCTTTTGAGTGGGATACATGTCAAACTTATCATATAAAAACAGCTGGGATTCTTTCTTTGTTTTACATAATTTGTATCCATTCATAAGATCTGGGAATGTAGGGTATTGCGAAACGACTGAAAAGGCCTTTTCAAGAGAGCATCCTTTTATGGACAAGAGCATTCTTAAGTACAGTTCATTTGCAGTTAAAAAAGAGGATTTCCCCATGACTGATTGGAAATTTGAAAAGTTATGACAACATTCATACAGCTTTTGACTTTTGTATTTACTATCAATAGCAGTACCATCCAAAGTGACTTTCTTTTCAAATTCTTTTCTGAAAACAACCAATGTATCATGCAACTCTTGTTGATCGTTAAAGTCACTTTTTTCAATCATGATTATATTCTTCTTTACTTTTACAAGTCTTTGAGATATTAAGTTATGAATCAGTATAAGATAAGCAACTGTATCAGAGGCGTTTTTACATCTATGTAAAATAAACCCTGAATCAAGTGAAGTTTCAAAAAATGAGGTTTTGATAGCTTCGGCCATGTTCATCAATCTTGAATTAACAATGGATTCTTCAACTAAATAAAAACACCATTTGTACCCTATCTTTTTTAATCTATCTTTTTGTTCATAGAATCTTCCGTCTTTGATACTACTACATAAATCATCAATTCTTTTTCTTTCTATAATTGAATTCAAAAAAACTTCCCTTTTGGTCGTTTTATGTCGGCCTATCCAAATAAAGTCACCGATATTTAATTGTCTTACTTCACATTTTATACCTTTTTTTTGTAATTCTTGCATGAAGAAGTTTCTGTCATCCGTGCCCCTGATCTCTCTATTATCAATCAAAAGAATAATATCATAATCATTCCAATTCCAAACTTGGTAGATTATGTTGTTGTACTTTGCGGTTTCTATTTGTTTAGAGTTATCATGATCCAAATGTGGAGTGAAAGATCCGTTTCTTTTGCTCGCACTGTCTTCATTTACTGAACCGCTTAAAAGCAAAGTTAATCTTCGATGAGTATCCGTTTCTTGAAGCAAAAAACTCTTGTTGAAAGAAGCATTTATTGAATTGTTTGACGATATAGATGTATTCATCCTTTGTACATTGTCTGTTTCCAACAAATCTTTCAGGTTTTTAGAATCAGTGGCTTTTAAAGAAATGATAAAATTATTTTCATTTTCAGAATGCCTATTAATTTCATTGTCAGTATTTGTTTTTCTTGGTGTTTCATAGGTTTGAGAACCTGTAGCAAAAGACAAAGACGAAACACTAAAAAAAAGTTCATTATTTACATCCAAGTTTTCTTCATCGATTTTGTCTCTATAAAGGTCATTCCATTTTTCCCTCCAATGGATTTCAAAATCTGAACCTGTTCTATCAAATAAAATATTGTTGATCTTTTTCAGTGTTGCTGCTAAAACAAGACCTTCAGTAGTCAATCCAAACCTTGAGGGCTTAGATTTACCATTAAGAATTTCAACAAGATTTTTATTCAATAGTGTCTTCATTGATGTCCAGGCAGAATAAAATTCAGCAGTGGAAGAGTTTGTTAAAAACCCACTATCACAGTAGACTGTAGCATATTCAATTATTTGATCCTTGACCATGGAATTAGAATAGGTGAAGTAGCATTCCAATAATGCTAAAATAATAGCATATGAACCTGATCTTCTTTTGGGAATATAATGTTTTTTTGCCGCTACTTTCTTCTTTTTCACAGCTGGCTCTTTAACAGGTTTCGTTTTTGTTTTATTTCCTATTGATATCTTATTGTCTATTTGTGGTGGATTTGGTCCTCTCCTTTGATTTTCTTTTAAATACTCTTCTGTTTTTCCATTCACAACTCTGTGTAAATCACCTTTATCTTTAAAATGCTTGATCAAACTGTTCAAAATATGATTACCTATCCCTGAGACCTTTGGAAGATCATATAATGAGTGAAAAGAATCACTTGGGAACTTCTGCAATGATATGATAGCTCTTGAATATGGAATTATGTATTGGTCTGAGTTTTTATGCCTAGATGAAACCTCATGCTTCACAGTATTCAAAGCGTTTATAATCTCATTCTTTAATTCCGATGGACCGATAGTCATTTTAGAATGTAGATGCTTGGTTTATTTAATAATTAATAGAGAAAAGAGCAAAAAAAAGCAAAAAAAAAAGCACTATTTGAATGTCTTCAAAGAAGCTGACGCGTTCTCAATATAATGGGATACGCTTTATGGGTGCTGGAGAAGTGCAATGTGACTACCAATGTAAAAAGAAAATATTCAGTCGAAGAAAAACGGGCTTGTAAAGCAAAAAGTGATTGAATGTTTTGGCGAAAGCTGCTGGTTTTGTTTATGGCTGCTGAGAGCATGTGGTGGTAGTAATAACATGTTTATATCCGGTGTATACTTTTCACGTGCATTGCTTATATCCGATAAATAGCATTGTCCTGTGCTTATATCCGATTTGCACTTTCCACGTGCATGTCCTCATACCCGATAAATACCATCCTTCTCGGCACTTATATCCGGTTTGTATCCTCCCGTCAAAGCGCTCTTATTTTCCCTTCCATGAAACGCCTATGTTTAATGAAGATTTCGGAACCATGCTACCAAAAAAAAGAGAAAAAAAAAAAAGCTGGTATATTCACTATGAATTCTTTTTTCCCATTTTAAGATGATATCATTTCGACAACAAATTTTGATTTTTCAGAAAGAGCAAAATATTTTCAGTACTTTTCAAATGAAAAAAACCTTCCTAGATAGTCAACAAAACCATACTAGTAAATATATAACAGACCTACCTATTTAGATAGCAATCAGAACGAAAACAAAATTAAAAAATGAATTCTCAGCTTCGACATGTTTTCAAAGATACATCTTTGTTCACGGTTCCCCCGCCGTTGAAAGATGATACTATTCTCACTGAAAGGCCTATTATACAAGAAATATTCAATGGAACTTTAGTAATAAAAGAATTTCTCACATCGCCTACTAGCACAAACGACAATGCCGACGATGAATTAAATTACTCAATGGCCATGCCTAGATCATCATTGCTTTTTGAATTTGTATATGACTTTAACTCCGACTCCCCTATAGAATTTTGTAATTCAAATGTGATAGACAATTTACACAAGTTTCGAGAGTTCATCAGAGAATCAGAAGGGGAAGCATCTCTTTCGTATGATATAATGGTGGAAATTATGAACATGCGAATTCCACTGACTTTGAAAATCAATGATGAGCTTGATAACAGAAAAGTAAAAGATCTGCTGGTAAGATTGAAAGATGAGTTCGAGCTTATAGAAGACATGTACTACATGTGATTGTATTAAAAGAAATAATAATAAAATGTAACAATATTTTAACAGATAAAATAAACTATATATTTGTCTATGTACATGTAATTTAACCTTAGTTTAATGAAACGACTCTATGCTTATAAATGCTTAACATTGTGCTTATTGAATAATTCAGTAATGATAGCTTCATCTTCCTTGTAAGTAGCATGGTCTTCAAGTTTCAGTTCCCTTGCTGGAATAGAGTTTCCAATGTACTTTATGATTGATACAGGTAAATTGATAAGTTCAGATACTTTTTCATATGTAGCTTTATTAGCAAGTAACTTCTTACACTTTTCGACTTTTTCTTCGCTCAAAAATAGTTTTGTTAGATCAGTTGGGATAGATTGGTTCTCTTCTTCATAGTCCTTTTTACTCTTTAATACAGGAGCATGTTTGAAGTCGATTATATCTCTTTTTTTGTTTTCAATGTTATGTGGTAAGGATTCATATAATTCTTTAGAAATGTCATTTTCAACTAAAAAGGACTTTGGAATAACTTCAGAAAAAGTTAAACCATATGTTGATGATTCAGCAGGACTGTAGTATATACCAGCTGGCAATGCTCTCATGGCTTTTATGATACCTTTTGAATTGCTAGATGATTTTTCATGGTTGTAGATAGTTGGAGCACCGTATACGATATCGTAATCATGAGATTTGTGTTTTGTTTTGTTTATAAAATAATCTGCTAGTTTTAGCTTTTTATTGCTTCCATCTCTAGCTATTTGTGGTGTAGGTTTCAAAAGATTGATGTTTATAGGTTGCTTGTAAGGAGAAACAGCGTTTAAAACTTTACTAGATATTCTGACCATGATATATTGTATGGATATATATGGTGTCTTTTTTTTGGTGAATTGGTTCTGTTGGGGTTTGAGACTGATACAAGATACTCCTAAGGTACAACCTTCATTAGATTCGATAGTTTTTTTTTTTTATAAAAACCCAAAGTGAAAAGTTGAATAGTTGAAAAATTTTATTGATTCTTTTTTTTTTTTTTTGCTGCTGGTGCTCTGGAAATGTAGACAGTTACCTGTTTAGGACATACATTTAAAAATTTCCTATTAAAGACAAAACACGCAGGAGCAGGGTAACATAGTATTTTACACTGTGTAGCGGTAACTTTTTTTTGAAGAGTAACTTTTTTTTCCCTTTTTGGATATGTTTCTATTTTGCGAGGGGTTAAAAATGGCCCACGCAAGAACGACACGTGCTTAAAATCATTTTGGTTTTATTTGTTTACATCTTATCTTTATTTTACACCCTTATATGTGAGGAGATCATATTTTGGGCTAAGAGATGGAGTATTGAAAAAAAAAGTAAGCTTACTTTTTTAAAAAGAAACAACTAAACCATAGACATTTTGTGATATTCGAATGAATCAGACTAATACTACTTCAACTGCTTCGGACAAGATCGAAGAACTAAATAACATCTCGAAGTCACATAAATCTTCTCTTGGGATTAAACAACCTTACAACTCACAAACCAATCCCGATGACTTCCATTCTTTGAACAACAAAGTTCCCGGAACATTTCCTATGTTTGACAACTCAAGTGCTGAGACAGAAGAGTTAACTTTGAAAACTAACAAAAACGGTATAATTCTTAATCCGCAACCATCAGAACACTCTAAAGATCCATTAAATTGGCCATTATGGAAGAAAGAATTTGCATTGCTGGCTTTAGGACTCCACTGTTTTTTGGGCGGTGGGCAATCTTCCATGTTGGCTTCAGGGAGTGCTCTTTTGAAGCATGAATATAAACAAGACGCTACAAAAATCTCATACTTGGTTGGTCTTTTGATGATTGCCATGGGTTTGGGGTCTGTTTTTGCCTCACCTACCTCAACAATCTTAGGGAAAAGAGTTGTTTACCTTATGGGTATTTTTGTATTTTTTTTTGGGTCTATTGGATGTGCACTAAGTAAAACATACGGTGCTTTGTTGGTTTGTAGAATCATTCAAGGGTTTGGTGTCTCGACTGTTGAGTCCCTTCCTTCAGCTACCATTTCGGAAATTTACTTCTCTTATGAAAGAGCATACAGAACAGGTATTTATACCTTTTTGTTGTTAGGTGGTAAAAATTTGCTACCAATGATCAGTAGTTTTATATTTCAAAAAAAAGGAACTCATTGGCTATTTTGGATTGTTTCTATAGTTGCAGGCTTCAACTTTTTTACTCACTTGTTATTTGTTCCTGAGACTTTTTGGAATAGATCACCTGTACCTTCTCAAAGATCTGTTAAAGAATCTAAAATTGCAAGAAAGATGGGTTATTCTTTGCCTCACTTAACCGAAGATATGGAAGAAAACGATGAGGATTTGGCTTCTTTGCAATCACATAATATTAATAACACAGAAGTAGAGTTTGTACCTAGAGATCCAAAAACTGGAAGACTAATCAAGAACATGAATGAAGTTGAAGGTGTTTTTGATTCATCTGACAACGAAGATGCTTCAAGAAAATCATCAATCATTGATCCAGAAGTAGATAACAGTTTGAGCAAATTTAAATCAAGAAGACAATCGGTTGCCAAATCATTGGCTGAGTCTCATTTTACCACAGGATTGTCTATCTACAACGGAAAGATTTCTACTCAGAAATGGAGGTTGGTATTGATTAGACCTTTTATTCTTTATTCATTTCCACACATCTGCTATGCAGCCTTTATCTACTCATTTTCTGTTGTTTGGCTTATTGTAATATGTGAAGTTATTGCAGAAATTTTTACAAATAAGGAAACTTACAATTTTACAGTCATAGAAACAGGTTTGATTTACATCTCTCCTTTCCTTGGTGGATGTTTGGGATCCTTGTTGGGAGGACGAATTTCAGATTACGTGGTAAGAAAATGTAGTAGATGGAATAATGGTTTATATGAACCTGAATTTAGACTATTTATGATATTGCCTGCTGTTCTAACAACCACCATTGGTTTGATGGGTTTTGGTTGGTCTGCTGAAAAACAAGACCATTGGATTGTTCCAGTCATATTCTTCGGAATCATGTCTTTTGGGTGTTCATTGGCTTCAACATCAGGTATTACCTTGGCTATAGATGCTCACAAGAGTTTTGCTCAAGAAGCTTTGGTTACATTCAATCTTTCAAAAAACGTTTTAGGGTTTATCTTCTCTTTGTTCAATAACAAATTCTGTAATAAATCAGGATATAAAAACGTGTTTGTAGTTTATGGATGCATTGAATTAGCTCTAGGTCTGTTGGCAATTCCACTATACTTTTACGGTAAAAGAGTAAGAAATTGGGTTGAGAATAGGCATGCTATTGAGTTCACATACAAAATCAAATCTAAAGAATGATTATTTGTTATATATATATAAAGTGGTTTAATGTTCTTGTTATTTGACATGAATTGATTATTGTCACGTGTCTTATCGGAGTTACGGATTTCTAGTCTTTCCATTTTCATATTTAAATATTTGAAATTTTTCACATTTTTTTTCCTAGTTTAATAGACACCCAGTAGTATTTAACATAACCTTACTAAAAAAGAATAACACCAAAAACCAAAAACTCCTCTTTACTTGGCACTTAAACACGATGTCTTCTATTATTAATCAGCATCCATCTAGTATGAGATCTTTACGTCAACAAAAAGAAGATGCCAAAGTTGAAGAAATGATCAAAGATCTTTTGAGATTTGTAGTCAGAGCCTTTTTTTCTTCTCCTTACATCTTAGTTTTGGATTGTATTTTATTCCATTCTGTATTAGCCGAAGAAGACATTTCACATCTTCTTGGATTGAAAAGACCAGATGTTAGATCTTTATGTGCAAAATTGATTGAAGAAAGATTATTGTCATCACATTCCCAGCCTGAATTTCAAGCAGGAACCAAAGGTGTTAGAAGATACTATTACTTTATCAAGTACCCAGAAGCCATTGATGCAATCAAGTGGAAGGTTCATCAGTTAGTCACTAAATTGAAGCTAGATTTACAGGAAAATTCCAAACCACAAGGATATATGTGTCCTACATGTAATACTAAATACTCTCAATTAGATGCAGTATCTTTATTGAACTATGACAGAACTCAATTCATGTGTTCTTTATGTGATGAGCCATTAATTGAAGATGATTCAAGTAAATTAGCACAAGTAAAACAACAGAATTTGTCCAGATTAATGGTCCAACTTGAACCAATCATTACATACTTGAAAAAAATAGATGATTCCAAGGTAGAAGAAAATACCTTTGAATTAGCATTAACTAAGTTGATACCACCACAAAATAACACTCAAGCTTATTACAGTATCAATGCCAAACAAAAGAGAAGACAAGATTTTGTTATCCAAAAGCTAAGAGAACAAACTTTATCCCAAGCAGCCCAACAAGCATTGGCTCAATCAGGTGCCGATCTTCAGGCACAAGCAAATGCTGTTAATGGTATCTTAAACAATGCAAACTCCAGAAAAGCAGGTTCAAACTCACAAGCTACTTTACACGTGAATATAACCACAGCTTCTGATGAAAAGGCCCAAAAGGAATTACAAATAAAGCAATATGAAGAAAAGATGAAACACAATGCCTTACCTGAATGGCATGAACAAAGTACAATTGGTAAGTCATTGGGTCATTTGCGTGATGACAATGAAGGTGGAAACATGATGTCAAACCAAACAAACACAATTAATAATTATGAGGATAATAACAAAAATGCATACAAAAACTCAGATTATGAAAAGAAAAAACAACAAAAAGAGTTGGACGAATATTATGCTAAGCTTGCAGAAGAACAACAAAATGCAGGTGAAATTGACGGTTTAACGGGCACTGATATGACATCCACAAACACCCCGACTAATGACGACGATGCATTTGAAGATATTGATGACTTTGGTGAGTTCGATTATGACGACGAAGCATTTGCAGGTGGTGAAGATCATGTGTTTGAAGGTTTAGATGATGACGACTTTGATGATGAAGAGATGGAGGATGTTGTTGATAACGACGAGAATAAAGACGAAAACGAAGCTGTGGCTGCTAGTGAACCTAAGGTTGAGGAAAAGAAGGCCGAAGCTGATAGTATACCAGACGAAGAGAACGACGACGACGATGATTTTGAGTTTGAAGATGTATAATACTATATAGTTACTGTATATTTTAGACGTTTATTTAAACAACTGCGTGCCAATATTGTTGATGTTGTTTACAATTAGCACTAAAATTCAAAAAAAAAAACTTATCTACTCCAAACTTTAAACCTAATTTTATAAAATACTCAATTATTATTATAATCTTACTCTATATGTAAACAAATGGCATAATGGCTTATTCATTTTGGGGTTTTGCATTTCTTATATCCGAAGGACATTCATTTTCAATTATAAGAAATGAACGATTTTTCAGCTATTCAACTATTGCATTTTTTCTTTAAAAAAAAAAGCAATAAAATGACCGAACATCAAGTAGTAATATGAATAATCAATCATTTAGCTGGAAACAAGTTACAGCTATTGTAGCTGCTACTTTGTTAATATCAAAGGGTGCAGAGCTAGCTATTCCAAGTTTGGCATCTTTTCTATCAGGCAAAACGTCATCTTCAGACGAACATGATGAAGAGATGGAGAGAGATTTGGAATTAATCAAAAAATCAAAAAGAAGCAAGACATACGATAATGAGCTATTTCGTGAACAATTAGCAAGAAACTACGCTTTCTTAGGAGAAGAAGGGATGGAAAAAATCAAAAAAACTTCAGTAATTGTATGTGGTGTTGGTGGTGTTGGTTCTGCTGTTGTTACATACTTGATCAGATCTGGTATCCATAAATTGAAAATCATAGATTTCGACCAAGTTTCTTTATCTTCTTTAAACAGACATTCTTGCGCTACCTTGAAAGACGTGGGTAAACCAAAAGTTCAAGTTTTGAAGGACCATATGCTAGAAATAGCTCCATGGTGTGAGATTGAATTAGCCAATGAACTATGGACCTTGCCTGATGCCCAAAGACTATTAACTTTTGAAAACGGGGACAAACCAGACTGGGTTGTTGATTGTATAGACAATATTGAAACCAAAGTTGATTTATTAGAATACTTGTATAAAAACGATATCAAGATGATTTCTTCTATGGGTGCTGCTACCAAGTCTGATCCTACAAGAATCAACGTTGGTGACATTTCCAATACAGAAGAAGATGGTTTAGCCAGAGCATGTAGAAGAAAGTTGAAAAAGAGAGGCGTTCTTGACAACATTCCAGTTGTATTTTCCTCAGAAAAGCCAGACCCTAACAAAGCTCAATTGATGCCTTTATCTGAAGAAGAATTTGCCAAAGGTAATGTTGATCAATTGTCTGCTTTACAAAATTTCAGAGTAAGAATATTACCTGTTTTGGGAACCATGCCATCTGTATTTGGGTTGACCATAACAACCTGGATGCTTTGTACTATTGCTGGATACCCAGTTGAACCGATTGTTGGTAAAAATAGAATGAAAATTTACGATAGTTTATTGCAACCTCTAGCTGGTCAAAACTTAAGATTAGGTGGTGATTCCGAAAGAATTCCTATTTCTAAGAATGACATTGCATATATTGTTGAAGAAGTCTTTAGAGGAAAGTCTGTTGTCAGTGGTGAGTCTACTAGATTGCAATTGAGCAGATGGGACATTAGCAAGCCATTGAGCCTACAAAATACTGTATTATTAACCAAAAGTGAAGCCAAATCTCATGAAGACAAACATTTGAAAGGAGGTGAAAAGTTGGAAAATTTATACAGCAAAGATATCTTAGACTTAGTTTCAAAGAGATTTGAAGAAGAAAAATGGTACTCACAATTTAGATAGAGTATGAATAAAATAAATATCAAAATAAATTATTAGAAATTATATATGAAGTAACCACTTCATTTGTTCATAAACATAGAAACTACAAGCTACCATGGGCATAACTTTGATATAACCAATACTTAGCCCAACATAAAAGCTCTTGACACCTTGTTCTTTATAAATAAGTTTAGCCATTGACAAGCAATTCATTTTTGCAATTTTTGTGACTTGAAGACGTCTTCTAATGATTTCAAATGGGTATGCTGCTGTTTGAGAAAGCATACCAGCAAGACCCCCAGATACCAGCTCTGCCCAGGTATTTAAAAGAAAATGACCGTTTTCCTTTTGTTTATAAACAGCAACGTCTCTGAACAAAGGAGACTTGAAAATATCATGCATGGCATCATGAGCAAAGAAAGCTACACCAGCATATGGAATCATCCCATACATGGTTGGCATGAATCCTCTATAAAAGTTTTGTATACCTTTTTTGCTATCAACAAAATCCGAGCCGTAGTAGATGTTTTTTATAAGAGGCACAATCTGAGCATCCTTTCTATGTGTTATGTATGCCATCTTCACTCTTACCAAGTCCAGTGGGTACGTCACAAATACACTTGAAAGACCAGCTAAAGACCCACTGACAAGACGCCTGATGTGAGTTTCGTATTGTTGACTAGGAATGAAAAAGTTTCTTAGTTGCTCATACGTAATGAACTTGATCCCCGCATATGGGAATATTCTTAATAAGGTAGCTGAATGACCTTGGTAAAAACCCCTTACACCATCCACAAGGGAAATATGATGGAAAGCCTTGAAAAGTCCATTCATTGATCCTCTATACTTCAAAAAATGAGGGTTTCCTGTTTGAAACAGGATCTTTATTCTATCCAATGGAGCTATAAGACTCTTCGCACAGACACCAGCTACACCTCCAGCGAACCCCGACTTCAAAACATAGTCAAGGGTATTTTTGTCAACTTGTCGAGTATTTTTCGCATTAAGTTTCGTGTTTAAGTTAGGAAGTTTGCCATTACTGTCAATTCCGTGCTGTATGAGATCTGGATCGTGGAGATTTGATTTGTTTATGTGACTGGGGAAAGTTTCCTTGTTACTTGGGCTCTGCGTGAGGTTATTGAGAAATGGAATAACGTTCTCATTATTGTATGAAACCTTTATGGGGTTGTTTTTTTTCTTATTATTAGAATCTGTACTGTCATCCATCCTGTCTCACTTGCTTCTTCTATGATTATCGGACTAAAGTGACTTGCTATATGGTCCTGCTAATTGCTTGTTCACATAGACATTCTATGACTTTTTAAAAAAAGCAAAAAAAAAAGAAATTCAGTCTAAAGGGAATTTGTTCAGAAAAAAAAAGGAAAACAAAATCCCGCATGAGCACTGGAAAGAAGTAAACCATTTCCGTATAGTTAGATGTTTAGAAAAAGAACCAAGAGGTTGGGTTGAGTGAGTAGACGGGGTTAAAGAGCCGCTGAGGCTTGTACGATATATATATAGATGGATGGGATCATTCTGTTTCATGGCTGTCAGCTTCCTGAACGGGTACGCTTCTTTGTTGACCGGCAGCTTCCTGTGCAGGCAGGGTTCTTTCTTGGCCGTCCGCTTCCTGTACAGGCACGCTTCTTCCTTCATAATATCTATCTCTCAATATTTCCAATCTTTCTTGCTCAATCATCAACTTGGCCTCCATCTTCTTCACTTGGTAGTATTGATAAAAACTTTGTATTATCAACAGTCCACCAGAAATAAACAGCACTATAGCGAGTAGTTTCATCAAGGTTATGTTTCTTGTATGGTCATACTTTTCTTCGCTCCCGTGCGACAAAGTGCTTTCAAACATATCAGTTTTGACAAATTCTGCCTTGTCAGTTTGCATGTATTGGTTCAATGTGTTGCTGGATTCAATATCCTCCATGACCTTTTCAACGCCTCGTTTAATCATTGCTATTGCTTCTGTTTCTGTGCTTTCTTTTGAAAGAGTTTTCGTTGCTATCCCGTAATCAGAGCTGTAGTGGGTTTCCATGTACTCTTTAAAATCATCAATCAAATGTTCTTTTTCATTTTTTTTATCTTCTAGCATAGTATTATCATTTTCGTCTATAAACGTTAATGAACCTGAATCTAAACCCTTTAAAAATATGTCCAAGTCATGATTCAATGGATTCAATGATTGCAATTTTGGAATATCCTTACCTTTACCTACTTTATTACTGACATTATTAGGCATAGTTCTTAAACCAAGAAAAATGAAGGTTATTCCCAATCCACATCTCGACCCTTCCTTGGCCGCATGTGATGTGTGCAATATGTATGATAATAAAAACCCAAAAAATTGGAAACAAGCAGATACTATGCAATTCCATACAAAGTTTACTATGGATCCTGCTGGTAGTCCATTGACACATATTTCATCATAATACAGCGAGCCTTCAGGAGAAAGATCCCAGTATGAAGGCACAGTGTCGTTATGAGCTTCGTCGTAAGAAGGTGGTTTATCACTGTGCTCTATTTCTCCATCGTCTATTCTACCATTTCCATGTGCTGGTGGCAAGCTATTTCCTGCTAGCTGCTCATAAAGTTGGTTTATATTATAAACACCACCATGTACTTGATGACGTGTGGCGTTTTCAGAATAGACAATTCCGGTATTGTCTACTTGGGCATTAGAATTGAATCTTTGATCAGAGGTGGGTATGTGAGTTTCTTGGTTTTGAAGCTGCTGATGGAACAACTGTATAAGTCTTTCTCGTCTATCTATGGATGATTCTGGCTTAGCAGATAGATTAGAAAAAACACCATCGTTGGCATCTTCCACAATCGGGCTACTGTCCTGATTGTCCAATTGCCCTGAGCTACTTGAAGCATTATAGTTATTTTCACCAAAATTCTCATTGTTCCTGTTCATTCTTTTGTAATGAAAAACTCTATCTAAGATGTTAAAATACTCACTCATCTTGTAGAACTGCTGTCTCAAAGGTGATTCTTGAGATGGCGTAAGCAGCAGCGCATCCGTATTTCTTGAGATTTCTGAAAACTCTAAAGTGTTGTCTTGTAGCTCTAAATCATCATTAGACATAGCATTAGTGTCCTGAACCATCTTGTGTGTTTTCTTTTGGTTTCTACTTTAAGTATATAATTAGGTAATTTTAAAATAACGAAAAATAAGTAGAAAACGCACAAGGGTGAAAATAGGGTGCGCTTCCCGGGTCGTGTTAAATGGCTCATAGGCGTTAAGCGGATAAATACGCCTTAATCATGAACAATTTGTTAGTTTTAAAAACAACAACAGCCGTGGTTGTGAGGGTTATATTATGAGGAGTAAGTTTATATATTCAAGGATTTTAGGTAGTTTATAGACTTTATTTTATTCACCTTTACCTTCATTAACAGCTTAGAACCTTCTTCGGCTAGAATCTTTTCTTCTATGAAGCATTTTTGAGGTTGGTACTTGATACTCTTACGTATTTTGTACTTGTTTATGTCATAGTCTTTCTTATCCTTTGTTTCTCCAGTCAAGAATCTCTTACTGTAGTATCTGGTGTTGTTAATCAACTTCCCTTCAAGAACATTCATTAAATTTCCTTTGGTGACTTCAGCTTTATACAACTCCCCAATGTCTTTGTAACTCAAGTTGTCAAACAGCTTGTTGATTATGCTCTTTTCCTCACTCATGTTGTAATCGCTCATTACTTTGGGTATGTCATCAAAAGTCATAGTCACAAATCCATCAGATTTCTTAATTAAATTAACCAATTCTTGTAAACTTTCTAGCTTTTTGTTTCTTAAGAGTTCATCTTCCTTGGCCAAGCTTTGATTGAACTTTTGTCCATACTCTAGCATTTTTTGATTCAATATTTTGTTTTTTATAAAGTCTTTATTTTTTTGCATCGTATTAGCATCTTGTACTATTGACATATCTTCCAAGTCTTCGTCAATATCATCATGTTTTGAACCTTCAAAGTAATTGATCTTTTTATCTATTCTTCTGCTAGAATATTTAACAGAGTTGTCTTTTTCCGAGCCAAGCTCCTTTAAATCAGTTTCAGAGTTTTTCATTTCTAAAAGGTTTTGTTGACCTATGGAAACTGAATCCATTCGAGAGTTATTTGTGCTATCGTTTTCTACTTGGGCACTGCTATTATCTGAATTTATCTTTTGCATCACTGCAGACGATTCTCCTTTGATGTTAATATCACCAATATAGCTGTTGTTTTTGAAGAATAAATTCAAAAACTCAATGCTATCTTCTTGTTTTACATAGTCCTCCATTTTCAAATCATCAAGACCATGGTTGGTTAATGTCACCAAAGAAGGACTAAATGTTTTTGTATCAACCAAGTTTCTAAAGATATCAAGCTTAGCACCTGGTTCCTCATAAAGTAATGCATTTGGTATAAACAAATTTTGTAATAGCTCATTTGTAACTTCTCCTCTCAGTTGAGACTTACCTCCTTGTAACATCAGCATTTTCAAGTAACTTTGTTCTTGTTCTAATATTCCAAATTCTATGTTCTTAATCAACTCAGGGTCTAGTTCCAATTCTTCACCAAGAGCCTCTGCAAATTCACCTGCATCATTCAATGGATTAAGGATATCCCATTCGAAAACATCTTTGAACACGACATTCTTGTTCAATATATTAAGCTTGATGGTAATTTTAAGCTCTCTTTTTTCACCATCTTTACTTTTGAAGAGTTCAGGCTTTTGATATGTTAAAATTTGTAAAAGAATTTTATCAGTAATCAATTCATGAACATAATGGTCGTTTATACCATCCTCAAAAAAATCGTAATCTTTAACTAAATCCTCAACAAAAATTTTCACTTTATTGAAGTTGTCATTTCCATTAATCAAAAATGTATCTCTTAAATCAAACCCATGATTTTCAACATCAAATTCAAGTCTTATAGGAATCAACATCTTTTTTATAGCCTTATTTTTGTTAATATTTTCCTTCAATTGATAGTACCCTAAATGGCTGTCCAAAAAACTCTGTTTGATCATATCAACGTTCTTATTGATAGGTTGGGTACTTGTTTTCTTTTTTAATTCGGTCAAATATGCCAATTCTTTTTGAACTCTCAAATCATTTTCTCTTTCGCTAAATCCAAACTCTGACAATCTATCCTCGTCTCCTTTGGGTGTTTCACCATCTTTATAAATACCAGCATTTTTCATAAACATCTTGTCTTTATAAATCATTCTCTCATACATGATCAATTCTATTGGAATTTTATTTTTCAATTCAGGTCTTTGTTCACTAACCATCTTACTGTGTTCAAATAAATCCTTTTTATATGTTTTTGGAGGATCCACATAAACAACTTCAAACTTTGGTAATTCCGGCATCTTTGGCACTTTCTTTAAGATTTCAATTCTTTCTTCATTGCTGAACATGTGCTCATTCATTGGATTCGGCAGGTGGATTTCATTTTGAACTTGTTGAATCCCGTGCTGATGTGCAAGTGGAGTTTGGTTTCCTACAGGGCCATGAGACATTGGTGAAAACTGAGTACTTCCATGTGATCTTCCTGAACTAGGTGGTCCATTCATCATTCGATTATTGTATTGAGTTGGTGAAGAATTTTGATAAGGCGAGTGCTTCAATCTTGTATCCAAGGCGATGTTGCTCACAGGTGTACCCATGTTCTGTTGCTGTTGAATCTTAGCTGCAATCTTCTCCTTATTTTTGTGAAACTCACGTACTTTACCTACCATGGTGATAATTTGTTGTTGGCCTGATTGCATTGATTGAAACTTTATTTTCTTTTCTTCTGGTGGTAGCACAGAAAACAAATCATATAATCTGTTCATTCCTGCTAATTGCTGTGGCTGGAGTGATTTCAAAAACGATTCTATTTGTGCAACTTGTGCTTTTAATTGTTCATATTGTGCTTGTTGCTCTTTAAAGTTGTTTACATTCTGTGGATTCCCCACGTTGTTTGCATTGTTATTAATCACATAGCCATTTTCCTTTAGTAAAGATTTGTGTTTCTCATCAATAACCTTCAAATATTTCTCACTTAGTTTGCTACTGACATGTGGTGGAATAAAAAAATCAGGTGTACCCAGCTTAGACATGTCAACTTGTCTGAAGATTTCAATGTCAGGGGACCCTAGTTCATCGTGTTTTATATCAAACTGATCGTTCATTTAAATATATTCTTTTGGTTCAGAAAAAAAAAAATACACTTTAAACTGCTTCTACTCTTTTGCTTCGATCCAATTGTCTAATTTAGCTTTGGTTATATCGTTGTTTACCTTAACGAAAGAAGAATCCTTGGAACGATAAACAAATCATAAGGATTTAATGGAAAGTAGTTTAAAATCCATATAGTATGTTGTTTTTTTTTTTCACTAGGCGAATAAACAGTATAACGACATGAAAAATTTATGTGAGTCACGTGTAAGCCATACAAAATCGTATTTTATAGTCGCATACTATACTTTGCGGAAACATTGATTTTACTTTTGAATATATATAAGGGTTATGATCTGTAATCACCATTGATTGTTACGTACTCGTGGGTTAAGTCACATGTCCAGAAGTTACATTCTTCATCACCAGTGTTCAATTCGACAACTATTTCCAGATCATTCAAAGCTAAAATCTCAGAAGCTCTGGCTTCATCAACTTTTAAGTTTGGAACACCATTGATTAATAGTGGCAGTTCACTTGGAGATGATCCATCAGTGGCTACAAATTTGACATTTAATTTATTTTCATCTAAAGAATCATAGCTATTTGTCTTTGAGTAACCAACAGCACATAAGATTCTACCCCAGTTGGCATCTTCACCATACAAGGCTGTTTTGACCAAAGAAGAATTGGAAATAGTTTCAGCAATAATCTTAGCATCCTCAAAAGTCTTGGATTTGGTGACTTTAACAGTAACAAACTTTGTTGCACCTTCACCATCTCTGACAACCAATTGAGCCAGTTGTTGAGCAAATGAAGTGACATGTTTGCTGACATCTTCAAAATCCGGACTATCAATGTCAATAGTTTCAGTCTCAACTGCACCATTGGCAATCATACAGATTGTATCATTGGTACTCATGTCACCATCAACTGAAATACAGTTAAAAGATCTTTCACCAGCAAAAGACAATATTTTTTTAATTCCTCTTGAGGAGATTGGTAAATCAGTGACTACATAACCAAGCAAAGTTGCCATGTTTGGACATATCATACCAGCACCCTTGGCAATACCAGTTAGTGTGTAAACTTTTCCATTTTTCAACTTGAATTGAGATGTTATAAGCTTTGGGAAAGTATCTGTTGTGCAAATAGACTTGGCCATGTTTAACCAATCTTCGAACCCACTTCCAAATTGAATATCATTGATACCCTTGGAAATTTTATCCATTTGTAATTTCTGTCCTATAACTCCAGTGGACATAATCAAGGTTTGATTTTTCAAATTCAACTTATCGTTGACCAATTCACACATTTTTTCTGCATCTTTCATACCAACTTCACCTGTCATGGAGTTAGCGCATCCGGAGTTTACAACGATGGCATTGATCCCTTCAAAATTGTTACTTTCCAAAACTTCCTTCGACTTAAGAACAGGTGCTGCTTTAAATCTATTGGTTGTAAAAACAGCACTGGATGTAGATTTTTTGGATAAGTTCTTGCTGACTATGATTCCTAAGTCCAAGTTTCCGTTTTTTTTTACACCTGTAGCCAAAGATCCAACTTCAAATTGTTTTGGGAACACACCTGTTTTAGGTACGTATAATGAGTACTTGTCGATAGGAGCCTTAGTTTTTAGCAGTGTAGATGTAAATTTCATATTAAGTGGTCTATAATTATTGATTTAATTAGGTCTAAGAACTATATTTTTCTTTTATTAATCTGTTCAATCAATTGAAAGAATTAAAAGATCCAAAAGTTTCGTTCTGCTTTTTTTTTTTAAAATTCATAACTTCCTTATTTATTTGGCTTAAAGATATGTTCATGTATGTCGTATTTTTTAAAAAAAAAAAAACATATCGGCAATTTTAGCCGATGATTTAAAATACTGAAAAATTTCAAAAGCGAAAGCAGGAAAAGAAGTATATGGATTAAGATTGTATATAAATCTACTTGAACTTTCTGACACCTATGGCAACCTCTTGCAGCCATTCCAATTCGATTCTGGAAACGTTTCTTGCAAAACCCTTGGAGGTGAATACATATTCAGTGTACATTATACCGGGGTTATCTTTTTTCGAAAACATCATTGACGATGGATGTATGGATATTGGTTCACCGGTTGTAGTTGTTCTATAAGATCTGTCAGGCATACCTATTGCAGTGTTTTTGACAAACCCATATAAGAAACACTTAAGAACAGATTCAACATCTATTTTTTTATCATTGGTCTCTATAAAATCTTCATCGTCGCTTTCATCAGCAACTGAAGAATTCTTTTCTTTGTTGTTGAATTTTTCGTTCTTTTCAACATTAGCGTCAATTTTCTTCAAGTATTCTTTCAATTGTTTTCTAATTTTTATCACGTTTTGAAAACCTCTGTATGTTATGCTCATTTCTTGACACCATTGTTTTTGCTCAGGAACAGAATCAAGTCCAATGAAAATATCGTAAAACTCTTTCAACATTATAAGATCTCCATATCTTCTACCTAAAGTAGCACTTTGATACCTTTTTTCATTGACAACATCTCTTATATCTGGGTTTGGGTTCAACAGTAAATTTTCAACACTTAAACAAGCTACAATGTCCAAAACGGCAGAAATACAGTTTCTTTCCATTGCTTCTAATAAAACATTACTCAAGTGTGGAGCTAATGGCAGCAAAGCCATCTTTTCACCTTTTTCTGTTAAATCACCACTATCATTCAATGCCCCTAAGCTGTATAATTCTTCCAAACCTATAACTATAGCATTCTTACCAGGTGACTCCAACCAAGACCAATTTAGAATATCTTTTACACCAACTTTTTTCAAAATCAGCAATGGATTAGAAATATCACATCTTATAATTTCAGATTCAGATTGAACAGGCAGGTTTTCAAAATCATGTTCCTTAAATAATCTGAAACATTTACCTTCACTTTCTCTACCAGCTCTACCAGATCTTTGCTGACAAGAAGCTCTTGATACGGGAACAGTAAGTAAAGTTGACAATCCCAATTCGTGTCTCCATATTTTTACCTTTCTCAAACCAGAGTCCACAACGTATTTCACTCCAGGAATTGTAACGGAAGTTTCTGCTATATTTGTAGATAAAATGATTTTTCTTTGAAACTTGTTGCAGTTCAATTTGTTAAATACAAGCAGTTGTTTTGCCGGAGTTAATGCTGCATACAGAGGAAGTGGAACAATTTCAGGAATCTTTAACTTCTGCTTTATGTAACTGTCTTTTAGTATTGGGCTGATTTTTTGTAAAATGGCAACTGCTTTATCAATTTCTTCCTGACCAGGCAAGAAACATAAAATGTCTCCACCAAAAGGTTCACTGCTATTTACTTGTATAACTGATCTGATCATGGATTCAACAATATCAGTTTGATCTTCGGAATCCTTATGTGACAAATGAAAATTTTCTACAGGATAGGTACGACCTTTGACAAATAGGATAGGAGCATCGTTAAAAAACTTGCTGAATTTGTCAGCTTGTAAAGTTGCAGACATCACAATAATTTTAAGGTCATTCTTTCTTGGACCATTTAGTAATCCTTTTATGAAACCTAACAGCAAGTCTGTTAATATAGTTCTCTCATGCGCTTCATCAATAATTAAGTATTCATATTGTGCTAAACTTTTGTCCATCATCAGTTCTCTTAAAAGCATACCATCAGTTAAATACTTTAATTTTGTCTTTTTATCGTTGGTTCTGTTATCAAATCTAACACTGTAACCAACTTCATCACCAATGATACAGCCGTATTCCGCGGCTACTCTTCCTGCTAGGGAAATGGCGGCAACTCTTCTTGGTTGGGTGACTGCAATTTTCTTACCACTTTTCACGCTATCTATAAGAAATTGTGGAATTTGTGTAGACTTACCTGAACCTGTCTCACCAATCAATACAGTGACTTGGTTCTTTTTTACATAGCTCATGATTTCGTCTTTGTTTTGATAAACTGGCAATCTTTTTCTTTGCTTTTCTAAAATTTCTTCGGCTCTATCTTTCAAATCTCTTTTCGTTAATTTTTGGTATTTGGGTTTTGAATCTTCTGCTTGTATTAGGTTATCTAAAAATTCGTCTTCATTGTCGTCGTCATCAAAGTCTTTAAAGATCACTGGCTTTTTCTTATCATTTTGTTTGTTTTTGAGTTTGTTTCTGAATGGATTGACTGAATTTTTTTTTCTTTGATTCTTTCCAGAAGAGTGACTCACTGATGTAGCCATTTTATTCTAATTGGTGTTATTTGGTGTTTCAGATCATCATTATTATTTAGATGCCAATTACCTCATATTATGCCATTTTTTCTTTTTTTTTTTGAATATTTTAAAAACTTGAAAAATTCATCTCTAAGCGAAAACAAAATAACAGAAAAAAAAGAAACTTAGACACGTGACCAAGTATTAGAATCAATAAGTCCTTATATATTAATGAAGGCCACGACAGCACAGTAAGGCTGTTGTGAAGGCAACTACAGTATTTCATAATTCTATGGAATAGAAAGTTTATTAACAAAATTCGAATGTGGCAGCTATTTTTATTGGATGTTATCGTCGTTTTGTTTTTTTTTTCTTTGGGCAATGTAAATAAGCAAAAACATGCTTGTATTGATAGTAGAAGAGCTGATGCAGTTTACCAAGTTCTTTGATTTTCACAATATCTTTGACATTTCAAAAAGCTAATTTGAATTTTCTAGGAAGCCAGAAACGTATAAAAGGGTGATTTGCTAACGATTCACTGTATCACAATATTGCGTTCTTTATACGAAGCAAACAAATTGCTTTAGGTTATATGTAGATTGGTCATCGCTTGTTCATCTCTGATCCTTAATTATATGGAATTAGGCCCAATAAAATCGAAACACCCGAGCTTTTTATCTTGACTATAGTAAATTCTGCATTGCTTGCTCCATATTGACATTCCATAGAGTGTTTTTCTTGTCAACTTATTCCACAATCTCAACAGCACTACTCTCCAAGAATGCTTGTCATAGAGTTTAGTAGCCAACCTTGGGTAGCAAAGCTAGACCCGAATACATCACAGCTTAACTCCGACAAGCAACTCAGCCTCTAGCGACGACCAAAGGGCAAAAACAATAACAGAAACCAAAACTCCAGCATTTATTCAACATCACTGCAATTCTCTCTGACTCTCAGATCCTACTCAGTTATGTCTTTTGCTCTATAGCTTCCGTTCAACAGACTTAAAACACGTTTTCAAAAAATTCTCTTAGTTATTTTTTTTTTACTAAAGGCTCATTTCCATATTATGGGGGGAATGAAAAAATCACTCCGAAACCATCATAGGACAACACCAAACTACCAAAGTAGACACAGCCCCTATATAATGTTTAGTATCGATTCTAAGAAGCTTACTGAGTTTGCTATTATAGCAGGTACAGCAGTTAGTTGTTATTACCTGATGACTATGCCATCACCAGATGCAATTGGAGCTAACTTTGACAAAAAAGCACAAGCCAAGAGTGATCATAATGTTAAAAGAATCCTTGAAGACAATCCAGATTTAGCAAACAATTTGAAAAATCTTAATACATATGAAAAAAAGATACTAGCTGATGTTTTCATTCCTAATAGCAAAAGTACCAGATTTAAAGACATTGCTGGTATTGATGATATCTTAGAAGATTTGTATGAAAATGTCATCATTCCATTACAAGAATTTGGAGTTGATAAGAAGCAATTGAACAAAGAATTGAAGGAGAGATTTGGTCATTTAGTCGAAAATGGGTTATTGGAAGCCCCAAAGGGTGTTTTGCTTTACGGGCCTCCTGGTACAGGTAAGTCTCTTACAGCCAAAGCTGTTGCAACCGAATGTAATGCTGCATTCATCAATATAAGCATATCTACATTATTATCTTCCTATTACGGTGAATCTAGTAAGTTGGTAAAGGCATTATTTACTGTTGCAGACAGAATAAAACCCTGTGTCATCTTTATTGATGAAATTGACTCTGTGTTTAAAACAAGAAGCGATACTGACCATGAGGTCACATCAAAGATGAAGTCTGAATTTTTGTCATTGATTGATGGTTTGGAAACCGATGGTGGTATCTTGATGATGGGTGCTACAAATAGAAGAACAGATATTGATGAAGCGTTTTTGAGAAGAATGCCAAAGCAATACAAAATTGGCTTGCCAGATAAAGAGGCCAGAGAAAAAATACTATCATTGTACATTCAAAATATTCCTTTAGACAACGGTCTATCTATAAAGCTAATAGCGGAGAATACAAGTGGGTTTTCAGGTTCTGATTTAAAGGAAATCTGTAGAAATGCCATAAACAACATGGTCAAAGAATATAGAAAACTGCCTTCCAGTAAACATAAGGATATAAGACCTTTGACAGCAGAAGATTTTGGATTGACTGATATGCCGTTTTTTTTAGACTAGACTATTACAACCCTGTTAATGTTTTTATACTAATGAGCGTGTTCTACATGCTGTATTTATATATCTAAATGATCTCTAATGTGCTCAGTTATAGTGATTTAAGTATGATGAGACGCACGTGATCATCTTTGTAGCAAAACTTTTCAAAGTCGAATAATTTTTTCATGAGTACAAGCTCTATTTTTCTTGTCTTGGCAATATACTAGTTAAGCTTTCTTCAATATATGCTTGGTAGAGTACCATAGATTACCGTTCACACAAGCTGCTTAGTGTACTCTTCAAATGCTGCTGAAAACATCAACTAAAAGAGACGTTGCTTTATTCAGCAATACAATAAAATCATACTACAGTACTGCCCAGCATACAAGCGAGTACTTAAATTATAATCCAAATGACATCTACAGTCCATTTTATATTCCAACCGACAATCATTTGATTTCAGCTTATACAAAACACTTTTATTACAGAAATTTGGCAGCAGGAGATCCTGTTTTTCATGCCATGTTAAGAGATCCCCAAACTCACAAACCAAATGGATTTCAAACATTGACAATAGACAACAGAACTATACCATCGAATATGCAATCAGTCAGTTATCCTAGATGGATTGCTAGTTTGCAAGAATCTTTGATCAAAAAGAATTTTGTTGAAATAAATGAAAAGTTAGATGATACCCAAGTTGAATACATTGATGTTTCAAAAAACAAATTCGATGGTCAATTGAATCTACATCCTTTTGTTGATGTTTCAATCACTGAAGAATTGGTTGACAAAATCATTGCAAATTGTATTTCCAACAGTTTAATTAATGATGCGTTTGATACTGATTCATTCATTGATTTTTTCTTGTTTTTGGTCAAAGACAAGGAATTTTATTTGAAAAACCAAGTAGTAATCCATAATTCTATTTTAAAGCACTTATTCAATGGTATTCCTGAATCTACTAAGCTAAGTAACTTCTTTGTTGCCTTTTTAAATCTGCTGTATAAAGAGAATATGATTAATTTGAAGGAGAGCAATAAAGAATTTAACAGTATCATAACACAATTTGCCAACCAATATTATCAAAATCTTGCAAAAGTCAATATAGATGGACTTGGTATATCCAGCAATTTCTTATCATTCATAATGGATTTTCATGTCAATATAGGTAATCACAAGAAAGCATTTCATAGTTTAAAACAGATAATGCATCATAATGGTTATTTACCAAGAAGCAATCATTTGTCCAACTACATAAGAAACATCAACGATCCAGCCATGCTATCCGGTGTTGTTTCAGCTCTTAGATTTGACACTGTTAATGAACAAGTTTACGATGCTATAATTGATAAACTTGAAAGTTTTGATCAAATTAAGTTTATATTAGATATCAATCCAATTCATATCAGCAAAAATATCCACTTTTTAAATTCTACCTTAAAAAAGATGTTTGAACTAAGAGAAAACTCAACTGAAAACTTGAAGACATACTCTGAATTTTTAAATTATATTTTAAAAGCCTTTAGAGTACAAGAATTTATGCTATCCACTAAGGACAACAAAACTGTTTATTTGAATATATTAAAAGCTTTGAAACTAAGTGGTAACTACTATTTGATAAACAAATACTTGAATAAATACAATCTAACAGAAGACAAGAACCAAAATTTAAAAAGTAAAATTCAAAAAGTTATGAGAACTACACCATCAAGCACAGAGTTATTTGAAACGCAAGTGCTTCAAAACGGTTTTATAGAGATTGTAAATAAAAAGCTAGATTTGTAATTAGCATATAACTTATATAAATAAAGATACTCAACTACTTAGTTGAAAATCTTGAAAAAACAAAAAACAAAAAAAAAAGAGAGATTTCATTTTAAGACTAAGTTGATACTATATCTTAAATTTCTATAGAATACAACACAAAAGGTTCATATTCGGTGTCGACTAATGAGGCATATTCGTGCAAGCTGGTATCATTGGTTTTGATTTTACCTGTTTTGAAGTCTTTGGCAAATGCATTGCCACCTAAGTAACCAAAGTTTTCAATCAAATCATTTCTACATTTACTTTTAAACTTGCTAGGAACAGCAATTATTTTAGTGTTGAAAACAGGTGGTAACCCGTATCTCAATACACTTTCAACAAAGATTCTTAAACATTTTATGTGTATCCAGTTTATAAAACAATCACTGTAAGAATACTTTATTAATCTGGTCAAGGATTGCTTTAATTGCTGTTCAACCCTAACACTATCTTCAAATTCTTTTTTACTACTCTCCACCAAATCCTCAGAATATGTGAATTCTCTAGGAATATACTTGTTTTCTCTACAAGCTTGTTGGAATTTGTGTAAAGACTTTTTAAAAAGATGAACATTGAACAAAACATATTCGGAGTCTTCTGCTAAACTAGTTGCTGATCTTGGGACTACATTTTCACTCAAGGTTTCATAGTGGTTTAAAAATTGTTTTCTTAAAGACAAGGGAACAACAATCAAAGCAGTAGTCAAGTACTCAGAGTCAGTGATGAAATCATCCTTACCAACAATATTGTATAGAGATTTGACAGATAAATCCCCATTTTTCTTTCTTTCAGTTTGTTGTAGTTGTTGTTTGGCTGTTGAGTAACTTTGAGCTGTTGCTTTTAAATATGTGTCTAGTTGAACTGTATCACTGTTGATATCATTGATCAATTGTTGTATAGGCTTGTCTAATTTAAACTTTTTGGCATCCCATTTGAAGTTAGTTAAAAATTCAGGTAAAGATTGATGTTCTATAGATAAACTTTTATGTGTGTTTGGTCCTTCAGTAGAATGTGCAAGTTCTATAATTTTACCAACAATTTGTTCGGTGGCATTGTCTATTTTGGATAATTCTTCACTTTCCGTTACTAATTCGTCTAAAGAACCTATTTTGAAGATAGGTAGTTGGAAATTGGCAGTATAACAAATTCCGTTGTATAAATCGTTTTCAAAGAAGGAAGTGGCATTTGAACCATTAGCTGGCTCAACGTTTTGAGGAAGAGAGACCAGCAAAAAGTCTTTAGAGTTATATAAACTAGTTACACTCATTATGGATGTATGTCTTATGGTGTTTATTCAATATTGCTTTGAATACTATTACGTCTTTTTGAAGGGTAGACCTTAAAGATTCGTATTCTTACAACCAAAGAAAAAAAAAACAGCAAAAAAAAGAAAACACACGGATTTAAGAGCTTGGCAAAATTTATGCCAAATTTTGTGTAGCGTATTAATAAGTAAACGCTACCAAAGAGTAGCTAGCGTAGCACTTGAATCACATTGGTTAAAATGAATCTAATTATATTAATATATTGTAAATGAATTAAGGATCGTATATAACAGTGAATTATTTCAAAACCTTACCGTCAGCAATTTCCTTTTTGACACCGTCAACAGCGACTGGTTCATCCCAAGCCCACATGTTTTCAATGAACTTCTTGTCGTCTTCGTTGGTAACATCTAACTTGGTGTAAGCGTAGGATTCCCAATCTGGAGCAACTTCAAAGGCTGGCTTGAAGTCTTGACCTCTGACTAAAACAGCACCAACAATACCGTTGTCGTTGTTTTCACCGTAAACAACTAAACAACCGAACACGTACTTAACGGAACCAGACAATCTGTTGAAGAAACCACCAACCAAGTTGTTGGACATGAAGGTCATGGTTAATTCGTCGTTGTACTTGTAGTCAACTCTCCAGACGGACCATTCGGATGGGTCAAAGTTTTCAAAGAACCATGGTAAAGCAACTGGTCTGGTGTCTTGGTTAGAGTATTGTCTCTTCCATTCGTCTAAGACAAACTTGGAGGACTTACCTAAAGCTTCTAATGGATGCTTGGCCTTCTTTTCTGGGGCTGGTTCAGCTTCTTCAGCTGGCTTAGAAGCCTTTTCCTTCTTTGAAGCTTGAGGAGCCTTTTCCTTCTTTGGTTTTTGTTCTTTCTTCTTAGGAACTGGGCTTGGTAATTGGTCCAATAAAGCAAAGTCTTTAAAGATTGGAGCAACAAATTCGTGCTTAGAAACAGTGTTGAACCATCTCAAGACAGCTGGGTGTTTTTGAGCCCACTTCTTATCCCAAATGAATCCAAAGCCTCTTAAAAACCAAGTAGCGGCAAAGAAGTCAGCCAATGTGATGTCTTCACCGACTAAGTAGGTGTAAGCAGTCAATCTTGGAGTAAAAACATTATCAATAATACTTTCGATCTTAGCAATGTTGGAATCAAAAACACTTTTGTTGTAGTTTTCAGTTCCTCTGATTTGGTTCATACTGTTAACTAATGGGAATTGGAAGTCGGAGTTAACAAATGATAACCACTTTAGGACTTCTGTTTTTTCTTGTAAAGAAGAACCAATGATTTGCTTGGCAAAGGCATCCTTCTTTTCAACAGCTAAAGGTTCTAACAAATAGTATAAGATAGCAATAACTTCAGTTAAATGGAATTGTTTACCGGTTTTGTAGTCAATATCAATTAAAGTAGGGATTTTCTTTAAAGGAAATAATTTTTGGTATAATTTAACTTCAGCTGATTCAACGTTGATTTCTGGATTAACAAAAGAATAGTCCAATTGGAAGTATTCAACAATTCTTTGAGGTAATACACATCTGATTCTTTGGTTTCCGTAAATGGTAGGTTTGGTGATTAAAGACATTCTGAGTTACTAGCTTTCTGGGTCTTGTAATATTGGTCCTTTATCAAAACATCTTACTTATTACGCCTTTAAATATTATAAGTCGAAAAAAAAAAAGGTGAGATTACTTTTCCGTAGATACACTATTAGCCGTTTTGAAGAAAATAAAATGTCGTCATATATAGTTGTGGTGGAGATAACCATTACAAGCATTTTAAAGTCCTTTTACAAAAAATATGAGAGTTTTGTTTTTATTTAATTGTAATTAATTGATTTTCGGAATTAGAACTTTAAAAAAAAAAAATTAAAATAAAAAGAGGATATATAAATTTTAAAACAAGTTAACAAAAGTCAGCTTATTTCAAGACCTTACCATCAGCAATTTCCTTGTTGACACCGTCAACAACAACTGGTTCATCCCAAGCCCACATGTTTTCAATGAACTTCTTGTCGTCTTCGTTGGTAACATCTAACTTGGTGTAAGCGTAGGATTCCCAATCTGGAGCAACGTCAAAGGCTGGCTTGAAGTCTTGACCTCTGACTAAAACAGCACCAACAATACCGTTGTCGTTGTTTTCACCGTAAACAACTAAACAACCGAACATGTACTTAACGGAACCAGACAATCTGTTGAAGAAACCACCAACCAAGTTGTTGGACATGAAAGTCATGGTTAATTCGTCGTTGTACTTGTAGTCAACTCTCCAGACGGACCATTCGGATGGGTCAAAGTTTTCAAAGAACCATGGTAAAGCAACTGGTCTGGTGTCTTGGTTAGAGTATTGTCTCTTCCATTCGTCTAAAACGAACTTGGAGGACTTACCTAAAGCTTCTAATGGATGCTTGGCCTTCTTTTCTGGAGCTGGTTCAGCTTCTTCAGCTGGCTTAGGAGCCTTGGCTTCCTTCTTTGGTTGTTCTTGCTTTGGCTTTTGTTCCTTCTTCTTTTGAGGTGGAGCTAAGGCAGCATCTAAGATGGTGAAGTTAGCGAAAATGGAAGAGACTAATGGTTGAGCCTTAACAGTGTTGAACCATCTCATGAAGACTGGGTGCTTAGCAACCCAAGCCTTGTCGAATAAGAACATGAATGGGAAAGCAGCGATACAAGCAGCAAAGTAATCAGCAGCAGTTAATTCTTCACCAACTAAGTAAGTGAAATCTCTTAATCTGGCTTCAACAACATCAACGATGATGGTTTCTAAGGTAGCCTTGGCAGCATCAAAAGACTTCTTGTTGAAGTTTTCGTAACCCTTAACTTGAGAGTACATAATACCAGCTTGGGAGATGATGTCAGAGTTCCATAAAGACATCCACTTGGTAATGGTAGCCTTGTTTTGGATACATTCACCTAATAAAGCCTTGGATTCTTCAGTACCGGCCTTTTCCAATAAGTATTGAACAACAGCAATGACTTCAGTTAACTTGAAAACTTCACCAGTTTCTTGGTTAACATCAATTAAAGCTGGAACCTTCTTTAATGGGAATTGCTTGGCAAAAGTTTCGTCATTAGTTGGGTCGGCGATCTTGATATCTAACTTGAAGTGGTTGATGATAGCAAGAGGTAAAGCTCTACCGGCTGGGAAAGTGTATAAAACAGACATTATATTAAATAATTATGATTATAGTATGATCTATGGGGTTTATTACTCTTTTCAAATTATTCATAGTTGAATATTTTCAATTAAACTGAACAAAAAAAATTTTTTATTTATTTCACTCTAACGTTCCTTCCCTGATGGGAAAATATAGGATTGGAAAAAAAAAAAAAAAAAAAAAAAGAAAAGTCATGGATATGTGAGTCTAAGACATGATCCAAAACGGAAACTGTTTAATCAACGGCTGAAAAAACATAAAGGTTAACAACTAATTTAAATTTGATAGTTTGATTCCTGGATTAACCGTGGATGTAAAATATTTGAAAAAAAAAAAGAAAATAAAGGTTAGATTGTTTTTTTGGGGAGAGAAGTCGCTTATTTTAAGACCTTACCATCAGCAATTTCCTTGTTGACACCCTCAACAACAACTGGTTCATCCCAAGCCCACATGTTTTCAATGAACTTCTTGTCGTCTTCGTTGGTAACATCTAACTTGGTGTAAGCGTAAGATTCCCAATCTGGAGCAACGTCAAAGGCTGGCTTGAAGTCTTGACCTCTGACTAAAACAGCACCAACAATACCGTTGTCGTTGTTTTCACCGTAAACAACTAAACAACCGAACATGTACTTAACGGAACCAGACAATCTGTTGAAGAAACCACCAACCAAGTTGTTGGACATGAAAGTCATGGTTAATTCGTCGTTGTACTTGTAGTCAACTCTCCAGACGGACCATTCGGATGGGTCAAAGTTTTCAAAGAACCATGGTAAAGCAACTGGTCTGGTGTCTTGGTTAGAGTATTGTCTCTTCCATTCGTCTAAAACGAACTTGGAGGACTTACCTAAAGCTTCTAATGGATGCTTGGCCTTCTTTTCTGGAGCTGGTTCAGCTTCTTCGGCTGGCTTAGGAGCCTTGGCTTCCTTCTTTGGTTGTTCTTGCTTTGGCTTTTGTTCCTTCTTCTTTTGAGGTGGAGCTAAAGGAGCATCTAAAATGGTGAAATTAGCAAAAATACCAGCAATTATTGGATGAGCCTTAACAGTGTTGAACCATCTCATGAAGACTGGGTGCTTAGCAACCCATTTTTTGTCAAATAAGAAAGAAAATGGCAAGGTTGCTAAAGAAGCAGCATATAAATCAGCAATGGTAATATCTTCACCAGCTAAGTAAGTGAAATCTCTTAATCTGGCTTCAACAACATCAACAATAATGTGCTCAACAGCAGCTTCTTCAGCTTCTAAAGTTTTCTTGTTGTATGGTATGATACCTTTAAATTGCTTGTAAACATTACCACAAGAGTAAGCCAAATCAGAGTTCCATAAGGATAACCATTTGGTTACTAAACTTCTAGTTTTTAAAGAGTCCCCACCTAGTAAAGCATGAGCTTCATCATTTCCAACTTTTTCTAATAAAAATTGAATAATGGCAATGACTTCAGTTAACTTAAAAACATCACCAGTTTTTTCGTCAACATCGACATAAGCTGGGAAACGTTTTTGTGGGAAACTTTTAGCAAAGTTTTCATTAGGACCTGAGATTTCAATATCTAACTTGAAGTATTTGATCAAAGCTGATGGCAAAAGAGATCTGCTGTATGGGACAGTGTAGATAACAGACATGTTTAATTATTGGATTTTAATTATTCCTTGGTGTTTTTTAATTAAAATTTATTACTGCTTTGTCTTAAATACGTAATGAAAGGAAGAATTACGAAAATCCTTGTTGTTTCATGACAACGCATGTTGCACTACAAATTTACATGTCGTCGTTTTTTTATGGGAGAGAATCAATCTCCAAATAGGGTTTTTACCCTTAATTGGTCATTTTTTAGGAGCCATAAGAAATTCCACCCCTTATACAAATTTGGTTTCTAGAAGGTACTTGTCACGTGTTTTTGGTGGCTTTTATCTGAAATGAGAGATGTTTAGACACGCATATCGTAAGAAGCACCAAGTTGATATCTTTTGATGACGAAAGTAGCGTTAATAATCAGATTGACCTAAAATTTTGGATTTTTTGATCGTTTGGTGATTATTTGGTGTTATTATTGCTATGGCTTGTATTTTTGGTGCAAGGTGAATAACGTAAAAACATAGTGATTTGTTGAGAGAGAGCAAAAGCAGAATGTGCGTTCTAGGAGAAATTTGCAGATGAAAGTCGGACATAATGAAATAAGACATTTGAAACAGTTTCAAAGCTAAGCTGTAGCTAATTTTTGTATCAAATGTTTGCAAAGCACATCTGTAGGTAAAATTTTGGTGAGAAATGTTCCATATCTAATTTGGAACTAAGCTTTTAGTCAGAAATATTCCTATTATAATCTGGAGCTAACCTATTAGTAACAAAGATTTCATAGCTGATCTGTAACTCAAAACAAGATTAAGCATTCGATAGCATTTTTACAAAAACTACAGATTTCTTGGAAACTGAATACGTAATATACAACAAGTAAACCATCTCCACCTTTGAAGCAGCAAGTTTTAATAATTATAAGCAAAATATTTGTATTTTATTAGTTTCAGATAATTACCATTGTGAGTTATCGACATGCATACTGAAAGTGTGTGTATGTATATTCAGACAGGGATAACATAAAAAAATTTATCATCATTTATAATAAAATGCAAATATAGTTGTTTTATAATCAAAAAAAAAAACTTGTTGCTAAAGATGAACTCTTGCAGACTAAATCTATTTACTTTGAGAATAAAAACTTCCATTAATCAAGTAATCATAGTCTCTCGACAGGTTTTATTCTTATTTTTCTTTTGTTAAATCATCACTTAATAAGAATTTCCAACACAATACTTTCTAAATCCAACCTTACCTTTTCTTATATAATATTTGAAAAAACACAACAAATCCTTGCTTGAAAATTTTTAAATATGAATTATTCAGCTTTACCTAGCATAATAATAATGTTTTCCCAAATAGGGAATAATTTGGTGTAAAAAAGAAATTTTCATTATAAAAAATTGCTTTTTTTTTAATTTTAAATTTTTCTTTCCCAGCGTGAACAATTCACCTATTACAGGTTTCGTATCTCACTCATCTAAGTAAATAAGCTTGAAAACAAAGAAAGTGTAGTAACGAATTTGTTTATAATAATTGTTTATTCTTTTTAATTTTAAATATAGGGCAAAAACCAAATTTAGAAAAATTTCATTAATTTTATATACCATACCTTTAATAGTTTTTTAGCTATTCACTTACACAACATATATACAATGTCTGGAAATTCTTTAGAAGAAAGACTTAAAAGTAATGCTAATGCATTCGACGGATTACTATCATTAATATCTGCTAAATACTACGACAACGAAGACAATAAGGTAAATAACAAAAGAAAACATAGTGAACTAAGTTCCGAAAACGAAGAAGAAGAAGGATTTGGAGAGTATGACAATCAGTGGAAAGCTACCAAAAAATCTAAAGAAGAGATAAAGGAAAACAAAAGAAAAAAGTTTGCCAAAGATGATGTTATCAAAACAGGCTCTGTTAAAGACATGATGGACAATATGGAAAAGCAAAAGCTTGTTACTCCTGCTCAAAAACTTAGAGAAAGATTAAAACAAAAGCAATCTCAACAAAAGGAGGAATCAGAAGAATCCAGTAAAGAAGATGAAATAGATGTTATTTTTGATGATAATGGTAATCCAATCAATGAAAATGCCTCCTCAGAAGCTGAAGAAGAAAGCAAAGATATCAGCGATAACGAACTTGCATACGAAAAGCTTCAAAAAACTAAGGAAAACACAGAAAAAGTACATGAAGAAAAGAAGGAAAGAAAGATGAAAAATATTGAACTCCTTAGATCAAAGTTACAAAACAAAATTTCCTCTCTTAAGCAGAGTAGAAAAGCTGTTGGTTCAAATGTGCAAGGTGCATTGAAGTCTAGAGAAGAATTGTTAGCTCAAAGAAAGAAGAGAGAAGAGTTAATCAAACAAAGAAAAGAGGAAGCTGAAAGTGATGACGATGAAGATGAAGACAATGACTCCAGTGATTCTGAATCTGACTTTGATATTGATGAAGATATTAACGCTGACAATGTCATGTACGGAAGCATTAACTTTGACGATGGATCTAAAGTAACTTCAGACTTACAAAGAATAAGAGGAAAGACAGAAAAAGCTGCTAATGCCAAAAAAGGACCAGCTAAGAGAGATTATAAAGCACAATTGAGATTACTTGAAAAGAAGAAATCTAAACTTGCAAACAAGGATGAAATGGAGCAAATCAAAGAAATTGAAAACAAAGGTTGGCAAAAGGCTATGCTTGCAGCTGAAGGTATCACTGTAAGAGATGACGAAAAGTTGTTGAAAAAAGCCTTGAAAAAGAAAGAGCAGAAGAAAAGAAAATCTGCTGTCCAATGGCAAGATAGAAAGCAACAAGTCATCACCACTATTGCTGAAAGAACAAAGAGAAGAGAAGAAAATCTAAGAATGAGAAAAGAAAACAAGGGTAAAAAGAGAAAGAATCAAACTAAAATGAAAAAGTCTCTGAAGGGTAAAACCATGGTCAAAAAGGCTATGGAAAACTCATCTAAGAAGGGAAATAAGAAGGGTGGTAATAACAACAAAAGAGCTGGCTTTGAAGGTAGTATGAAGAGAAAATAAGTTATGAATTAATGTCTGCATGCATTTAAGGTATTTTTTTTTCTTTGGACTTTTTTAATGATGAATTTTTGCTTTGTTTTTGTTTTTTCTTTTTTTTAAAGTCTTTTGGAGATAAACCAGTTTTAAAAATTGCAATTAATTCATTCTAATTATTTTCTGTATATATTTGTGATTATTATTTGATTTATTTCTTACTTAATTTTAAGAACTTTGCCATTTTGTCCTCGAACTTTTGTTTTTTCAAAGCAGCTTTTGAAGCCTCTGAATTGTTCTCATGGGTTTTGTCATTCTCGTTCTTTTTATCAAAAAGCTCTCGTAATTGTATACTTTTTTTAAGATAAGGAACAGTTCTTTCTTGGGTTTTAAAGATCAAAGATGTTCTTTTTTCAAACCCCAAATCTCTTATCAAAAGCAATCTATTAGATCGTTCCACGCGCTTTAGAGGATGAGCAAAGTGTAGTTCAAACGGAGAGTCAGGCTTTTCTAAACTATTAGTAACAAAATCATATAGCAGTTCCGATGTTTCTGTTTTTGTAAATTTAGCCTGTAAAATAGTTCTATCTGGGAATTTGATTCGTATGTGGCATTCATCAATTTCTTCCTTACTTTTGTTTTTGAAATCTGGAAAATCATTAGATGAATCTTTTTTTATATGCTCATAGTAGTTCTTAAAGTCATCAAGTGTCACTTCAGCATCATAACCATCGCCTTTATCTATAGCAAGTTTTTCACTTGGAGCAATAACAACTGCGTCCCTATCAAACAGTGTTTCTTGTTTTGGATTTTCTACCTGTGATTTGATTTCTGCATTATTTTGTAGAGCTTTTTGCTTTGCATCTTTCTTGAGTGGCTTAGAAACACTTGATAAGCTAGCTTTGATCTTATCACCAACACTTTCTTTTGGTTTTGTTTGTTTCTCATCCAACTTTGCATCTACAAAAATACCAATTTTCATTGAGCTGACAACACCTATGTCTTTAAAACTCAAATTTTTGTCAAGAATGTCTTTGAAAGCAACTTTTTTTGTTAGTACCTGTAAGCTGACACTTTCTCTTAAAAAAGATTTGACGACCTCATCACTTGTATGTGTAGGCTCAACTGATAAAATTTTGTAGTAGTTACGAACAATGTCGTAAACAGGTTTGTTCAAGTCTTCAACATTGACAATAGCTGTTTCGTTACTCTTAGAGTTAACAAGTTTTAATTTAGGCATAGTGATATGCGATCTTGGTTAATGGCTTTAATATTGCCACCTAGCAAAGCTAATGCTAACACCCATTTTTTGGTTATTTTTTTTTTTTTTTGCTGGGCAGACTGTGTACTTCGGTGTTAAGGCTATCTCCACACACACATCTAAAGAGATATGATCATGTCAATCAACACAGATGAACTGTGATTTCCATCGATTAGATTAAGAATGGCTCGACGTAAACCTCTCTATTTGCCCATGCCTACTAGCTGATAAAGGAGAAGACAAAAAAAAAGGAGCCCATATGACAATGTGATTTTTCAGTGCTGCAAATTGATCCTGATATTACGTATTTAACCGGGCTAATATATGCGGTTTAACACCCAATTCACGTTGATTATTCTTACGGCTCATGTATTTTTTTTTTCCTGGTTGTTAAATGCTAATATACAACAGATATGAAAAACACCAATAAACAGAGCAATTGGAATCTGATATGACAGCTGAAGAAGTTAAAGACAAAAAGGAAGAGATACATATTTTCAGCTCTAGTGATGAAGAGAGTAAGGCTATTAGAGAAAAATTAATAAAAGAATACTCTTACAAAGGCTACTACAAAACATGGAATAGTTCGAAAACTCTTGCCGAAAGAGAATACGAGATTTTATCCACTTTAACCAATGTTTTAAATCTGAACAATCCTAAAATAAACGTTGAAATCATTGACACTGATATTGACTATCAAACCGAATATCAAGCCTCTTTGAAGAAAGATAAGAAGGAGATTAATACCATCCACGAGTTGTCCATAGATAATCAAACCAACTTAACTGCCGGTTCCCAAAAAGAAGTTGTATTATTACATGGATACGGTGCTTCTTTAGGTTTATTCTACAATAATTTTGAAGCCTTATCTACTTTGGAAAATACCAAAGTCCATGTACTTGATTTGCTTGGATTTGGGTTATCTTCCAGACCTAAGTTTCCAAAGAGAAAAGCTAAAGAAAAAACCACTTTTGAATGTACTTATGAAAAGGACATAAAAGACAAGGAAACCGGTGAAGTTAAACCAACGATTGTATCGGAAAGTGTCAATGTTAAGACATCTTTAGAAGACGTTGAAATTGCTGAAAACTTCTTTGTAGATTCTCTAGAGTCATGGAGAAAGCAAAAAGAGATTGAAAAGTTCACTTTGATTGGACATTCGTTAGGTGGATATTTGAGTAGTTGTTACGCGATAAAATATCCCGAACGTGTTACCAAACTGATCTTGTTATCACCTGTGGGCTTAGAAACATCATCATTTGATTTGACCAAAGACAACAACGATACAAAGACTAAAATAGAGGTATCTGAAAAAGATCTTAATGCTGCTCCTGATGTTCAACAAGAGTTTCCCCAAGACTTGCATGTGAACCTTTCTAAATTGAAAAAAAAGGGATTTTTAAATTCTGACACCCACGGACATGTTACTGTTGCACCTAATATGCCAAGTGCTTTGAAATTATTTTGGAGAACAGAAATATCTCCATTTAGTTTTGTAAGAAAATCTTACTTTTTGGGCCCATCAGTAATGAAACACTGGTCTTTTACCAGATTCATGAATTTAAAAGATGAGGCCAAGATCCTTAATATGCATGAATACTGCTATGCTTGTTTTGCTGGAAAAGGCTCCGGTGAATTCTGTATACCAAGAATATTAAGTCCGGGTATTTTGCCATACAATCCTTTATTGAAAAGAGTACCAAATAACCTTCAATGTGAGTCTTTGTGGGTATATGGTGACTCTGACTGGATGAACAGCTCTGCTGGAGCTGCCATGTGTAAGAAAATAAACGACATCGGAAAATACAAAGCCGACTTTGAAATTGTTTCCGATGCAGGTCATCACATGTACTTAGATAATCCAAAAGAATTTAACTCTATGATTCTAGATTACATTAAAAAGTAAAAACCTTGTATATAAAAAAAAGAGTTTTGAACAACTTACGTTAGTTTTAAAAGAATTAATTCGTGTTCTTATCTTGTCACGTGCGTACCTTATTTATTTAGTACATAGCTTTTTAAATCATTTTGTTATATATATATTTTTTTTAAAATATATAGGTAAAATTCAATAGAAAAGGAACCCATCACCCAATAACAATTCCTATCTGGTCAATGCTTGATCCTTATATAAGACTGAAAGAAGCGGTAATATTAGATAAATTACTGATAGTTAAATTACTTCTCCGAAGATACCCAGAATTACTACACCAAGCCGATTACGCAAACAATGGTTGGTCATTGTTGCATTATGCTTCTTTTTATGGCAACTACTTGATATGTGTATTTCTAATTCAAATGGGATGTGATGCCAACAATAATATCAAAAAAGACCTAAAAGGAAACTTAGCAATTCATCTAAGTATTATAAAAGGAGACGAACAAACATGCCATCTTCTTTTACAGCATTTTCCTACGAGTATTGAGTATACAGATGCTGAAGGAAACACGCCTTTGTTACTTGCTTGTAAGCATGGACATCATAAACTTGTAAGCTTGCTTTTGAGCTGTGCAGCAAATCTAAGAGCTAAAAATTTTGAAGATGATTCAGCTTTACATGTAGCTTTGAAATATGGTAATTTGGATTGTTGTGAGGTACTAATAAAAGCAGGTTTGGATGATGATATTTTGAACAGTGCTGGATACAAGCCTAGTGATGTTGCATTTACATTTGAGATTCAAAGGAAATATCTTGAGTATTTAGATGAAATCGAAACGTTCAACACTGATGAAGTACTTCAAAATGACTTGTATGGTGGAGTTAACAGTATTCATACGCCAAAGGTTAAAGTAAATTACAAATCTAAAGCAACGTTGCCTGAGATATACACAACAAATTCTCACAGAAACAGTATAAGTTTAAGTGGTAATCATAAAAATCAAAGTGTTTTTGAAACACCTAAACGGGCTGTTCCCAAAAGGTCTCCTTCAGAGACAATTTATATGTCGACAACTGTAGATAATTCTTCACCAAATACCAACAAAGAAAAGAAAAATCTTTCTTTGAAAACAAACAACATTGTTCACTCATATGATGAATATGATGACAATGACGGTACTGTTGCAACACCATTGTTGAGTGGGAATAGAAATAATCTTTTTTTCAATTACAATAATAATCCAAGTAAAACTAGTCTAGTCAGGAAATCATCGGAAGAATCATTG
This sequence comes from Hanseniaspora uvarum, assembly GCA_037102615.1. Classification (NCBI taxonomy): domain Eukaryota; kingdom Fungi; phylum Ascomycota; class Saccharomycetes; order Saccharomycodales; family Saccharomycodaceae; genus Hanseniaspora; species Hanseniaspora uvarum. Next base: position 52,603 of record BTGA01000009.1, on the reverse strand, counting down.
GCTAAAATATCAGAGAGATCAAGAGAATTTAGAGAGAGTAGTATAGAATCTGAGGTTGCATCTAAGGACTTCAATAAAGTTATGTCATTATCAAATGAAAAAAAGGAGCTGAACGGTAATTCGAATTTCAAAAGGCAGTCTTTATTAGCAACGGTTCCTATATCCAAAGTGCGTGATTTTGATTAATTACAGAATTTATATACATCTATAAATGTTTAATATTTTTTATTTTACTTATCAAATACATGCTTAGTTATGGCAACTTTTGTTTACAAGATTATGAAAATATGTTTGGTAGTGATACTTACAGCCAGGATTGAAATGACTTTTACAGTTGTAACATTTCAAAATACCGTCTTCTTCCAAATTTTTATATTGATCAAATGTCATCTCTGTTTTACAAATCCCACATATCACCAAGTTTTTGTTTTTATCTGCAACCAAATCGTACTTTTCAACAACATGGTCAGCAGGATTTGTTTCTTCATGGCATGAATAACAAGAATAATAAACTGCTGGGCAACATTTAAATTTCAAAGCTATAACATCAAGTTCGCTGTGCCAATGCTTACATCTGCTATCTTCATCCACCAATATACCTTTGATTAATGAGCTCATTATCAATCTAAGCGGATTGGTATGCCTTCCACTGAGAAGTTAGTGAATGGTGGTCTTTTCTGACCATTCCTGATAACATAACGAAGGACATTTTTTAAAAAAAACAAAAAAGGTTCTAGAATGAAAAAATAATAATAATTGTTCCATGTCGGATTTACGTTATAAAAAACAGTTATCACCGATAATAAAATTACATAATCAAAGACGCCATAAATCATTAATCAAGTATATAAGACTAAAGAGTTATTAATGATTCCATTTTCTTCTACTTGAAAGAAATTCATCTTTAAGTACTGCCAATGTACTGGCTATTAAAGAATAGCAAAATCATCCAAACCAGCACAAAACATATAAGAAAAATGTCATTTCAAAGTGGAAACAACAAAAACATCGAATATATTCCAATCAACGAAATTAAAAGACCTATACAACCGGACTTAGACCTACAAAAAGTCGATAGCATGGTTAGCTTTTTGAAAGGGGTTCCAGTAGCTTCTAAAACATGCACTTTAGAGCAAGCGGAAACATTAGGTGGTGAGTTGCCTGCATTAGATGTATTTCTTATAATAAAAAGAGAACAAGATGCTCAGGGCAACATGATTAAAAAAAAGCATTACTTTTCCTTCGCATCTTGCCATAGACTAACGGCCTATTCCAGACTGCAAGAGGAGTTTCCTAATCAGGAAATCAAGGCAAAATGTAAGGTTTTTCCCACCACTGAAAACCAGTTAAAATTGTACTTAGGGGCATCAATTATATAGAGTCATTCTCCCATGATTAATTAGGTTATCCTTAAACCCGTTATGATTAAGGGAAGGAAATGCCCGATTTACGTTTTTACATCCAGCCTGCAAGTGAGCGTTTTTTTTTTTGGTTGGTTGAAAAAAACATGATCAGCTTCTTTTTTTTTTCCCCCCTACTACGTCGTTTTGTTCATTCAATAATGAATTCACATATAATATAAGCTTAATATGATGACAGATTAAATCATTTTGTTGATTATATATATTTAGTCATTTATACATGAATAAAGACCAAGCATTGATTTAATAAAAGAATTCTTTTTAAAAGCCCCCCCAGAAAAGTTACTCTACTACCTTTTTTTTTTAAATAACACCATCCTATTTAAACTATACGAAACGTTTTAAAAAAAAAAAAAAAAATAACGAATACCTTTACTTCGAACATTTAAATTTATTTATTATTTATCATACTCACTTTGAATCTACAAACAATATAGAATGTTGCAAACCACTTTTTCTAGAAGATTATTTTCCCAATCCATGGCCAACCAATATAAAGTCGCTGTCTTAGGTGCCTCTGGTGGTATCGGTCAACCTTTATCCTTGCAAATGAAGCTAAACCACAAAGTTAGTGAATTAAGATTATACGATTTAAGATTAGCTAAGGGTGTTGCCGCTGATTTGTCCCATATCCCAACTGACTCCAAGGTTATCGGTTACTCCAACGATGAACCAGAAGGTTTAGCTAAAGCTTTAGATAACGCTGATGTTGTTTTAATTCCAGCCGGTGTTCCAAGAAAGCCAGGTATGACCAGAGATGACTTATTCTCCATCAATGCTGGTATTGTTAGAGACTTAGCCGAAGCTGTTGCCAAGAACTGTCCAAACGCTTCTATCTGTGTCATTTCTAACCCTGTCAACTCCACTGTTCCAATTGTTGCCAAGGTCTTACAAAAGCACGGTGTTTACAACCCAAAGAAATTATACGGTGTCACTACTTTAGATATCATCAGAGCTTCCAGATTCATTTCTGAAGTTGAAGGTACCAACCCAACCCAAGAAAAGGTCAATGTTGTTGGTGGTCACTCTGGTATCACCATCATCCCATTAATTTCCCAAACCAACCACAAATTAATGCCAAAGGAAGTCAAGGACAAGTTAATCCACAGAATCCAATTCGGTGGTGATGAAGTTGTCAAGGCTAAAGACGGTGCTGGTTCCGCCACTCTATCTATGTCTTATGCCGGTGCTGTCTTTGCTGATAAGGTCTTAGATGGTTTATTAGGTGAAAAGGATGTTATTGTCAACTCCTTCGTCGAATCTCCATTATACAAGGAGGAAGGTATCGATTTCTTCTCTTCCCCAATCACTTTAGGTCCAGAAGGTGTCCAAAAGGTTCACCCAATTGGTGAAATCTCTTCTGAAGAAGAAGCTTTATTAGCTGAATGTAAGGAAACCTTGAAGAAGAACATTGCCAAGGGTTACAAGTTTGTTGAAGAAAGTAAATTATAAATTTAAAAAAAAAAAAAATATGATTTCTTCTTTGTTTTTTTCATCATTCTATTAATGACATAAGGAAGATCAATAAACACACAAGAATGTTTTGATGTTAAATCATTCTTTTATTATATATTCCAATTTTTTATGACTTCAATTTTTATGTTTTTTTTCATACAATTAAAATAAAAATGTTTAAATATATAGAGTTAATATGCTTTTATTACCATTGGACTTTAAATTTAAAACAAACCTGATTTTTTTAAGTTTTGCTGGATTATTAAATCAGTTACAGCATTTAAAATGAATTTCATTGACTTGGTATCGGTGGCACAAGTTCTGTGCATGTAAATTGGACGGTTGCTTCTATTGATTGATGCAAACAATGATTCAAAATATTTTAGACCTTGGTCCACGTCATTAGTAGCTCCTTTGTATTCAGGAAAATGTTTTCTGATTGGAGACCTACCTATTTTGTCTTGGAACTTATCAATTTTGTTAAAAAAAATTATGAAAGGAGTGTTGGCAAACCATTGAGAGTTACAAAGTTTATCGAACAATAATAAGGATTCATGCATTCTGTTGACTTTTTCATCTTCAAACAAGTTTTGATCATATTCGCTTACAGCAACAACAAACAATACACATGTAATGCCTTCAAAGCAATGAATCCATTTTCTTCTTTCGCTTCTTTGCCCTCCTGCATCAAGCACTTTGAATTCTCTATCATTAATTTGAAAGTTTGTTTCTGTTATACCAGACGTTTTTACTCTTCCTTTCAAAATATCCATGTCTGTTGCTTGGTAATCAATCCTGCTAAAGTTCATTATATTTTCAAAATAGTACTCAGCGGATCCCTCCAGTTGGAATTCGTTAGACCTGGTAAAGCATTGCTGAATACCAATATCGTTTTCCCATAGATATTTAATAGATCTAGCTAATATCGTTCTTTGTTGCTGGTAACTTTCTTGGTCCATGGTGCTCCCTCCTATTCTTGAAGACATGTAAGCACTATTGTTTTGTTTTTCATCTTCGCTGTCTGTTTTGGCACCATTACTCAAATCATCATCGCCATCACTTTCAATGTAACTTTGGATTTTTCCTGTTGAGTTTGTCATTCTCTTTTTTTCAGATCTCTCTGAGTACTTTAAAACATACTCATTGATAAAATCTGAACCTCCTGCTTTATTGGCATCTATCATATCAAGAGCCTTTAATGCAAGTACTATCTTTTTATGTTTAAACAATTCTGGATGTTTTATTGGATCATCACATTGTAACTCAATACCTAATCTTCTGGCTTGAACAATAAGAATTTTCATAGATTGTATAGCATCTACCCAAATTACTTGCGTGTATTGCATTCTTTCTTGATGTGAAAATCCTCCGTGATGCAACACTTGTAGTTGTTTCAGAACTGTTGATTTTCCTGACTCACCAGTTCCCAATAGAAGTAATTTGATTTGATTTCTATCTTTCTTGTAATTCATCATCAATTGTTGCTCAATTAAATCATTTGCCTTTTGCGAAGACAAAAATGGATCTTGTTCTCCACGACCACTGTATCCATGATTAATAGTGCCTTCTGGAGCGCTAGCCACACATCCCATCTGTTGTTTTTGTATTTGAAACTGGTAGAAATTAAATTTGAATCAAAAACAAAAATTAGTCCCAAAAATTTGAATAGAATTGCTGCCAAATGTTTAAAAAACGGAATATTCTAGGTTTTAAAAATAAAGTTTAAACTGGTTATCTCGTCCGAATATATGTGTATAGCTAAACTGTTTTCTTTTTAGGTATTTTGGTTATTTAAAAGTCTATAATGCCTAAATTATGAATCCACTTTTCAAACATATTTTAAACTACAGAATAAATTTTTAAACTCTTATTTAGTCAAAAACTATATCAACTGAACCATATTCTGCTTTACACTTTTAAATTTTTAAAACAGTATTTTTTTTTTATATTTATTTTTTTCAAAACAATTAGTTAAAGCTAAATAAGTTGAACATTTCCTATTTTGGATGGTTTTGTTTCCCTCAAAATGTAGTTGGCACGTGTTGAAACTTTGGGACATATCTACATAGTGGGTTTAAAAATGGGTTAAAAGAAGTAACACTAGCAAAGGAATCGATTATATCTTGATTGTGTATGATCAAAAAAACTATATTGAATAGTACATATTCAAGACTTCATCTTTTTTTCAAAAAAAAATGGGGCTGAATGTTGATTTTTGCATCATTAACTAGTATGTAGTTTCTTTTCAGATGTTAAACCTCATTTATGTATTTGCAAACCTAAAATGAGTCACGTGGTAACTTTATTATCTCCGATAAAAAGCATATTATGCCTTAGCAATTATTTTCTTTTTTTTCTTTCTAAGAGTGCTAATAAATTTGCCAATTGATGAAAGATTATTGAAATTAAACCAAGTTCATTCACATATTCGTAGTGCATATATAATTGACAAAATGGCCGACAAAAATAATGAAGAAGAATCTGGTTGTCCTATTCCACCAGAAAAAAGATCTTATTGGTTGAGTAAATTTTCTGGATCCAAAAAACCTGAAAATCATCCAGTTCCAGCAACTTCAGGTGCTTCTGGAGAAGAAGCATGTCCTGTATCTCCAGAAAACAGAGCTGAATGGATAAAGAAGGTAGGAGCTTCTTCCGAAGCAGGAAAGGTTGTCAATATACCAGCTAGTGCATCTGATGTAGAGTTATCTTGTGATTCAGGAAAGTTGTCCAATAAAGCACCAACATATAAAACAGATGTCAATTTGTCTGAAGACAGAGAAATCAGTTCTATTCCAAGAACTAATGCTGACGGAAATTGGATATATCCTTCTCAAAAGCAATTCTATGAAGCTATGGTAAGAAAGGAATTTAACCCAGAAGCACAAGATATGAAAACAATCATACCAATTCACAACAACATCAATGAACGTTGTTGGAATTTCATCAAAAATTGGGAAAAAGGATTGGGTGGAGAGACTTGTGGCGGAATAAAATTGACATCTTTCAAAGGTGATTCCAAAAAGATGACTCCAAGAGCCATGCTGAGAACTTATATTTTAGGTTACGAAAAGCCGTTTGACAGACATGATTGGACAGTTAATAGATGTGGCAAAGAAATTGATTATGTTATTGACTTCTACAGTGAAGATGACATGGCTGGTAAACCACAAGTTCTGTTAGACGTTAGACCTAAGCTTAACAGCTTTGAAGGCTGTAAAATGAGATTTATGAAGTTTTTTGAATAATGCTTTTTTTTCAAACAAAGTTATCAAATCTGTAAATAGTGTTCTCAATACATGAAAAGAGAAAAAAAAAAAAACTGAACATTGATTCATCTCAAATCAACATTTATTTATTAAATAATATTTAAATTCATTGTTATTATAATTTTTTATTTTATTTTCATTTAAATAAACTGCTGCTATATACATTATTAGGCGAATTCCAATTACATTCTACCTGGTTGGAAATTTTGACCAAACTTTTGCATGTTTTCACCAACCTTGACATTAGTTTCAAAGTATTTAACAACACAGTTGTCAATACAGGATGATTCTTTATTGTTTAAACCACCTTCGGCATATTTCAATTCAATACATTTCTTGTGACAGTTATCGACTAACTTGTTGAACATATCTGTGACCAAATCTAATTCAGCTTCAGCGGCTTGAATTTTTTGTTGAGAAGATAATTGAGGTTGACTGTTTCCACCAAATCCTAAGAAAGACATTATGTTGTTGTATTATATGTGTTTTGTACGAGGTTTTATATCGTCCTCTTTTTTCATATTTTAAAATGTCTATAAAGCTATAAATTTCATTATTTTTTTTTTCACAGATGTATTAGATTGTTGAACGTACACCGAAACGTCAAAAAAAGAAAATTTTTTAAGTGATTTGGTAGCGCTGTAATTGTTAATTAATTAATGTAAAAGCTCTAATTTGTTCACGATTTATTATCTGTAAAACATTAGATTGTATATGTATTAAATATATTATTGATTGGTTTTCCGTAGCCCATATCAGTTTTTTGTTTTTGTTTTCCAGATAAATAATTAGTTTCCTTCAACATCTGTTGTTATTTCACCTTCACTGTGATCATAATCATCAGTTTCGTCCATGTTAATTCTTGAATCGTCGTCATCCTCGTCATCGTCATCTTCATCGAAATCATCCTCATCTTCGTCATCTGCTTCGTCTTTATTCATCTTGTCTAGTCTATTGATAACCAATGCACAAATATCAGTCCATTCTCTCATACCACCCATACCAATATCACCGCAAACTAAAACCTTTTCAACAGGTTTTAAAATCTCAACTGTTGGTAATAACTCGCTGAGTGACTGCAGTTGAATTTTAGTTAAAGGGTGGATGTACATAAAAGTATTCATAGCAGGTGCCAAATACAAAGGAGTTGAGGTGACTGGCCAGCCTCTGACTATGTTAGTCAATAGATTGTCAGATATACCATTGCTAATTTTGGCTAAGGTATTTGCACTCAATGGCGCGATAACAAATACATCAGCCCATCTTCTAAGTTCAACTTGCAAAGTTGGATCACCCATTTTGTAAGGTTGATCAGATAAGTAATTTAAATCATCATCAGTCCAAATTTTTACATGTGGTGAAATCTTTAATCCACGCACAAACTTCATTGCAGACTTTGTCAATACAATTTGTACGGAGCACTGACTAGGAGTATAGTACTTTAGTAGTTTATTCGCTATCAAAGGTATTTTAATACTGGCTACAGATCCTGTTCCACCTAACAAGATGTGGTACTTGCCATCGTCTTGTTTGGGCAAAAATTCGGATATCTTTTGTTTGGTAAATTTAGATTCCGATTCGTTTTTGGCTATAAGACTATCAATTGAAACTAATTGGGATACTGACTTTTTGCTGGAGGTACTTGTGGCGCTTATAGCAGATAAAGGAGATGCAGATCTGCTATTTTCACCACTAGCCTCGTTTTCGTCGTTATCCTCACCAAAACCGCCAGGAATCTCCACAGAAGATGCCTTTCTAACTGCGTTTGTTGCATCCACCTTTCCTGTTAATTGGGCAACTATGTCATTTATAGAAACAGACAAGAAGGAACTATTGTTGTTTGATGAGTTCATTGAAATTGCAGACAACGGAGCATCAGATGAATTGGTACCACCTGAAGGACTCCCTGTGACTTTCTTTTCTTTGTTTGGTAAAGCAATGCTTACTTTTCTGTTGACATTAGATATTATACTACTGTTTCTTGATATGTTTTGTATTCTGGAATTTGTGTAAGAATCGCTTCCATTAGCTTCGTTTATCAAATCAGAAGGGACAGCTGAAGCGTTGACTCTTGGTGTCATAGATCCTCTGTGTTGATGCGGTAGTCTTCTCAGAGGTACCTTGTCTTCAAATTGAAATTGAATAGCACTAACTGGTGTTTTCAAACCTGAATCTGTGTTTGAACCGTCCCCATCAGAATTTGTTTTGAAAGTCCCAGCTCTTGATCTTACAGAAGTATTGCTGTTGTTCAAAATACTAGTAGGTGGCTTCTGATTTGTTGGTGTTGATGTCAGTACTGATATATTTATATTTGTTTGTTGCTTGATCAAAATGTCTTTTTTCAAACTATTGGATCTACTCAAATTGTTTTGTGATTCTATTTTTACAGGGCGCAGTTTAACCATATCAGGCTCTTGCTTGATAGTTTTTAGTCTTTCTGTTGTTATTGCGTGTGTTTTCTTTTTATCATCTATTGAATCTGATCTGTCTCCGTAAAGATGTTTTTCTGATGTTTTTCTCACCATTGAACCATAAATGTTCCGTCCACTTGATCCAGTCTTATTCAATGCAGGTCTAGAACCAGCGTCTGCATTATCGTCTTTGATACTCATCTGTCACACAACAATAATAAAAATCAAATTTTCGTTAAACTTGTGTTTTTGTATTTATCAATATCTTTACTTATTAAATATTGGATATATTGGGTGGTATCAGTATGTAAAACAGAAGGCTAAGTTTTCAATTAAGGTCAGTGTTTGAAATGAGTTTCTGTCCTGATTTTTCGCTTGGGGCGTATTAGTTTCCTTCGTTTTTTTTTCGTAGAGTGAAACATTTCCTCTTAAGCCAAAGGTGGGACGCAAGGGAAACTGGATTTTGCAAAATTTCTTTTTTTTTTTTGTTGTTGCTTTCGGGTAATTACTGTTTTTGGCAAAAAGTGTAGTATACTTTTATTTCGGGTAACTTTGGTGCTGTTTTGTGTGGAGACGTGTCATGTGTTCAGCTTTTTTGGGAGCGGAATCTAGTTTTGTTTTTTTTGGCTTCATATGTTTATATATTGATACTTCATATAAATATAGGTACAACCCCCAAATACGAAAGACTTATAAGAAATTAGTTAAACTATGAATATTAGAAAAGATCTTATTCAGCTAATACAAGTTTGCTCTGTTTTTAGTGGAGCTTTTATGGCTTGGAACCTATTAGGTTTAATATGCAACACATCCTCACCAATCACAGTTGTTATATCAGGATCTATGGAACCAGCTTTTCAAAGAGGAGATATTTTATTTCTATACAACAGAAAACAGAAAAATGAAGATTTGGACTTAGAAATCCAAAATGTAGGTGATATTGTTGTGTATAACTTAGATAATAGAGAAATACCAATCGTTCATAGAGTGATCAATGAATATGAAATTCCTTCAGAAAAGTCTAAAAATGGTAAGAAATCCAAGAAGTCAAAGCAATACTTATTAACCAAAGGTGACAATAACAACATTCATGATGTTTCTTTATACGGAAGAGGAAAGAAATACTTGAATACAAATAGAGATATCTTAGGAACAGTTAAGTTTTATATTCCACAACTTGGGTATTTAACTATATGGATAAATGAGAATCCTAAGTTCCAAAAAGTGTTTTATGTTGGGTTGATTTTGATGTCTTTATTTGAGTAATCAATATGTAGTTATTATTAACTTTCTTATATCCGATTTATATTTGTTTTTTTTATTTTTTCTTAATTTTGCCCCCGTATAATTGATTTAATGTATAGTATTTTTTTATATATATATATAGTTTTCAGTGTGTATTCTATATAAAGTAGATACTATATGAAAAATTAAAGAAAAAATAACCATAATTTGTTAACAATAATTGCATGTCACAATCTTTAAGACCATATTTAAATACAGTTGAAGCCTCTTTAGAAGCTTGTATCAATCTAGCCAACTTCCCTTCTCAAGAAGTGGAGAGACATAACAGACCAGAAGTCGAAGTTGATACTGTCAAACAATCAGCTGAACTACTATATCAACCTATACATATTGTAAGAAACGAATACGAAAAAGTTCTTATTGAACCTAGTGTTAATTCCTTGAGAATGTCCATCAAAATAAAACAAAGTGATGAAATTGAAAAGATCTTAGTTCACAAATTTACCAATTTCTTAGAACAAAGATCAGAAGCCTTCCAAATTTTGAGAAGAAAACCTATTACTGATGAATATAGTATATCTTTTTTGATTACAAATAAACACACAGAAACAATGAAATCCAATGAACTTGTTAAGTTTATTATTGAATTTATGGAAGAAGTTGATAAAGAAATCAGTGAAATGAAGTTATTCTTGAATGCTAGAGCCAGATTTGTTGCTGAACAATATTTGACTGAATTTATTTACTAGTTAGTATATAGGTATTGCTGAATGAGTTAGTATGATGATACTTCTTGATATAAAGCTATGTTTTTAAAAGGCGTATTTGTTTGTGCAGTAGACTGCTTTTTTCCTGGTAGCGTTTTAATGTTACAGAAAGTTTTTCCCTGGTAGCGTTTTAATGTTACAGAAAGTTTTTCCCGGTAGCGTTTTGGTACCACCAGTGGCTCCATACTTGGTAGCGCGTGCCTCTCACTGGCTGGACAATTTACTGCACCAAAACAAGTAAAACACCCTAGTGTAAAATCTTTCCCGAAAAGCAAAATAGAACAAGTAGCGTAACATTCTTATTCTACAATTTTAAATTTTAAAAAAAAAAAAAAAATGAAATAACTAGACTTATCAAATAATCATCACACTACAGTGACTTTTATAAACACTAAATATATTGGAATCTTAACCAGAAATTAGAATCATCGGCAATATAGCAATAAATATTTGGTTACTGCTTAATACAATTGGAGTTCGTTAAGCATTGTACAGCAATAATATATCTTCTTCTTCTTCTTTTTTTTTCTTTGTTGTCAAAATAACATTCAATCTAAATAAAACATGTCTGAACCTATTAATAATTCTAATACTGAAAGCAGTTCCGATTCTAATGCAAAGTCAGAAGATCAAACTCTACAGCAAAATAAAAATATTGACGTAGATTATACTCCTTTTTTGTCTACAAACAATGAAGAAAATAAAAACAACAATGATGAAAAACCTTCAACAAATTCAAACAATGAAAATGAAAAACTTAATGACCATCAAACTCCATCTAGCAACCTGAACAACAATGATACATACAAAAGCTCGCCATTGAGTGATAAAAATGTTGTTAGAAACTCCAATTCGAACAACCAAAAGGATCCATCAAAATTAGGCCTTAAAAGACCTAGAAAAGGCTCATCAGAAAGTCAAAATTCCAGCAAATTAAAAACTCTCAAAGGTGAATGTGATCATTGCAGAAGAAGACAGACTCAATGTGTGCAAGTCCCTAATTTGAAAAATTGTGTTCAATGTGAAAGTAAAGGTATAAAATGTACATACTCTGAAATAGCCGCTAATAGATCTAATTACGATTTGGAGCAAATAAAAAAAAGAGTTGATGAAAATGTAAATGTTCATGATTTATTAAAAAGAACTAAGTTTGATCATCCAAGTGATCCATACCAACAATCCAAGCAAATATTTTCTCCAGGGAACAGTAATATGGACTTTAAACCAGATGCTACTTTATTAAATGGTTTGGACCCTAATATGTTGGCAAATGCTCTGGGAAGTCCAAACGGGTTGCTTTCACCTGAAGTATTAAATACCTTAGCTCCAATGAATAATAACAATGCTGTTATTGCATCTGCGTTAAATACATTGTCAAACAAAAATGGCAATTCAAACGGTAATACACCAGTTAATAACAACAATCTTCTTTCAGAATTGATCAACAATTTGATGGTGAACAATCCAACTTATAAAAATACCAACCAACAAATGCAAATACCAAACAACTCTAATAATGAAATGAACTTTCAATACATGCCAAAAAATGTGCAATCCAATGGAGCCAGGAATAATAATTCAAATGCAGATAGCGTAAACCAACTTTTATCTTTGTTTAATCAACCCAACAACGCGTTGTCTCCAACAGCCGTGTATTCACAATTGAATAACATAAATAAATCAAACATACCGAATAGCAATTCTGGAAGTAATGTCAACATGCAAAATTTTGGGAACATGCCTCATAGATCTGCAACTAACTCCGCTGTTGGTGCCCCTTCTTACCCTAGGTCATCATTTTATTTAGGTCCAACTTCATTAATTGATTACAATCTGATTAACCATGTTAAAGTGAACAAAATCGATCAAATCCAAATTTCACCAACTTTAGCATTAAGAAAGGTGGCTCCAAATGTACAATTTTTGTTAAGAGATGATTTCAATGAAAAGCTATATTTGAAACAGGAACAAGAATTGGATCTTGTTGAGAAATTGATCCATCCATATGGGAAAACATTAGTTGACATATTCTTTAAGGTGATTCATCCCCATTATCCTATTTTGCATGAAAAGGTCTTTATGGAAAAATACTCTAGATCATACAAAGAATTGACTACTCCTCTTTTAGCCTCAATTTATTGTTTGGCATTGGACTGGTGGGATTTTCACCCACAGCTCATAGGGTTCCCTAAGCCTGATGTCAAAAGACAATTAATGGACATTGCCTTAAGATCATTCTTTGAAGTTGTTGAAAGACCCAAATTGAGTATAGTCCAAGCAGGGTTGTTAATTTTGAAATGCAGAAGTGAAACTTCCAATAACTGGGTGATTGCTTCTGAGGTTGTTGCCTTAGCCGAAGAACTAGGTCTGGGTATTGACTGTCAAGATTGGAGACTACCTAAATGGGAAAGAGGATTAAGAAGAAGACTGGCTTGGGCAGTTTGGTCAATGGAGAAGTGGACCTCTGCAAGTGAAGGTAGATTCTCGCATTTGATTTTGGGTAGAAATTGGTTAGTCAAGATGCTTTCAGAAGAAGATTTCCCTAATGATATAGGTACTTATGGTATGAATTATACTAAGAAGAATGGACCTGCAGGTGCATATGGTAATAATAATAACTATGGAGAAACACCTAACACCAACATTAGTAGTAATACCCCAAACAATGTTTTAAATGGTGCTGGCTTGAATTCCAATGGTCGATCCATACCTTTTGCATCTATCCTTGACTCCACTTTATCACAAGATGAAATTAAAGATAGAAAACAGTTGTTTCAAAACTATGTTTCTTTGTCTATTGTTTTAGGTGAAATTTTGGACACATTTTATACTCTAGGTGCTATGTCAGTGACCAACAACATTGAATATGTTTTGAAATTGGCTAAACCGTTGCAACTTAAACTAAAAGAGTGGTATCAAAATTTACCTTCGAAACTCTCTGTAAATCACTTGGAATCTGGTAAGCTCAACAGCAATGCAGCACTAACGCTAGCTTACTTTGGTACTGAAATATGTTTGCACAGAAAGATTTTAACTACTTTAGATACTGATAACTCAGAAATGAATACTGCTGAGCTGAAAAAAGTCTGTAGAGAAGCAGCCAATTCAAGAGTATTAGCAGCAATTGATTTTGTTGAAGAGTTGAAACCAGAGCATATCAATGGCTTCTGGTATGCTTGCAGTTCTAATAACTTGTCATTGATAGGCTCTTTTATTGCATTGTTGTACTGTACCAGCGAAACAAGCGAGGAAAAGCTTATTTTCAGAAACTACTTGAAAAAATACATCCACATCTTAAGTACATCATTGGCAAACTTTCAAAAGGCTAGAACAGCTTTGGAATTTTCTCAATTACTAGATGAAATTTTGATTTAAATTATAGAATTTATATAGCAGTTTCCTGTTTTTCTTTTTTAAAAAAAAAACATTATTTGTAACAATAACTTAATAATAAAGCTACATTTTCGATTTTAACAATCTTTTTTAAATTTATGGGCTCACAGTAATTAATTACTTACAAGTTCAAAGGTATCAACACTTAAACAAAAGTTTTTATTTCAGATTTTGCAGACTTTGGAGCTTCAGCAAAATTACCTGATTCACCGTTATCTACTCTAACTATAGGAGCGTCGTAGTAGTAGGTTTTCAACTCTTTTTCTTTAGCCATCAAATCCTTAATTTGTTTTGGTAGTCTTTCTCCAGATTTTAATTCGGATTTGGTTAAAGTTTGATCATCTTTGACAACACTTGTTTCCTTTTTGCTCACGTCTGTATTCATATCTTCAATGAATTCCTTCCAAAGTTTTTCATTTTCTTCGTTATACAAAGTTGTCTGTTTTTCTAACTGTAAAGCTTGGTTATCTTGTTGCTCCATAAGTTGTTTTTTGTACTCTTCTGCTTGTTTGTTTTTCTCCTTTGATTTTTGAATAAAGTTGTTTATTTTGAAATACCATCTAAAAATGTTTTTTCTTTCTTCGTGTTCCTCAAACAAATGGTTCAAAGGGATCAATTCTTTATCCAAATCAAAAGTCTCCCAGAATGTAGGTCCGTATTTATTAGCTTCTTCCATTATATCATCATATTTCTCAATCAGTAATGTATATCTTTTATTTAAGTCTTGATTGTCTTGTGTTACCATAGCTACAATCTGCAAAAAAGCTGAAAATATAAAGAAGTTTCTATACTTGGAACCAATTTGCCTCATTCTTTGGAAAAGCCCAACTCTGACGGACTGAGCCACTTTGGAGTATTTGTTTTGCGAGGCATTTCCAGCACTTGCAGACGAATAAAACTTTCTGAAAGTCTGATTAAATTTAAATTGTTTGAACATTATTAGGTGCTGCTTTTGGAGATTCTCCTTGATTATCAATATCTAAAAGAATTGAATTAACGCTTGGTGAAAATTTTAAAAATCCGAATTTCTCGTTTGATTAAAAAATTCAATGCACGTGATCACGTTGCTTTTTTTCACAAACACCACAGAATAAAAAAAACAAAGAGATACTAAGCCAAAAATTACCCAAATAGGAAAGACATTTGACTTGCTATTTTTTTAAAACAAAAAAAAGTTTGGGATATTTAAAATTTGTTTGATTCTTTACTAGTGTTTTAAATGGTATAAATCATCTATATGAACTAGGAACAAAAGAACCCTAAAAACACCAATCACAACCGAAAATGAGTGCTGATTTGGACAACATTCCATTTGAAAAACAAAATAAAAAAAAATGGATTCCACACAGTAACAACAACAGCTCCTCTACATCACAACAGAGTTTAGATATCTCTTATGAAATTTTGCTTACTCATCTTATCGAATTCGAAAAAGCTAAAGATTGGAATATCATAAAGAATGAAATATGTAAAACTATTCAGCCAGAAGTTTTATTACAGCCTTTTTCTATGTATGCATACACTAACGATCATAAAAACTGGACCCAAACAATCATTAGATTGAATAAGTTGATTGTTTGTCTTAGTCAATATGAATCTAATGCAGAGGAAGATACCTTGATTCAAGATTATTCTAATACATTAATAGATAAATTCATCACTAACGAAATGAAAACCGTTTATAGAGCATTAAACAATTTGAGAGGATCTATCACCAATCCAATGTTAAGACTTTTACAAACTGTAATTAGATTTAACAACGGTAGATATGTTGATCAATTCATATCATACTTTGATTTTTCTTTGCCAAGTATTACTAGAGTTTTAACTCCCCACAAAAGTGAATTGAATATTAACACACAAGAATCTATTATGGACGATAAACAATATCAAAATTCATTGAGATACAACTTCATAAAGTTTTTCACTGATCTATTGAAATACTCGCCATCTATTTTAAGAAAAGATATTCTTATAGAAAATAACAAAATCATGGTAACTTTGTCGAAATACATTAGTAAGGTTGATAGCGATGAATGTACCATACTATTGGTAGATACTTTTATAGACAAAGTTATTAAAGAGAGTTCTTTTAAAAAGGCTACAAAATGTAAAATTTTCCATGAGTTTTTGTTAACCAATATATTGAAGAAGTACCAAAAAAAGGAAACCGATACTATTTGTAAAAAGAAGATAATGGAATTCTTTGGTGTTTTGTTCACAGATTCTGAATTAGGTATGGTCTTTGAAAATCCAAAACCTTGGAACAACATAAACTCTAATGACAATAGAAACTTAATAACTGTTAATGATAAAAAATATAAACTGAATAACAAATACATTTTCAACACCATTGTCAAATTCAAACCATGGGAAGATGATATGCAAATGAATGTTTTGATTAAAATTTTGCACAAAGCACCAGAATTGGTTGCTCCTTATGTAAATCAATTGAACTACATTAATGGTAATAATGAAGCAAAAATGACATCCTTTTGGATTGGTCAAACATTGACACTTAATAGAATTATTAGTTTGCCTATTCCAGAAATTGTTTTAAATCCAGAATATGATAGTTTGACCGTTTTAGAAGGAGATGAAGACGACGATAATTTATCTGTAGAACAAGTAAATTACAGTATTCAAACATTAATTGATATAATTGCCCCTCCATCTATAACATCTGCCAACTTAAAGCAATACATAACTAGTGATTCAGAATTTATTAAACACATTGGTTGTCAGTTGCTTATGTCCATTCTTAACAAATTGAAATTGGTCACTGATTTTTTGAATGCTCAAAATTCTAAAGCAATTGTCTTTTCTAATGATTTGACTAACCAAATTCAATCAAAGTTACCTGAACTACACGAATTTTTGAAGAGTGTAGATACAGTTTACAAAAAGAACACTGAAGCTCCAAATTTGTTATTAATATCTGAGTTAACAAACATTTTATCTTTATACACTAATGTTTTCACTAACGTTAATAACCAATTCAAATTGAACAATGATAATATCTTTAACAAACTTATCATCAAAGGAAGTTCAATCAATGAAAGCAACCGAGAAATTACTTTAAGTGGTTTAGAATTGAATATAATTGATAAATACATGGAATTACAAGAATTAAATGATTCTTATAAATGGTGGAACAAGAATAATTCTGATTTCTCATTGTTTACTGCTTTATTGAAAATGGGATACAAGGATCAATCCGGATTAAAATCTAAAATTACAAGAATTCTTCAGCATCTATCTGAAAATCAAAAGCTGTTTAACAAAGACGTTCTAATTGCTTGTCCTATCACTGCTTTGATGGAATCTTTGGCTTTGGTTGCTGGGGAAAATGATACAAAAAACATTTGGAATTTAATTGACCAATCTGTGCAAAGAACTGTAACCACTCCATACAAATATATTGACATGGGCATCAATTCTGGTCATTGCTCTCCTTTATTGTGTTGCATTGCTGAGCAACTACCATTTTTTTCTGGAGATGGAAACCTAGAAAAGGAATGGATAACTTTGTTTGCTTACAAAATGGCCATGATTGGAGATAAAGGGTGTGTTGATTACATCAATTCTAAAAATGATATGTATGTTAATATCCAAAATTATGTTGACAATGTTAAAATTGAAAAGGATAATATTAACATCAACGAATTCTGTGAGTTAGTATCTTTGCTATCAAACGAGAAATTTGAATCCCAATACAATATCTTTTTGAGCAATATAGATGCTTTTTTGGAAAGTAACGAATATAGTTCAAATAAAAGATTGGTTCATAGCTTTTTGTTTGATCAAATTTTATGTGGAAACAATCATACTCTAATTAATGATGTTGTCAAAATCTTCAAAAAAAACAACATAACTTTAGATATTTCATCAAAACAAAAAGTGTTTGACAACTTCATAAACATTATCAAACAAGGGAATTCTCAAATTAATTTAAACATTTTGAATTGTTTAGACAAGGCTACGGTAACTAAGTTTATTCAGGAATTTACTGATGGAAAACTTGATACAAAATGTACTTTACTTGTATTTTTTAAAATGGTTGAGTTTGATTTGATTTATTCTAATGAGTATGACGATTATTTATTCAATGTATTGGTTGATTGTAGTACATACATTCCAAAAAATTATTGGGAAATACTATTTGAAAACAAGGATTTTGGGTCTTTAGTTGCTAATAAGAACACTTTAATTTCATCTAAAGTATTTTTGAGTAATTTATCGAATAAGTTTTATTCTCAATCAGTTGACTACTTTACTAATATCTACACTAAAAACAAAGACGAGATTACACCTGGGATTATTTACTTCGGCTCTTTATTAAAACTAGAAACAGCTGATATCATCAAAAGTTTAAAAGACAACGCTTTAAACTTGGCTGTTGAAACTGCTGCAAACGAAGAGTACATACCAGATGTTTTGGCTTTTATTGCTACATACTCAAGTCTTGATAGCGAAGATGAACAAGAGAATTTGAAGAATATTGTTGATTATTTGACAAATTCATCAAAGCATAAATATTCTTCATCTACAATCGACTTTATTACAAAACTAATCGCTACTAAAAAGATTGAGATTGATGCAGTAAAAATCTGGTGCTACAAATGCTTTTTGTATATTAACAAAAAATCTGCTATAATTAAACCTGAGGAATTCTCAAGTGAAGAATTCATGAACATTTTCAAAGAGTTATCAAACTTAATTAAGGTCTTTAACCCATGGCACTATGTTCCTAAAGTCATCTTGAACACTGGTGTTGAAATCATTTTGTCTCAAGAATGGTGTTTCCAAAGAGAAGTTATTGAGTTTGTGATCAACTTGTGTAATCAAAGTTATGATGAAATGTTTGAAACCAAAAAACACATTCAATTGATTTTCAACAACGAATCGGTACCTTTCAAAAATAGAAGTGCTTCTATACAAAACATAAATTTGGTAACTATAATGGTTAATACCTTATTTTACAAGAATACTAAAATAAACTCTGATATCAACATTTCATTATTGTTGGCTGAAAGTTATGATGGTACTACAAGTTTAAAAGATAGAATTTTCTATAACATAATGCAAACTATTGAGTCCAATACATCAGTCTCATGGACTCAAAGAATAGGTTCATGGGATTTCATTGAATCTAATAGTGGTCAACAAGACGATGTCGTTATTGATGACTACGAAGAAATACTTTCTCATGATAAGGAGAAATTAATTATGAAGGAAAAGGAGTTGTTAAGTATTAATATCAACAAAAACATGGTTTTGAAAACTATTAACAATTACAGATTTGTAGATAATTCTGAAATCTTAAATAAATGTTGTTATTTAAATGAGTGGGAAGATGTTTTAAAAAAAGAATTGGTTTTAGCTACCAATGAAAACAATCTAATATATGACTCTAGATTTATTATGTTGTTGATTTTACAAAATAACGAATTGGTTAACACCATTGAAGTTGATGAAAATGAACAAACTGAGATAACAAGATTTAATTACAAATCTTTAATAAGATCTGGTTTGTTTTCATTAATCATTGTATCACTTTCATTCAAAGGCGATGAAAATTCTTTGATTGCATATGAAATTATCAAACACATGGTCAACACTTTACCAAAAACTGAGGAAGAAAATCAAAAAATTAAAACAGATTTGATAATAGCCATTTTGTTAAAGAAGATAGTTTTCTCTTTTAACGAAAATAAAAAGATGGTTCCTGGTGAATTTGCGCCACCGATATTTTGGTACATTTTATCTCAAATCTCATTTATAGTCTTCGATCCAAAACATTTCCTGTATGAGCAAGTTTACAAGTGGATTCTATCTAAACCTAAGCTAGTAAAGTATGAAGTTCCTATTATGAATATCTTTGTTAACTTCCAGGTAAAGAATCAAGACTTTGAAAATTTGACAAAATGTTTAAACTGGCTATTGAAGAATGTCGTTAGTGGTATTAAGTCTGTTGAAGACATCAATTACTTGAGACTAGTTAAAATGTTTGAATTTATTTTGAACTTTGACAACAATTGCTATGCTAACAGATTAACCAAGATTTATTTGAACAGATTTATTCAAAAGGTTCAAAGAATTGTTATGGATTATAGTATTATCACAAGATATGGTGTTTTAAGTAGTTTAGAAGCTAAAAAGTATGCCAACGAAATGAAAATGGCAATGAAGAAAAATGTAAAATCCAATGTTGATGAATACAAGCGATTCTTGATGATTTTACAGGAAAATTTAACCATTCAAGAAATCATTTCAAGATTTAGTGTCACTTTAGTCGCCAACAAAAGATTAATTGATTGGACAGAAGAAGATGGATTAAACATCATTAAAAGGGTATGTAAATAATTATATAGCACTTTACATCAACCAAGTTGGCTGTTCTTGCATGTCTCTCCAAAGTTGATCATCTAAATTATTATCTAGAATTTCAAATATTTTGTCAATGTCATCAAATTCTCTACCTGTAGTTAATAACTTATTCTTGTTATCATTTATTACTTCTTCGGCATGGTTATTACGAGCTACTATTGGACTTGCTATGATTCCGTTTTTATTTTCACCAACAGGTGTGTTGAATAGGAAGTGAAGTGGAAAAGGGCTTGCTCTATCACTTTCAAAAGACCTTGACTTTTGCAAATCATTTGAATTCGCTTGTATAGGTTCACTCTTAGTTCTTACAACATCACTTGTAACAATGTATTCATCTGTTTTAGTAGAAGATGTGTTATATCGAGAAGGAGAAATGTTTTCCCAGCCAAACTTCTCTTTTTCAAATCTATCAATTAAATAGCTCATTTGGTCTCTTAAGTTTAAATCTTTTACCAATCTAAGAAGTTGTTTTCTTCTTAAGCTAGCTGGATCATTTCCTTGGTCTCTCATTTTGGTTAACACTATCAGCCCTTTTTCCAGAAACTCATTTACTTGTTCATGCAATCCAAAAGTAGAGCTCAATAACACTAATGTAGATGCTGCAGTAAAAATATATTCTCGGTCCATGTAACCAAATATTGCCAATTGACCTTGCTCATACATTGACCATAAAGATTGGATTGTATTTATGGAGCTGTTTAAAGAAGAATTCAGTAAAAAGATTGTATTTTCCGAGTAGTCATCTAACCTAATAAATTCTGGTTTTTGTCGACCCGAATTTAACCAATTCTTTAAGAACAAATGGGAAAAATGATAAACCAGTCTTCTTACCGCCAAATTGATACCATTAAAGTATTCAGTATAAATGTTACACTTCAGTCTAGTGATTTTGAAAGGTTCCATATCAAAGTCAACTTGTAAAAATTCAGGAAGACTATGTCTGAATTCAATCAGTTCTCTTAAAAGACTAGTGACTGTTGGTGAAATGTCTTTTTTCAATTTTCTGTTGTAAAGCTTGTTTAAAATTTTAGCACTGATAAACGTAGTATTTATGCAAGCTAAAAGATACTCGGCTTCAGGAAAAATATAGTTTTCACAGCCTTCTGGTGGATTGCTCATATCAAAATCACTTGGTAGTTGGCATGATATTGATACATCTTGAAAACTCAGAGGATGTCCAGCCTTTGAAGAAAGCATTCTTTCGTATATGTAAATAGTCCAGAATAATCTTCTGTGGTGTTCCAACTCAAACTTGGATATTTTTCCTGCTTCAGCATCACAATGCCAGCCAAGAATCAAACAGGTTTTTAAAGTCATGGAAAAGTAAAGGTATGATGAAACGGTATAGTCAGCAACTTGCAAATAAAATGCATACAACAGCAATGTCTCAACTGATCCTGGTTTTGTAAAATTATCGATTTTGTTTCCGGAGTATAAATAGCCAAAAATAGCAGAACTTTTGATAAAAAACTGTTTTCCTGGAAGTGATTTGTTGGCTTTTTCCAAATCTGGATGGATTTCTTTAGATTCCGAGCTAGTTCCCAAATACATCTCCCCAATAGCAAAAATCAGCATTATTTTACAAAACCAGATTGTTTGAAGAATTTGATCTTCATGAACAACTTCTCCGTTGTAGATTTTTTCCAGATTTGCCTTTTCCAACCCTTCATTAAAGAAATAGAAACATCCGTCGTTGTATGTAATAAAGGTGTCTATAAGCAAGACAGCATAAGAATGTGGTGGTAAAGAAAAGTTGAAGGAGTTTGGATGTGTTGATTCATTTGATGAAAGTATAATCTTGTATGCATTTCCTTCCTCTTCTAAAATTTTATCAACATTGTTATTGGTCCAGCCAATTTGTGATTTATCAGAAGAAATATTGTTTGGAATTATAACCTCATCAATTAGTGCAGCTTTAGAATTTGAAGAATTTGGTTTACTGTTTCCTGATCGTTTAATGCTATTTTTTCTTAAATTATCTTCAATCATAGCTTTTGTTCTTTCAATCAATGAATGTATCTCCATACAGAAATGTGTCATTGATGAAGAACCAACAAAGTATTTTTGTCCAGTTTTAGAACCAACAATTCCTCCAAAATTTTCGTTTGAAAAATCTGGTTCATTAGTTGGGATTTTGTCTTCAACGGTTGCTTCTTCATTTTCAACCACTTTTGTCAAACCTGAGTTTTGTATTTTGTAATTAACAAATGTTGTTGTTTTGGCGAAATTAGAAGATTCTTCGTTTTCTGTTTCTATCAAGTTATCGTTAAACAAGTCTTCATCATCTGAATTGTTTGGACTTTTATTTGCAAAGTTATTTGGTTTTTTATTCTTGTTATGCTTTATAATATTCTTCAACTTAGTTGTTTCTTTTTTTAACTGAGATATCTCATTTTGCAAACTCTGTAAGTATGTTAAAGAAACATTTAATTTCTTTTTAGGTGCTATATACTCACAAACTGCTGAAGCATCAATGCAATTAACACACTGCTCTATGCCTTCAGTTTTTTTACAATTCATATGCTTTGTTCTACATCTTGTGCATGCAATATTTTTCTCTTTTTTTTTACAATCTTTCGTGTTTTTGTCTTTAACGCCATTTGAATCAGTTGATGATAAGGAACTTTTCATTATTGTAGATTCAGTTAATCTCTCATTTTTATTTCCCCAAGAAAGTACTTTGATTTCATTGGGTTTAGAAGTCTTCTTCTTCACTTTTTTTATATTTTTAGTGTCAGCCTTAGAAGATCCCTCCACTTTAGCTTTCAATATATTAATATCATTATTGTTTAGATTCAATTCAATGTACGGTTGGTCTGTTTTCTTCTTAGGCCCCATACAGAGTTATATTACAAGATTCTTTTTATTATTATTATTATTTTTTGATAATGGTGTCTTGGTAAAATGACTTCTTTTATACAATCTATTATATTTAGTCATCCTGAAAAAGATTTAAAAATTGATGCATTCGTTAAATCCTAAAATCAACATATTTGGTTATCTCAAGAGAATATACTGCGTTAGAGTTAAAAAATTGACAAAATCATGTTTTTGCTAAAAAAGGAAAAACTTTATTTATTAACTTTTCGGGCAAGTTTGCTTTATTTTGTGGCCGGGTGTTTTTTTTTTTTTGCTGTCACACCGAAATTGTAGGGCATAACTGCTTTTCCAACCCAACCAAAATTCACCATTAAAAAAAAAAATGCGTTTGATTCTTGTTGAAAAAAATTTTCCTTGAAGTTGTTTTGAGCGAAAAAAAAAAAAGAGTGAAAGAAAATACGAGAACAGAGATTTAATACATTATTTCGATTGGTTTAAATAGAAGAAGAGTATACAAACCTAGAGGATTATTATATATTAACTAATAAGTTATCTTTTCATACACCAAAAACACACAAATATAATTACAACACAATGTCTGCTGTTAAGAAAACTGTTGATTTAGCCAAAATCATTAACACCTTAAAGTTAACTGGAGAATCCCAAGCCAGATTATTACAATTCAAAAAGAGAGCTGATGATGCCAAGATCGCCTTTGTTAAAGCCCAAGAAAAGGCTAACGCTAAGATCGATTTTGCTGCCTACAACTCCTTATTAGCTGGTTCCGCCAACAAGAATATTGTTTCTGAATTAGAATCTTACCTAAACAACTTCAAGCCAAAGGAAGATACTGCTGCTTTAAAGGAAAACTTAGATAACTTATCCAAATTCGAACAAGAAGCTTTGGAATCTGCCAAGTTAACTGAAAAGGCTGTTGGTGAAAAGTTATTATTATTAAGAAACACCATTGCCAATATTGAAAATGCCATTCCAGTCGAAGAAGTTCAAGTCCACAATGTCTTAAAGGCTGATCCAGATTTCGAATTATGGATGATGAGATTAAACCAAAACGGTACCGTTACCAAGATTCCAGGTTACACTCAAAGATTCAAGAACTTAGATCCATTATCTTAATCTTAGAGTTACATGTCATTTAATGAATAAATAAACTTCCCACATAGACTTTAACTTGATACTTTTTCATATAAAAGTGTAAAGTTTGAAACATATGAAAATATAATAATATATTCAATTATTAGGTATAATGAATTTTTTAAGAAATATAAGATATGATATTTGATTGTGATAAAAAGTAAATAAAATGAATACTGCGTTTTGTTGTAGATTCAACCGAACAAAAAATCAAATGATTTTCTGTTTAAGTTATTTCAAACCATGTCACAATCCACTTATATACAAGTTTTTGATCTTATTCTTAAACAATTAGATATAACTTCTTTCAGAAAAAAAATATTCTTTTATATTAGCATTTTGAAAATAGTTTGATTTTTTTTTCTTTTTAAAAAATATGACTTAACATTTAAAACTAGATGTTCTTTCGTGTTTTCAAAAATTAGTTGAAAAACAAATCAACTTAGAAAAAGGTGCGACCCAGGTTAATAATCATATACAAGGCACCGAAAATGTTGAGTACAAGATTCAAAGAAGCTTTGTTTTGTGAGCAGACGGAGGATGTTGATCAAATTAGAGAACTTTTGCTTGAATATGATTCAAATTTCAAGCAATTGGAGACCATTGGATTCATGGCAAGACATCTTTCTATTGATTCTCTAAGTACTGGTCCTGGTGGAAAGATTCTTATTAAGTTATTATATAATAAAAAGAAGGATGAAATAAGCAGCTTCAACTTGAAAATGGGGGATATTGTTCTTTTATCTAAAGGAAGCAGCAATTTAAAAACATGTCTTAGTAAATTAGAGATACAAGGGCATGTGTATAAACAAAACAAAGATTCTATAACACTGCTTGTAGATCAAGACTTGGAAGATACATCTGAGTTATCAGATAGCAATGATTTTTATTTTTTGATAAAGACAATAAATGAAATCACTTACAGGAAAATGTTCAAAACAATTGAAAAGTTGAAGAAGATTGAAGAAGATGAATATCATGATTCTTTACTGCTTGATATTTTGCTGAACAAAATTGATAAGGATGCTTTAAAGTCGCAAATGAATTATTCTAGTTACAAAGATAAAGGCACTAGTTACATCAATCCATTATTGAATGATTCCCAAAAAAGCGCTGTACATTTTGCTTTGAATAACCCCATTAGTATAATACATGGTCCCTTTGCATGTGGTAAAACATCAACAATAGTTGAAATTCTTGAGCAAATAAACTGTACACCAGAGCATAAAGGTAAAGTAATGGTTTGTGGACCGTCAAATGTCAGTGTTGATACGATTTTAGAAAAAGTAGCCAAAAACGGTAAAATCAAGTCTGATCAAATGGTTCGTATTGGTAATCCTACCAGAATTCATGGGAATGCTACATACAGTTTGGACAACAAGGTGAATACAGGGGAAGAAGGCTCTATATGCAAGGATATCAAATCTGAAATAAATACTTTATTAAAACAGTCAACCAAGGGTAATAGCAAGTCGAAGAAAAACATAGCAAAGCCTGCATTGAAAGGAAAAGCAAAATGGAATGAAATAAAACTTTTGAGAAAAGACCTTAACAAAAGAGAAAATAAAGTTGTAAAAGATATCATCAAACGGAGTAAGTTCATATTTGCAACTCTTCACGGGTCTTCAAACAGACAAGTTTTGACTATGTATGATGATGAAGCTGATCAAATCAATGATTTTAATGCGGTAGAGACTTTGATAATTGATGAAGTTTCTCAATCTTTAGAAGTTCAATGTTGGATACCTATTTTGGATCATTTGAAAAAGTTGAAAAGAATAATTTTTGCTGGTGACAATAAACAACTGCCACCTACTATAAAGACATTACCATCCCAAGTTACCAAAAATAAAGACGAAAGCACATTTAAAGTATTGAACACCACCATATTCGACAGATTGGAAGAAACTTATAGTAATACTTTTATAGCATTTTTGAATACACAATACAGAATGAATGAAAAAATCATGGAATTTCCATCAAATGAGATGTACAACGGTGAAGTCATTTCCGGAGACACAAACAGAAACATATTGTTATCTGATTTGAACTGTGATTTCTTATCATTAGATGAAGATGAAATTCTTAATGAACCTTTGTTGTGGTATGACACTCAATGTGACCTCAGTTTTATGGAAGATCAAAAGAAAGACGACAGCAAACCACATAAAAATGATATTTTCAATTCTAAAAGTAACATTAACGAGGTTTTCATTGCTTTGAAACATATAGAAAAATTAATTGGCATCATGCATTTGCAAGAAGAGCATATAGGCATCATCACTCCTTATCAAGCACAAGTTCAGTTAATGAAGCACCACATAAACGATAAATATCCAAACATTGATATTCACACAGTTGATGGGTTTCAAGGAAATGAAAAGGAGTGTATTATATTGTCATTAGTCAGATTCAATGAGCAAAATGAATTAGGCTTTGTGAAAGATGAAAGAAGACTTAATGTGGCCATTACCAGAGCTAAAAGGCAACTCTGTGTAATAGGAAACTTGGAAACGTTCTTTATAAGTCAGCAAAGTAACAAGTTTTTAAAAAATTGGTGCAAGTTTATAGAAGCAAAAGGAGTAATTGAGTATCCTGAGTTTTAATAAAGAAACGAAATTACATATCGATAGAAATTTATTTATCATCTATATAGCAAAAGAAATCTAATGTATCATCGGAAGTTACAAACATAGAGTATTTTGGATTGAAAAGAATGTTTCTACTGGAAACTTCTTTTGGAGTAGCAATGTGTCTTATAGGACTCAAATTTCTACCAGATAAAGATGAAGATATATCCCATAGCAGCACTTTGTTATCATATGAAGTGCTGATAACATAGTTACCACATGGTGAAAAGCAACTGTTACCTTGATCAGCAAATTCTCTATTAGGGAATGGTTGTATCTTATTCAATTCAAATATGGTCTCTAATGTGAAAGCATCAAGAACAAAGTTTGATCCGTGTGTTCCATCTAATAATATGTATCTTCCACAGTTTGAAAAGCTGAGTTTCTTCCATGAGTTGAGAGGAATTTTAGAAGGGTCTAGTTCTTTGAATAAGAAGCAGCCTTTGGATAAGTTTTTGATGTCATATAAGGATATTTCACCTGTTGATGGATTACCAACACCAAATACTTTACCTGAAGGATCATATGCTATACAATTAGGAGCAACTACTGGCAGGATTGCTGATGCTACACTGCTGTTTGATCTTGGATCCCATACTCTTACAGACTCATCGTAAGAACTGCTGATAAATGTGTCATCAACTGGAGATAAGATGACATCTGATACAAGTGCGCCATGGCCTTTGAAATACCTTATATATTGATTAGTCTCTAAATTCAATAATCTTATATCTTTACTTTCCAATGATGTGGAGGCATGTATCAATTCTATTGGAGAATGCGTAAATATAGCTGAATGGCATCCGTATTTCTTGGTAGCAATATTAGTCAGGTATTGACATGTTCTGGCATTATAAAGCTCTATAGATTTGTTTGCATGGGTAGACAAAAGATACTCTCCTGAATCGTGAAAATTCATAGATGTGATAGGAATCTTTTCATTAGTGTTAGTATCCAATCTAAAGGACTTTACTGGTAAAAAATTACAGAAAGATTCTCTATCAAAGGTGAAGTTTCTTTCATTCTCATTTGTGATAAATTTTTTTCTATGGCTTTTATCAGGCTGGTAAGAAGATGCCGTCTTATAATTAACGTAGTTCTTGTTCATTGTAAAGGATTCTGTAATGATCTTTATGTTTGTTTGGTGTTTCAAATAATCAACCAAGTAGTGAATTTCAATTTTCCAAGTGGCATTTTTTCTCTCAGTTTTTTTTTATTAGCGTTAAGACAGAAAAACATGAATATTTCACATGTGCGCTACACGAAGTAATATCTTGATAATAAATATAGCGAAATGTCATTATTTGAAAAGAATCAATATGAAACAACCATGTTTTGACACAGCTAGGGTATATTATAGCTATGAATATGAACAATTTCTTTGAGAAATATAATTCACACGATGAAATTAAAAAGATCATAGATGAATTTTACTTACAGCAACTACTTAATACAGCAAACAAGGATCCAGAAAATAAGAGCTCATTAGTATCTTGTTTCGAAGATACGACTTCTAATGTTAACAAAACACTTGACTTTAAAATTCAGCAATTTCGGAAATGCTATTTTGACAAAAATGATATTATAAATAATAATAACTTTTATTCAACAACTACTTTTGATCTTTATAATGCAAAGCAGGCTACAAAGAACAGGATACGAAATTTAGGAAGCAATAGACTAAAACCACTTGGTATAAGTAAAACATATCGACAATTAAAAAGTGATAAAAGGCAAGTTAAATGTATTAAGCTGAATTTCTATAACACAGCAAACAATTTGACACAAGAAACAGAGGTTGCATCAGCCGCTGGTGAAACAGGGATAATAAGTTTGCGCAATCGCAATATATCTCAGCTTGATAATGAACCTACAAACGAGAATCTGTCAAACACCTACAGCGTACCAGATAACTCATATGATGAGGGTAATGACAACATTGATTTTAGCAGTTCAGATGATCCTGCTTGAGTTGTGAAACAAAAACAAAAAAAAATAAATTTAGTAAGCCATATATAATGTATTTTAATCTCTTCTATCAACACCAATAGCAAGCTCTTTTTTAACAAGATCGACTTTATCAACCTTTGCAGCTTGTAAATGAATACCAGGATTCATCCACTTACCACAACTACATCTAGACCCTTTCCAGTTAAAAGCACCTACTTTGGCTTCACATCCTGGACATAAGAACTTACCTTCCAATAATTCTTCTTTTAGTAGTTTTTCCTTCATCCAATTTAATGGCTCAACAAAGTAATGGGTACAAATATCTTGGGATTTTTCAACACCAACAATTCTATTACCGGAAATACCACCTCTTTTGAAAAAGTGAGATTCTTTAGATGTCTTGGCAGGAGGTTCATGATTTATGAATGAAGATGACTTCGCTAGATTTTGTCTACACTTCTTACATCTTAAGACTTGCATGTCTTTATCCTCAATAACAACTTTTTCATTAGCAGAAGCATCCTCATCGGCTTCGAACATATTATTATCTCTGGCTATCATTTGCCTAGATAGCTGACCACTTGGATCTATTTCATTACATTTGGTTAATTTCCATTGTTTATATTCACTATTGTTGGAATCGAAAAATCTTCCACCCATGGCTTCAAATAATTCTAATTGTTCCAAAACATTACTAGATAACTCCATTTTGTTATTTATCATTTTTCTATCAACAGCATATGTAGCTTGTTTTAAATTAAATCCGAATCTGTACATTAAATAACAAATAACATAAAAACAAGCTCTGTTAGAACCCTTATATGAGTGTATGAAAATAGCTGATTTTTGTTTAATACCTTTGAAGTTGACTTCTAAAGGGTTATAATTTTCTTCATTAGGAAAAATGGCATGGTCAATAAATTCATTGGCTTCATTCACATACTTGATCAAATCAACAACATCGTCAAAATATAAACTATCATCGTTCAAGTCAATATTTTTCAAAGTGTATCCTTTCTTAACTAAATATTCTGGAATTTTATCAAATTTCATACAACTTAAAATATGGCTGACATGATACTCCACTTTCAAAGGGACATGGGTCATGATTGGCACAACAGAACCAACATAAATACCACCTAAAATTTTATCCATTGTTCTTTTATATTCGGTTTATTTGTAGTTAATCTTTGGTTTTGAGAATTCACCAAATGTAATCTTTATTTTTGTTTTCTTTCTATTGCTTTACTGCATAGATCATCACGATAGCACCATTTAGTATCGTAGTAAAGATATTTCGTCGTACTCAAAGTGAAAAATGCTACAAATGGAAGAAGGAAAAAAAAAAGCAATTAATTACTTGGTAGCGGTACAATTGTCTTTTTTTGGAAAAAGTGCTTTAAATCCCAATTGGGAAAGTAACATTTTGTCAGGGTAAATCTTTAGTTTAAAGTTTTTGTCACGCTACAAAATCACATATTTGATTGATATATCCGAAAAGAGTAATTTTTGATTTGAACCCGTTTTATACAGAGTTGTTAAGGGAAGGTTTATTCTATTTAAGAACAAGTGTAGTGAATATAAGAAATTAAAGTGAAACCCCAATAGAAAAAGAAAATCACCCAGAAATGGAAATTTTGGAGTTTAATGGCGTTGATTTCACAGATCTTTTGTCTACTATCAACTCTTTAAAAGAAAAGGAAGAAAGTTATGATTTAAAAAGATCATTGGTATTATGTGACATTATGTACTCTGATGAATATAAAAAACTCATGTCTATATTTAATGCGCTTTTTAAGCTAAAGGAGTATTCAGAAAGATCTTACAACATAGTGACTGAAGTCATTGAAACAGTTCCATCATATTATACTGCTTGGGTTTACAAATTGGAACTAGTGTTAAAATTAAACAAAGATATCTCAGAAGAATTAAGCTGGCTAGATGAGTTTAGTTTGGATAATTTGAAAAACTACCAAATATGGTCATACAGAATAGAACTTATTAAGGAATATTATAAAAAGGATACAAGCAAAGAAGCTTTTAAATCATTACTGCAAAAGGAAAACGTATTAACAATGGTGATGTTTGATGAAGATGCTAAAAACCATCATGTTTGGAGCTACAAAAGCTGGTTTATTAATTATTTTGATTACGATTTGGAAGAGTACGGTGAAGAAGTTGCATATATTGGGAAACTTATAGACAAAGATGTTCTTAACAACAGTGCTTGGTGTTTCAGATACAAAATCATATGTGATCTACTAAAAAAATCTAATAATGACCAGAAGAAATCATTACTTGAAGAAGAATTGGAATACTCTGAAGAACAAATAGCTAGGTACCCTGATAACATAAGTTCCTGGAACTATCACTTTAGAATGATCGAGCTAATGAAAGAAAATGAGCATACCATCAATAAGGATTTATCGGAGCTATACGAAACACATTTGAACGAGAGTGTATATTCCATAGAGTACTATGCCAAATACCTGGTCATGGTTGACAAGGCTATCAATCGAAAAAGCATAAAGGACTTGTATATACTGCTAAGGGACCATAGAGATCCGATAAGAAAAGTCTACTGGGATTACAAAATAGCCCAATTATAACATATATATTGCAATTAGTCACCAAAACACGACTTACAGCTGGCTATGATCACTTTTCTAACCTGTTTTTTTTTAAAAAATAGCTTGCAATTAATCAACAAACTTCACATCGGATTTTTCACGTTTTGTTGAAAAAAAAAAAATATGTAATCAGCCCATGTAAGCGGCATAGAATTTTTAGACAATTTTTAAATTTTTAATTGGTATTTCGAACCACCCTTTCACGAATAAAGACATATAACTTGGAAGTAGACCAGATTAGCGGATAACGAACTGTAGTACAGCATATTTATATACCCAAGATAAGAAGTATTTCGAGCTTTATTGATGAATTCTGATTTTAATAGTAACAATTTTTTGTACAGTGAAGAACCACTAAATCTTCACCAGAATAATAACAACAACAAAAATAAAAATGTGAAAAAAGAAGGTAAAGACAACGATAATTCAACATATATGGATTTTGTTGATTTTGACAACGTAGATTTTGATATAACCAACTTAGCCAATGGTCAAAATATGAATTATACAGACTCCAACCAACAAAAAGTATTTGAGCAGCTAATGTCCAAAAACAACAGTAGCAATACGAATTTCCTTAATGAATTTAATGATATCAATATGAACAATGTTGATTCCATAGGATCTAATATGGCAAACATCATGCCAAATTTATCTGCCAATTATTCTCCAATTGATGGTTCTAACAGCAGTAAATCCAATGTTGTAAACGATGATAGAAAAGTTGCTAATGATTTCAATTTCTATATGGATCAAATGATGAATCAAATTACTGCATCAAATACTGGAAGAGCTTCAGGAAAACTTAACCGTTTTGAAGATGTTCAAGCATTGAATGCAGAAAGCAATAACAACAGCTTCATTAATGAGTTGGTGGATGTTTTTGATGATAACATGAATATAACAAACGATGAGCCGTTTATACAACAAGGACTGCTTACAAATATAGATGTTCTACGAGCAAACGATATTCACTATTGGAGAAACTGTCTTAACTATGTGGAGAATGTCAAGTTTGGAAAGAGCCCTGATTTCACCAGATCTGATTTTGTGAAAGAACAAGAAAAAATAAAGCAAATGAGTGCTATGAGAGATTCCGAAAGTGATGAATATGTTAAGATACCTGAAGACCCAAAATTGTTTCCATACAAACTTACTATAGGAGAGATACCTCCAACTTCAAGAGTTGAAACTCAGGTGAAGTTGAACATCTGTATAGAGCCAGCACCAAAACAAAACATTATTCATTTATCAACCAATGGTATACCAAGAAGAAAATATATGTTGGCTGATCCTATAAACACTTGGGACGAGAATTTATTGGAGCACGTATTGTTTTTAGAAGCTCACGTCATTAAAGTATCCGATAAATCACCAGTAACACCTTGTGAAAGATGTTGCAAAAGAGAAGAAAGAAGATTTTCTAGAAGAAAATCTGGGGCAACAGATGCAGATTTATGGGCTGTAAATGATGATAGAGAAGCTTTGATCTTTAACCACAAGCAGCTTTGTGTTTTAAATCAGCAAGGTGCCAGTACTAATATTGGGGGTACACCAGACTCTAAACCCTCAGGCATTCCAGATTCCAAGTTTATAACATTTACAAGTAGATTTGTTTGTTATTGTAGACATCAAAAAGAGTCTGTTGGGTTTGAAATTGTCATTCTTTTAAAAAATCATAAAGGTGAGATTTTAGGGAAAAAGACTAGTTCTTCCATAAAAGTTGTTAATATTAACCAAAGAACCAAGAGTATCAAAGATACTGCATCAGACGTTTCTGATACTGCCTCTTCAGTTGCTTCAGAATCAAGTTATGCAACCGATTATAGTAATAGCAGACAATCAAGTGTTGATTACAGCACATCTTCATATCAATCTGAGTTAGATCATCACAGTGATGCTTTAATGAATGAAAGAAACCCAAGAGCCTTCAAGGCTATGAATGGTTTGTCCACTTCTACTCAAGAGTTGCTACAACATCAAGGACAGAGCAACTTGTATAGTGCAAGCCAGGATGTAAACTCTGGGATTTCTGCCCTCAACAACAAAATTTTTACCTCTAATTCTCCCTCTTTCAGAATATCACCTAATGTTCCAAGAAATTGCAGCAATAATAACTTATTGATGGTCAAGAATAATAGTCAATCAATGGCACAGCAACAACAAAAGCCAGCAATTACAAAACCAGGTATTTTCAAAATTATTCCTAATTCTGGCCCAACCAGTGGTGCTGTTGAAGTAACCATTCTTGGTGAAAATTTCACACCAAATACGGATGTTTTGTTTGGTTTTAATAAAGCATTAAGTGTTAATTTCTGGGGTCCTACCACCATAGTTGCAAAAGCTCCACCTGCACATACACCAGGACCAGTTCAAGTTGTGAGTCTTGTAGATTCAATGTACATACCTGAAAGTATTGTTCCAAATCCAGAAGCTGTATTCACTTATGTTGATCAAAACGACAAACAATTATTGGAGTTAGCATTGAAAATTGTTGATATTGAAAAAAATAAAGATTCCATTAATCCGAATGAGAATCATCAAGATAGAAACTTGGCTCAGCAGCTATTGTTTGAACAGAAAGGTGATAGTAACAGTCCACAAGACAAAGAGATTAAACATGAAGCTTACAAAGTAGTTTTGTCATTACTAAGCAGTGGCTCAAAGAAGAGTATTTTGAATAACTTGAATTTGAAAAATGATGAAGGTAGAAGTTTACTTCATTTAGCATGTTTGAAGTCTCACGTTGAATTGATAATATTCTTACTTTCCAACAATGCCAAAGTCAACTCCGTAGATAACTATGGTTACACACCATTACATTTTGCTTGTTTAGCAGATGATATAAGAGTGATGAAAATGTTGATTGCTATGAATTGTGACAAGTTTAGTCCTACTTATTGCAATGACTTGTCTACTCCATTGGAATTGTACTTAAATAATTATAGAAGCAAAGAAGATAGCGAAAATTACGATGAAGTCTATGAATTATTAAAAGAAGATGATAAAAAAGACTTTAGAAATGGCAGTATGGACCAGTTGAGCGCCTTTTCAAATGAATCAGGATTTCAGCAGCATATATCAACAATGGTATCACAAAGTTCCATTTCTATTTCAGACAGTCAAAAGTTTGATATGGAACCTAAGAGATTAACAGATGACTTGCATTTGAAAGACGTTTCTACCAACAAAGTAGGAAAAATATCTGGAAATGAAAGCACAACTTCAGCAATCACAGTGAATGAGTCTGTTAATTCATCTTTGGAGTCTCAGCCACCACTATATGATGATCTCTTCCCTGAGAGTGTTTTGAAAAAGCCAAGTGAAGAATTTGAGGACGTTCAAACCCAAAAGCTGATTCAAATGTCTGCTCCAAGATTGTCTCCACGTACAACTCAATCTCTGCTTCCACCTATTGATTCTTTAAGCATGAAATTAGACTTGATAGAGACAACTGATATGGAAGATAGAATTGCTAATACTATGGACAATAAGAAAACTAGAAATGACAGTTCATCAGATACAGAAATGTTTGATGAAAATTATGACAATGAAAGACATGGACTGGGTATGATAAAGATGAAGTATAAAAATAAAATGCTGAGATTAAACATGTTTAACGAAGACTTGATGAATCAATTCAAGTTAATGAAGTCCAAACAAAAAGATTTTACTATGGACACTAAATTGATCTTCTTTTGGATCCCTTTTTTGCTAATATTGATTTCAACTGTTATAGTATTGACATTCAGTTCAAGTAATGAAAACTCGATAGCTGACAGTTGGAATGTAGCATCAAATAATATGAGAACCAGATTAGCCAATTTCTTTTTAGGAAAGCAAAGATGGCAAATGTTTGTCAAAGATGCCATTCACCAAGGTGAAATCAAATTCAAAGAGGCCTTTAATGCAGAGAACATTCATAGTATATTTTGAGTCTTTTATAGAGTAGCATTGATTAAATACCAAAGTTGTAACGAGATTAAGGTTATAATTGCTTTTTTCTTTTTCTTTTTTTTTTTAGAAATGTGATGAATTCCCTTTTAGGAAAATTTCACTCCTGTATTTCTTTTTTATTCATAAGCGTAACAAATTTCAATACTTTTAAAAATAACATAAGAGACTCTTTTAAACTATGATTGATACACCAAAAATCATACATAAGATACAACCATTGGCTTAAAAAATGGAATTGAAGTTAGCTACTGACAACAAAAAATACTTACCTAAAGAGGTTCCAGCAAAAAATCAATTTAGAATCATTGTTGGATCTTACGAACACAACATTTTATGTGTTTCTTTAGATCTTTCTAATGAACAAATCGGACCTATATTTACACCAATCTTCCACTTTCAAGCACATTCATTGAGTGTCAGAACTTTGGACGCTTCCAAGAAATTTTTGGTTTCTGGATCTAGCGATGAACACATTAGAATATATGATATGCAAAACAGAACTGAAATGGGTAACCTGTTATCTCACGAAGGAACTATTACGTGTTTGAAGTTTAGTAAAAAATCTTTTGAAGAAGATATCATTAATAATGAAAAACTTGAAAATGGAAAGAAACTAGGTACTAATAGTTCAGATGGTAAGTGGTTATTGTCTGCTTCAGAAGATAAAACTATTACTGTTTGGAGAACTAAAGATTGGGAAAAGTTTGCTGTTTTAAAGGGACATACCAAGAGAATCAATGATATTGATATTCATCCATCAAACAGAGTTGCCATATCTATCAGTGATGATCACTCCATCAGATTATGGAATTTGATGAGTATGAAAAAGGCAGGTATATTAAAATTAAAAGATTACAATCAAAATGGTCAATATATCAGATGGCTAGGTTTGAACAACTTTGTTGTTGGTTTAACCAGTAAAATCTTAGTCTACGATATTTCTTTAGCCAAAGTATGTTACGAAATTGACACACCAAAGAGATCTGTAATCATGCACTTGGAAGTAGACACAATTGATGGTAAAGACTATGTCATTGTTGGATTAAATGACGGTTCATTGTTGTTCTATGCCGTTGACCAAATGAGATTAACTGTTGATGTTGACAGAGAATATACTGAAGAAGACTTTAAGAACTTGCTTCCTGAATTTACTTTAAATGGCCATTCAAATAGAATAAAGAGTTTCAAATATTATAAAAATAAGTTTGCGGAATACTTAGTGAGTTGTTCATCAGATGGAAGAATTGTTTGTTGGGATTTGAAGACCAAGGAAAAAGTGTGTGAGTATGATACCTCCGAAAGATTAAATTGTTTGACTGTTATTGATGAATCGGTTGAGAAAATGAAGGTTTCTACTCAAAAGTTAACTAACGAAGAAGAATACACAAAATCGGAATTAGAAGATGAGTTGAATAGTGAAGATGAAGCTCAATATAAAAAGATAATGAAAGGAACTCAAGACAAAAAGAGAAAGAGAAACAAAGGTGGTAAAAAAGTAAACAAAAAGAGAAAAGTTGAAATTGAACTTTGATCGTATAAATATATATATATATATTTATTTTTATTTTTATTTTTTATAATTTGGATTCTCTGCCCAATCTTTTGCAATGCTTATAATATAATGCTCTGGCTTTAGACCAAACTGGGGCTCTTCCTCTATTTGGTAGAGTTAACAAAGATGGTAGTAAATCAGCAGCAAAGAATTCGGAAGCTTCTCTTGGGAGTAGAGATGGTAAATGGTCAATAGAAATTACACTTAATTTTGGACCAGCTGTAGTATCAACAGGCACAGTTGGTTCATCAAAGACAGTGGCTATATTGTAAATTGGAATAGGATTATGTGGGTTTGTGGTATCAGCAGACACATCAACAACAGTTCTTAGCTTTCTACTGCTCTTATTTAGTAATTCATAGTTGATGAATGGTGCGATTGGCTTAGATAGATAAATACAGTTGATAAAAATATCAGCATCAGCAATTTCTTGGAAAGGTCCTCCTTTCTTGGTTTCATTTATATCCCATTTAATGATATTTTGTTCAGGTAAGCCAGCTTTCTTCAAGAAGTCTACAGCACCGGAACCACATCTTCCTAAAGCACCAATTATAAGAACCTTTGGTGTTCTTCCAGCCTTTTGAGTGGCTTTTAAATAATCCTTTTTGACATTAGCAATTAAACTGTTTTCATTTGGAAAAGGAGCAACACCAGGTAAATCTTGGCTGTCGCTGTTTAGTTGTTTGAATGACCAGTCTTTCAATCCCAAAGCAGCACCGGCAAACCCGGCATAGTAACCAAAGGCAGCAACTCTTCTACCTTGATCGTTTTCTAAAAATTCCAAGTCATATAAGATACCTTTACCGTCTTTATATCTTTTCAAAACATCTTTCCAACCAGCTTGATCTTTATAACAATGAGCAAATTGAATATGTTCGTGATGTAAAGGGAAGGTTTGATCTTCAGGTAACTCTTTTAACCCAATTATAATTCTGTCTTTTGGTGCATTGATCCAAGATCCAAAAGGAACAATGGTACAACCAACATTTTTGTATTCATTTATGTGAAAAATTGATTGTTCAGACTCTTCAACAAATATTTCAAAGCCCTTTTCCAACAATATCTTACAAGTAGTTGGGGTCAAAGCAGCTCTAGCTTCTAATGGTTTATATTCTCCTCTCAAGTGTAATTTAACTGCAGCCATATTTATATTATTATATATTAATGTGATATGGTTTTAATATATTTTCTATACTGTTATTAAAATGTATTTAAAACAGAGTGAACTTTCTATGTGGCTCTATTTATAAGTTGACTAAAATACTATTATAATATGTTGTTTTTTTTTTACCTTCAAATAAATTTATTGAATTGAGTAAAAGCACTTTTCCGTCGCAAATTTTAAAAAATTGTTACTCTTTGAGTCATCCAAGTTACGGGCATTTTTTACTATTTCACATATGCCCGTAATCACCAACCAAAAAGAAGGCGTATTTAGGAGAGACATATTTTTTTAGAAAAAAATGCCCCTGATTATGAATTACTTTATTTTTGGACCGGAAAAAACTTGCGTCGCAACAAATGCAACACGTGACTTGTCGGATTTAAACGCGTCTAAGTTTTTTTCTGAAGAAATGGTACACCAAAAAAAAATCGGCTTCTTGAATTCCAATTAACTTCTTTGTGTTATCTCTTCGAATTATTAAACATTCCAGATGATTGGTTTAAAAATAAGAAAGCTCTTTTTTTAAACCAAATAAAACCTGTTAATATGGATAACAACAATGTTACTGAGGACCTTGTCTTTAATACTAGTGGCCACTCTCAACAGATACCCAAAACACCTTTAAATGACAATAAAATTGTCAATAATGATGGAGCAGGAAGTAACAATGCTCATCATTACAAAAGACATTTGGTCAATAGATTATCAAGCTCTAAAAAAAATATTAATACAGCTTCTAGTATGAGAAGATTCTCCTTTCATAACAGTGGTGCTAAAATGTCTCAAAAAGTTAAGAACTACAGTAAAGGCTGGAGTCATCACAAGCACTCGCCATTACCCACAACAGCAAATAGTATGGTTTCAGATGATATTATGAAATATATCAAAACAGATAGTTCTATGGCGTATAGTCCGTTCAAATCTAAGGAAAATTTGAATGATTTATTTGCGACTAAAAAAGGTATTGCATATTCACAATTGTCGAAAGACGAACAATTTATTGTTGATATGAGACGAATAAGAAACTCAGCTTTTGAACAAAAACAATATGAAACGGCTTTGTTTTACAATGATAGCTTGTGCTGCTATATAAAAGACAACTTTTCTTTGGAAGTTATAAAAGAAAATGTTGATTATCTCATGGACTTTTATGAAACACTAAATATTTACTATATGTCAAAACAATATCAAAAAGCTGTTGACATTTTTCAGGAACATGAGGTTATAAAATATCTGTTGAAAGATCATCCTATCTCTGTATACGTCTTTTGTTTGTGTTTATATGAGCTAGAGAATTTTCAGCAGATATTGGCCTATCTAGGTGAAGGCAATGAAGAGACGGACTCGATTGACCTTCAACTAGATATTTTAAATAGAGAACTAAGCAATGGTTGTAATAAAGAAAATAAAATTGATAAAAGAGTTTTGACTAATGTTCAAAAAGCTGAGTATAACAATATTGATTTTTATTATAAAATGTTATCTAAACTAAAGACTAATATGTTACTTTTAAGAGGAAAAGCATTGATGAAGAAAAATCAATTTGATATGGCCAAAAGAGAGTTAAGAAAATCTGTTTTTGCTGATCCTACTAACTATGAAAGTTTTAAATTGCTTATCAGCTCCCAAATTATGACCAAGTCAGAAATACTTGAGCTTTATAATGAAATTCCCTTTGACAATGTCATAGATGACAAAAGAATTGCTGAGGTTTTGAAGGCCACTTACTATAAAATGATTTCAAGTGATTGCATCAATCAAGAAGACTTCGGTAATGATGTAGCAATTGTGGACGAAGAATCATATGATGAAGAAGAGGCAATTGGGTCCTTTTTTGAAAACAGTGATCTTGAAAATGGAAATAAAAATATGAATGAAAATACTGCCAATATGCTACTAAAAACCAACCATTTGTTGATGACCAAAGAATTTCAAATTAACATTATAAAAAAAATGTTTAATCAATGTAGCTATGCTGATTGTATTGTAAGATGTGAAGCTTATTTAAGTGGAGGGTATGACCCTTTCAATGAAGATGTTATCACTCACTACTTAACATCTTTATTTGAAGTAGGGAATAAAGCCAAAATAAGCAAATTGTTGAATACATTGATATTAAAGTTTCCCTCGAGTTGGATTACCGAATTTGCAGCGGGCACTAGGCAGTTATTATTTAGGAAGTATATGCTTGCAAGAAAACACTTTGCTAAAGCAACAATATTGAATTCATCTTCTCTACCTTCATTGATAGCATATGGACATACATTTGTAGGTGAGCTAGACTTTGACCAATCTATAGTAGTTTATTCCACTGCAGCAACTTTGTTTCCAGGCTCGCATATCCCCTTAATGTTTTTAGGAATGCAGCATTTGATAAAGCGTAATTTGGCTATGAGCGAAAAGTACTTGAAAATGGCATTGACTATCAATTCAACAGATCCTTTATTGCTTAATGAAATTGGTGTTATTCATTACCAAAATACAAACTATTTGGAAGCCAAAAAATACTTCAAAAAGGCTAGTGATGTAATCAGTAAAATAAGAAGTAATAACATTCTGACTGAGTATGGGGTAGAGGAATCCAACTTTCATGCAAACTCAAAGATTTGGGCTGGTATTTTTGTCAACCTTGGTCATACATACAGAAAATTGAATCAACTAGAGAAGGCTTTGATGTGCTTTGAAGCTATAAGTGTGACTACAAAGCCAAATACAAACACACTTACCTCGATGGCTTTAGTTTGTATGAAGCTAATGAAATTTAAAAGATGTATAGAATATTTACATAAAGCATTAGAAGCAAATCCGGAAAATACAATGGCTTCTGATCTACTTGAAAAAGCAATGGAATTGAACATGGAGAGTGATGGTCCTTGATTTATATATATGAAAAGACGAATCAGTCTTTGGACTTGGATTTCTTTTTTGATTTGGATTTTTTTTGTTCTTCTTTTTTGCTCTTCTTCTTATTTTGTTTGGGGCTACCAACTTGTGTATGGTTTTTTGAATTATTGACCAAGAACTTCTTTTCTTTATTCAGTCTGTTGGCTTTTTTGCTTAATACCAGTATTTCCATTCTTTTGCTGACACATTCAGCAAACAATCCGTTGTCATCATTTATATCTATGGCATCGCAGATGCTATCGTAGTACTCAACAAAGCTTTCGATATAGTCATGAAGAACAGCAAATGCTGATTGTAAATTACCTTCCGAGTAACCCATTTCCTCTATCAACTTTGTTTTTGTGTCCATTTGTTTCGAATATATAGCTAATGTTTGCTTTGACAGAAGAGCCAAATCTTCATCTAATTTAACCATCTTGCTATCTGTTATCTGAGGTAAATCAACTGATTGACTTTTGTTTTTCTTCTCTTTTTTATGTTTCTTTTCTTTTTTATCTATCTTGATTTCATCAAGCTGATCAAAAGCTTCTGCTTCGGTCAATGTGCCACTGGATGAAACCTCAGCTTTGTTGTTATTTTTTGTAGACTTTGCAGTTTTAAGTGATTTCTTCGACGTTGAAGCTTTGACTTTTTGTGGCTCTTCACTTGACGATTCATATATTGAGTTAAAGAAGTCATCATCTATAAAATTCTTATCATCAAGAGAACCAGAGTTCACCTCTTTGATGACTGTTTTCACTGTTTTTCTTGCGGTGCTAGTTGGTTTCTTTTTTGATGTTCTTTTTTGTGCTGGTTTTCTTGCTGAAACTACTGGTGTTTCATCCAACAAGAAAGACGCTAGTTCTGACGCTGAAGTTTCGCTAATTACCATACTAATTTATCTCTTCTGGTCCATATCAACTCCTGTCTATACCTTAGTATATTAGTCAAAAGCTGAAAAAAATGTAAGAAAAAGAAAAGACTACAAGACAGCCTAGTTTTGGCTCCTAAGCGAAAATTTTTACTACGCCAAAAAAAAAAAATACCAAATAATTTGAAATTTAAACATATATAGTTGTTAATTGATCGTATATTGACTTAGATGATGCCTTCTAGGGCCTTTTTGACGTTTGTATAGATTTCCTCAACTGATTTGGTACAGTCAATCTTTTTGACTATATGTCTCTCGGTGTCCAGGTACTCAATTACAGGCATACTGGTGTTGACAAAAGTATCGAATCTTTTTTCAATGGATTCTATGTTGTCGTCTTCTCTACCTGATGTTTTACTTCTTTCCATCAATCTATTCAACATAACTTCCTTGGTGCAATCAAAGAACAATGTCAGCTTAGCCTTCATAACAGTTTCTTCAAAAGTTATGGCTTGGTCTAATTTTCTAGGGAACCCGTCAATCAAGAAATTCTTGTATTCGTGTTGGTTATTAACGATTGCTTGTCTTAATAAAGCAATTGTTATCTCTTGTGGAACAATAGTTCCGTCTTTTATATGCTGTTTGATGATATCTCTGAATTGAGATCCTTCTGCTACTTGTTCAGCTCTCAAAAGATCTCCTGCAGATAAATGCTTGAATTTGAAGTCTTTAACTAATTTAGAGCATTGTGTACCTTTACCTACACCTGGACCACCTAGTACAAAAACAACATTAAGATCAGAGTTGATAGACATTGCCAATATGATTTCTTTGGTGTTTTTCAAATCTCCAAATAATCCACAGCAAAGCAAAAAATGTGTTTGAAAGCTTTTTTTCTTCCTTTGAGCCAAGTTTTCCACCAGGGGGTGAATTTTTTCTTGGTTGATTTACGCTACGCTTGAGGAAATAAGCACTTAAAAGCCATTGATGACCATTAATGTTACCATTTGTGCTGAGTTGAGAATGCTGCGATAGTATACATTCATACAACATCAGCAGATCTTTCCAATCGGCTTTTGACTACTGGATAAGATTTTTATGTCTTATCTCCGGTTTGCAAGATTAAATTTTGCGCTACCAATTTTAAAATGTTTTCTCCGACAGAAAAATTTTTTTTTGTTGCTGCGAATCCACTCACGTCCTGTGATAATACGAAGGTTTGTTTTTTTATGTATCAAGCTGATGGTATATGGACTAATAGATCGATACATTAAGCCCTAAACAAGATATGACATAAGCAGTATGTCTAACAATGAAGAAAGGCAGACCAATATTGAAAGATTAAGACAGGCGGCTTTGAATGCGGCTTCAAAGAATCTTTCTACGTCCATTACATCTGAAACTAAAAACCTTTCTGCCAAAGATAGGCTACTTCAAAAAGCATTGGAAATCAATGGTTTATCTATGGCAGATTACAAAAAAGATGAGGCAAAAAAGCAATCATATACTCTAAATACCACAACAAGTACCGCTGAATTGAACAGTTACAGCTCTAGTATGCATGGTTTGAATAGTGCACCAATAACACCAACATTTGTACCAAGTGCCATGAACGTTACAGGGTTTCAACAAAGCTCTAGTAACTTGGCAGGAATGAGTCCAACTGGGTTTTTTGCCTCTGCAAGTAGGCCACAAACTCCCATTTCACATCAAATCCCAGCAATGTCTTCAGATATCAAAAACAAACATTTTTTAGAAACAATGGCAAAACTTGATG
The DNA here is from genome assembly GCA_037102615.1 of Hanseniaspora uvarum. Classification (NCBI taxonomy): domain Eukaryota; kingdom Fungi; phylum Ascomycota; class Saccharomycetes; order Saccharomycodales; family Saccharomycodaceae; genus Hanseniaspora; species Hanseniaspora uvarum. The sequence continues at coordinate 8,868 of BTGA01000009.1, read as the reverse complement.
AAAGTGAGTTTTTTATAGATGAAGGTTTGAAATATAAGATAAGAGAGAATACATTTGATATGAATAATTTTCCATTAGATCACAAAACACCGGTCATAATCCAAGAATATGCTCAACTGTCATTTATGTGGAAAGACTTCCGTTCATACAATTATTATTACAAATGTAAGAAGATGACAGATGATGGTAATAAGACATATTTCATGAAGAGAAATAGTAAAATTATCAACTCTGCTTTGCCCACCTCCAGAAATATAATCAATATCAATCACAGCATTTCTCAATTAAAAAACATGAAAAGCAATCCAAATGTTTTGAACTTGGATTCCATATTTTTGACATCAGGATTCATGGACAACTCTTTGGTTCAAGTATACGAATATTACTCTTATATGGTCAAAGCAAATGAATATTTTAATGTTGATGCATATGGTACAAGTAAGGGAACATTAAATCTTACCAAAAACGATTTGTGGTATGTTTTATTTCAACTATTAAACTTTTTAAAATTTATGTTTCAAAATAATCTGCATAAACATCATGGTATGAAACCAATAGAAGAATTTATTTCACTTGACCAATTCTTTCTTGTTGAAAGTGATAAGAACAATTTTATTTTAAAGTACAACAACTTGGGAGAAATGATCTCTAATAAATACTTGAAGATTGAAACAGATGGATCTGAAGTTGTTGATGTTGTTGAAGGTTTTAAAGAATCAAGTGGAATCAATAATGAAGCCAAGATTATAAACAAAATTGGTGGAATTTGGAAAAATTTGCTGATAAGTGCAAATGCATTGGCTAACGATGTTAAAATTGCTGATATGTTGAACTACTTAAAGACTCCTGATGTTACTTTAGAAAGTGTAAATGCTTACTTTAGTTTTGATATTATGGCAGACTGTTTTGATAGAATTGCGGCTTTTAATGAAGTTCTATACAACAACTTATCTAAGAGTATTAATAATGAAGATTTTTTGAATATACTATTGAAATTAAATATAGCAATTGCAGATTACAATAGCAACGATTCTGCTTGGCTACCTAATGGAACAAAATACCCTTTGAAGTTGTTTTATGACTTCTTATTCAAAAATAGCTCAGGTAAAAAAGATACTTTAAATTACGGACACATAATAAAAAACTTATGTAAGTTAGATTCTAATAGCTTTGACAGTTGTTTGCTATCCGACGAAACAAAAACAACGTGTATTGTTGTGAGTTATAAGGATTTGAATTATTTAGTCAATTTTGTATATATGCAATGTATTAACAAGAGCATGAAATGATGATTAAGATGGATGAAGTTTACAATTATTCTTATATTTTTTTTTTGAATTTAACAACTGTTTTGCCTAGTTTAAACCCGAGCTTTGCTTAATCGATCACAAAAAGTCTTTAAACATTTCACATTATTGTAAATGATTTAAAGAGTATTATGGTGGAATTCTCTTCCTAAAGAACATTTGTTTGTAGGTGATTTGCTTGTTTTTTTTGCATAATCCGAACCAAAAGTTAAATACAACACATAATGAAGCATTTAAGATCGGATAAAAAAATAGTCCAATACTATTATTATCTAAGATTCAAGTTCAAGAAATTCAATATAGTATTGCATAGCTTGCTCCATGATATTCAGTCTTATAACAAAACACTTAGAAGAAGAAGGGAAAACCAAATAAGAGATACGTTAAGAGTTGAAGAGGTCTATTATCAGACATTTCTGTTGGAAGAAGATGTGTATAACAATGTTTTGACTTGCTACAGAGAAAGTCATGATATAAATACAAATATATTTGTGCAAACTGCATGTAAATGTACATGTCACACAAGTAAAAAAAGGCCGGTATTTCACAACGCCAATTGTGTTTCCAAATGCGAAGCCTCGAATGTATCGTATAAAAATCACTTACTCAGAAGCAACAACCACATCAATCAACTGTTTCTAGACTCGCCGTTGATAGAAAAAGAATATGATTTTGGAAAGAAAATAGGTCTAAGTGGAGAAACAGTTTTTACAGAAAACAGTAAATCCAGGATATACGATTGCTTAAGTTCGATATTCAGCCAAGCCAAAGACGCAATTAGTCCAAAATTTGATATACTTATGAACTTCAATAAAAAACTCTCAAAGAAAAGGTTAGAAAAAGACAATGAAACTGGAATAAGATGCTTTGAAAGCATTAAAATTCTACATAGCTCTAAGCTAAATTTTGACCATATGGGATACGAGACATATGATTTTATCCGATCATACCATATGATGACTCAAAATAGCCAAGAAAATCAAACTAAAGGAGAAGCATCATCGGTTACCGAACTCCTCTTTGACATGACAACCAATGAATATGTTCTAGATGTTATATCTATATAAAGAAACAAATCACGTGAATCCTGGTTTCAAGCATTTTTTTTAAAGCCGACATTTTCGGTAGGTTCAGATTTTGTCCCTGATATGGATAATTTTTTACGAGTTTTTCTTCAATCTAGAATAAATCTTATTTTTAAAACGTAAACAAAAAAAATATGCACATACAGAAACACCGCTTCAACGGCCATATTAGGTGACATCAATTTGAACGTGCGAAGAAATGAGTGAACAATTAATTGGAAAAACCAGAAGAAAAGAGAGAAAGTTTTTCTCACGTAATAATTAATCGGAGAAAAAGTGTGTGATGTTATATATAATGTGTCTTCAATTTAGATTTGATCTGGATAATTTAGATAGAATTACTTATCTACAACCCAAAAAGATAATTACATTAGTACAAGCATCATACCATTTGGTCTTTTTTTTACACCTGAAAAATATGGATTGCCCTATTGAATATACCCGTTACGAAGAACCAGCACCATCTGCATTTCTAGATATACCTTTCTACATAGACTTTGATTCCATCATTGGTAAATCAACCTACTGTTTTGAAAACATTGATTCATTGAATGTTTTTAGACAGCATAAAGATTCCAAGAGTAAAGACAGTTTCAATTTTGAATACATAAAAATTGTCAACAACAAAGTTTCCGGATTGCCTCTATATGAGTGTAAGTTTAAAAAAGACAAGAGTTATTTACTGAACGACTCCCAAAAAAATTTTGTAATAAAAAAATATGTTGCATTAAGTCCTTTGCAAAATCCAAAAGATAACTATGAATATTTAGGTTTTAATGACAAACTCAAATTGTCAATTTTCAGATATGAATATGCCGTTATAAAAAACAAAGGATCTCCATTTAGCATTGAAAACAAGAGAATATATAGCAACAATTTATCAGATGGATCTACAATGAACATGAAGTTTAATAGCAACTTCAACTCGGACAAAAACGTAGAAGTGAGCATTGGATCGGAAAATATGACTTGGAAACATGGAAAAAACAAAAATGAATCCATTTTATTCAAAAATATAGAAAATAGAATAGCTTTAGTAGATACCACAGTGAATTTGAATTACGATAAAGAAATACTAGGTCTATTGAAACTTACTGATTTTGACAACACTAGCAATCAAGATAAACATAGCAACCATGGTGTAATGAACTTTGAAAACGAAAAGATCATTATATCGTGTTTTATTCTTTTACTGCAGAAGAGATATGACGTTAGTTCAAGAGTTGGTACGGTCAAAGGGCTACACTAATATATATCATTATAATTAAAGCATTATTTTTGTAAAATTAATTTTTTTTCTTTCAAATATGTTCATTTCAATTTATTTACTAACTTAAAGTCACAATCAAAGTTTTTGTTTACAATATTGTTAGGGAGAATTAAGAATTGAAACGGAATGGAGTATAATTAAAAAAGGAAGAACTTTGTATTTTAAAAAAACTGCTAAAATATTCACTATGTTTAATTCAAAATAAAATTCATATAAACACACAATATGTTTAATTATAATATTTTAAATTTTAATGTTTTTTATAATTAAGTTTACATTTGAAGCCCAGTTATTTATTTAAATTTTTAAAAAAAATTTTTTGTTAAATTTTATGTAAACTTATTATTTTATTTTATTTGTTTTAAATCAACTTTGTTTTTAATTTTGGGTTTATTTCATAACTGGTCTTTATGAATTTTTGATTATATTATGAGTATCAAAGAGGCTTTGAAGCAACCGTTTGTAAGCGTTCACAAAATAAAATCAAATATACGCACTAATCCAAAACACAAAAAGCGATCCCCAAAAAAAACAGAAAATAGACAAAAAATGGCGGCACAAAATTTCTCCGCGTTTAATCAATAAGTTTCAAGATGATTGCATTGAAGAACCATTAACATGACATCTGTATCAGCAAGTGTAGACTTAAACACAACACGCAAGTATTCTAATAGCCCAGACATAAAAAAAATTTATTTTAATTTTAACAAAAAGCAAAAACCAAGTAACGAGTTTTACGCCGTTGGAAGTAGACGCCAATAAGGAAAACTACCAATTGAGTAAGAACTATATCACAGACTATGGAAGTTCAAATGATGGGCAGATAGAAACACAGCTAGTTATAAATGGATACAGAATAGTTTTAAGCTGTATTATAGTAGATAACAAAACTCAGAAGTTGATCCTCATTACTTACGGAGATAGTCATTACTACCACTTTCCAAAAGGAGGTGTAGAGTATAACGAGGTGAGATACGAAAAATGTGAGAGCACTCAAAACTATGAGGGTGTACCAAATATGAAATACATTTTTATGGAAAGTGCTTTAAGAGAAACATGGGAAGAAGCAGGAGTAAAAGGTAGAATCACAAGAGATTTGGATAAGTACTATTACTACAACGATAGCGTCATCATAGATAAGTTACACCAGTGGGTAAACAAAAAGCAAAGAAATTTTCCTAAAAGTATCGATTACTACTACGAAATGACCGTTGAAAAAGTATGTGATGAGTGGCCGGATGGCAATTTAAGACCAAGAAAATGGTTTGATTTACAAGAGTGTTTAAATGAATTGGTTAGCAATGGCAGGTATGCACATTTTAAAGCTGCATTAAGATGTAACGTTGTCTGAGATAAGAACAACATTTACAGAAAGCAGTTTAATTGTGACCAGCTAGCACTTAAAGCAAAACAGGAATTTTGGCCAAGATTATATAGCAAAAGGTTTAAAAAAGTTATTTAAATTTAATTACTATAAACAGCTTTTATCTAAAAACTTTTGTACACTTTTGTAACGTTCAAATAATTTTTATTTGATTCTATATGTATTTTTTACAGCCGATCTTTCAATTTTATATATGTACTGCATAATCAAAAAAGTTTTAGATATAATTAATGCATATGTGTTCTGATGTAATAATTTACATATATCAAAAGTTTAATGGCAAACTTGCTTTTAGTTTTAGATCAAATTTTATTTTTTCTGCCTACTTCTAACCAAATTTTATTTTATGTTGTTTCAATACCATGAAAAAACCTTTTTCCTAATATTTTTTAGAATTTTAAAATAATTTTGTAAAATTAAATAAAAACCATTGTTAAATTATTTGAAATTATTTGGAAGAAAACTGCCTCAAGTAATTGTTTGCTTGCACATTTAAGTATTTTTTTCTTCTAAGAATAAATAAATTTTGTTGGTTTGTATTGGTTTATAGTAATCTTTATGTCTTTACTTACTTAAATTAAACTGCATTTGCTTTTGGTTTTTTTTTTATATAAATTTTATCCAAAAAAAAGTAGTATATTAAGAATGCTTAAAAATAAAGATTTCTATATACATACCATATTATTAGCTATAAAATATTATCTTGTAATGATATAATTGGTTTAAAAACATTAGCCAATAACAATAATTAATTTCTGCAACCTTAGTTACTTTTAAAGCTACTAAAATTAAAAATTTCCGGCTTTAAAAATAATTTTATATTTAAGATTGGTAATGGTTCTACTTCAAAAAAAGCTAGTCATTTAAATATATATTTTTTAACTTTTTTATTTTCTTAAGCGTTGCTGTCATCAATAATTAAAAGAAACATAATCTCTTAATAGTTTGTAAATTTTACATGCTATTAACAAGCGTTATTAATGTGTAGTTTTTATAACAATAAAAAACAGTAGTAAGAATCATGTGGTATACCTTATGCTTTTTTATTTTCTTAAACTTATTTCTTTTATAAAAACTAATTTGGTATAATTACTTAAAAACTGTACATTAGTTTTTTTTTTTTTTAAATGTGCTTTTTTGATTAAATCATCAAATTTCAACGCAAGACATAGATTAATCTCTTTATTAGAATTTAAAAAATATATATTAAAGTTTGGAACTTGTTTCTAAAACTACTTGGAAAGAAAGTTTTAGTTTTTGTTTTTTTTACAAAAATAAAGTATATATTAAATGGAGACTTACACTAATTATTTTAATTTTTTCACATAATGTGATTTTTAAGTAAAAAACAAAAATTGGCTTTAAATATTCAAAAAAAACTTAAATTTAAGAGGATAATATACATAATTTATTAATTAGTAATTATAAAGAACATTGTTTTACAATTTAAATAAACTGTAATAACAAAATAGCTAAACCACTAAAGGCTAAAGTATTGGCTTTGTTAACATCATTTGTAGTGATTATAGAAGGAACAGAAGTTAATTCAACTGATGTTTCAATATTTGGAGCGCTAGAGATTGATAAGTAAGAAGTTTCAATACTGTTTGAAACACCTGAGCTTGTTAAGTAAGAAGTTTCAATACTGTTTGAAACACCTGAGCTTGTTAAGTAAGAAGTTTCAATACTGTTTGGAACACCTGAGCTAGTTAAGTGAGCAGTTTCAATACTGTTTGAAACACCTGAGCTAGTTAAGTGAGCAGTTTCAATACTGTTCGGAACACCTGAGCTAGTTAAGTGAGCAGTTTCAATACTGTTCGGAACACCTGAGCTAGTTAAGTGAGCAGTTTCAATACTGTTTGGAACAGCAGGGCTGTTAGAAGATCCCTTTTGAGTTAAACAATTGTATTCGGTACAGGTAACACTTTCAATTTTGGTGGAAACAGCAGTGGTAACAAAGATTGATGTACCAGATGAGCTTACAGCCAAAGGGGTGGTTACAGTTGAGTATGGTGTTTCGACAACAACAATCGTAGAGGTGGTTGGTTTACCATCGGTTCCAGTAACAACAGTTTGCTCGGTGGTGGTGGATGTAAAAGTACCAGTCCATGGAGTAGTAATTGTGGATCCTGGTGTTTCAACAATAACAAGTGTGAATGTGGTTGGCTTACCATCAGTTCCTGTGCTAACAACATCAGATGTAACGGTGGTGGTACCAGTACCTGTCCAAGCAGTTGTCAAACTAGAAAATGGTGTTTCAACAACAACAATTGTTGAGTTGGTGACTGTACCATCCGATCCAGTGGTAATCACATTGGAGGTAACAGTGGTGGTACCAGCTCCGGTCCATGGGGTGGTTACAGTTGAGAAAGTAAGATACAGAAAGTGGTGGTAAATAAAATATGGAATGAGGGTGGGGGTTATTTGCCAAAGTGATAATGGTGATGGTGAAGTTACTGGAGGTAGAGATAAGTGTTTGTGCTGAGGAACTAACTAGACACCACAAAACGTGACCAAGCCATGAAGTGATGTTTATAGAAGAGTAAGTGGCAGAAGCAAAAATAGTGAAAATAGTAAAAAGGATGTATATAGTTTATATATTGCTGATGTTAATGATAGAAATATTAATAATGGTAGTAATGCAAAAAATGTTGTAACTAATGATATAGTTTACAAATGTTGTTTAACAAATGTTGTGTAAAAGTGGTAGTAGTTGGGTAATAAATACCCAAGTGTAAAGCTCACTACTTTTCATATGTAAATATAACTCAAAAAGGGAAAAAAGCGTGAGCAAGTGTAAACAAACGGGGAGATTTAACTAGCAAAAAAAAGTGCACCACATGACCAGGTGTAAACAACGGGAAGGGAAAAAAAGAGGGAGGAAGAGGGAGGAAGAGAGAGGAAGAGAGAAAAAAATATGAGTGCGAAGCACGAGTACGTACGCGGCGAGGAGCGAAGCGGAACAGAGGGTACAGAACCAATGGCAGCAATAAAAAAGAGAGTGGGAAGTGGGAAAAAGAGAGAGAGAAAAAAGAGAGAGGAAAAAAGAGAAAGAGGAAAAAAGAGAGAGGAAGTGGGAAAAAGAGAGAGAGTGGGAAAAAGAGAGAGAGAGGAAAAAGAGAGAGAGGAAGTGGGAAAAGAGAGAGGAAAAAAGAGAGAGAGGAAAAAAGAGAGAGAGAAAAAAAAAGAGAGAGAGGAAAAAAGAGAGAGAGGAAAAAGAGAGAGAGGGAGTGGGAAAAAGAGAGAGGAAAAAAGAGAGAGAGGGAGGAAAAAGAGAGAGAGAAAAAAAGAGAGAGAGGGAATAACACAGGTAGATAGTAATAATAATAATAGTAGTAATAATAATAATAATAATAATAGTAGTAATAATAATAATAGTAATAATAATAGTAGTAATAGTAATAATAATAATAATAGTAGTAATAGTAGTAGTAATAATAATAATAATAGTAGTAATAATAATAATAATAATAATATTGGTAGCGGATGATAATATAGGTAGCGGATGATAATATAGGTAGCGGATAATAATATTGGTAGCGGATAGAAGAGAGAAAAAAAGAAGAAAGGAAATAAAAAAGAGGGAAAAGAGAAGAGGGAAAACAGGTAAGAAGAATATATAAAATAAAGTCAAAACAGGTTACAAAAATATAAGAAAAATATATAAAATAAAATAAAATATATAAAATAAAATATAATCAAAACAGGTTACAAAAATATAAGAAAATATATAAAATAAAATATATAAATTACAAAAGTCAAAACAGGTTACAAAAAGGTCAGGTCAGGTCAGGTCAGGTCAGGTCAGGTCAGGTCAGGTCA